>OZ026629.1:5457533-5615033 GCA_964020975.1 Hermodice carunculata | reverse complement strand
GAAAGAAAGAAAGAAA
Organism: Hermodice carunculata; assembly: GCA_964020975.1. Lineage (NCBI taxonomy): Eukaryota > Metazoa > Annelida > Polychaeta > Eunicida > Amphinomidae > Hermodice > Hermodice carunculata. The sequence goes on along the minus strand of OZ026629.1, from coordinate 5,615,017 downwards.
GAAGAAAGAAAGAAAGAAACTAGAAAAGATGATTTGCTGCATAGCAAATCAGTGTGTGTGTCTTCAAAGCATATTGGTGGGGCAATGTATAACTGTTCCATAACACAGGAGTACAAGTTGGAATGGCATCTCTATCTATTATAGCTTTGAAGTTATTCAAGATTTAAAATTTCAAATGGTGCTATTTAGCATAATTTAAATTGCTACAACTTTTAGTTTTAATTCATTAGTTGTGCAATGGTTAACAACCCCCTAGTAGCAGTTGGTCACATATAGATTTCGCAGTGTTAAAATGCCCAAAATTTAAACCAAACATGAACCAAATCGGAGGAAAATTGACCAAGTTATGGCAAGATGAAACTTTTAAAGGGCCAAATGACCTTGACCTTTGCCCTTTTGAGGTAACATCTGCTTATAAAAATGTGCAGTGTTGCAATACCTACAATTTGAGTCCAACTTGATTACTATTGGATGGAAATTGGCCAAGTTATGACTGGATGAAACTTTCAAAGGTCGAAATGACCTTGACCTTTGACCTTTAGAGGTCACATGAGGTAACATCTGCTTATAAAAATGTGCAGTGTTGCAATACCTACAATTTGAGTCCAACTTGATTACTATTGGATGGAAATTGGCCAAGTTATGACTGGATGAAACTTTCAAAGGTCGAAATGACCTTGACCTTTGACCTTTAGAGGTCACATGTAAAATTCAAAATGTGTAGCGTTACCATAGCTACCATTTGAGCCCAACATGATCAAAATTGGATAAAAATTGACCAAGTAATGGCCAGAAGAAAGTTACCATGGAAAGTGGCTTTTGACCTCGAAATTACCTTTGACCTTGAGATGACCTCTACCTGAAGCAAAGCTTGACCTCAAAAATGACATTTTGGCTTAAAATTGAACTTTGACCTTGACATGACCTTTGACCTTGACATGACCTTGACATTTGAGATGACCTTTGCCTTGCTATGATCAAACTCCAATACACTCGGAACCACATCTACCATAGTATATAAGATGTTGAAGATTTAAAACTTTAATTAGCCCTCATTTGCATAATTTTGAAAAGCATGACCTCCCATTATAAAAAGACCAGACTTTATCTATAGAAGTATAATTGTGCCAAGTTTGGAGTTTCTACATGTAATACTTTTCAAATGAAATGTCGGACAAATTTGCCTGTAAAGAAAGAAAGAAAGAAAGAAAGAAAGAAAGAAAGAAAGAAAGAAAGAAAGAAAGAAAGAAAGAAAGAAAGAAAGAAGAAAGAAAGAAAGAAAGAAAGAAAGAAAGAAAGAAAGAAAGAAAGAAAGAATTCCTAGAAAAACAGAAAAGTGTGTGTCGACACACACACTTTAATAAAGAATTCCTAGAAAAACAGAAAAGTGTGTGCTGACACACACACTTTAATTAGAAAAAAAAATATGAGAACGCAGAAGAGCTCCAGAAATTCTCGCATTACACGCACATGTGCACGTATTTATGTACGGTTTCTCACTTAATACAATAGAAGTTAGTTACCTCGCGGTAGAAAGGTCAAATAGCAGTAAAAGGATATAGAATTTGGACACAAAACTCACGGTGTCAATTTGTTGCGTGGTTAAAGACAGAACTTTTGTAATTTCAACTCTATAAATTATCAGAAATCATTAAAGATCAAAGTCATAGATATACTTATTAAAATGTGCCAAACCAATCCATGATTTCCCAGCTAACTTAAAAGTATAAATTTCTCAACAGTGAAAGTGTACACAGGGAAAGGATTCACAGCACGATGTGGCGGATATATATTGTCGCCTAGGGTGGTCCAAATATGGTCTTCAACTGGTATCACATATTAAAATCATGCAATTTGCTAGTCAACGCAAGCAGTCGTGCATGCCTCGCATTGTCAGGAACTACAATATCTAGTTTGGTCTGAGATGTGCAATGTTTTGATGGTTAAAAATGGGACTATCTGTCTGGTGGAAAATGGCAGCACCAAGGCAAAATCATATCCAATTATACATCATTATCAAAACAATACTTTGTAACACGTGAGGCAAAATCATACAAACCTATACAGCTCGGTAACTTGTGTTTGACATAATATTAATTTGTCCAGTGGTCTGGGATTTCAAACAGGAAAAGGACGTCCTCCGGCAGGAAGAGTAAAGCACTGAAGCAACATAATGTATGCATGTATGTATGTACGTACGTACGTACGTATGTTTGTATGTATGTATGTATGTATGTATGTATGTATGTATGTATGTATTTATGTATGTGTGCATGCATGTATGTATGTTCCTCCAGTATACCTCTTGCTGAGCTAACAGGTTAAATATACCTCCATTTTATTCCCAAATTTTCCATCACGTGTGACACGAATTAATTGAATTCGGATACAGAAAAAGAACAACAATTTCCTTTCGCTAAGATGAAGCTAGAAACGGTTTACATTGGTATTGTCTGGCAGGGTTGGATGTAAATCAATGGCTTCCTTCTAGCCAAAGAGGCTCACCGTTGCTACATTTTTTACGTGTGGGTGTCATATAATAGATAGAATGATGGCGATATAGATGAGACAAAACTTCTGGAATGTAAAATGTTTGCCAAAGATTGTGGCTTTACTGACGAAAACATAAAAAGTCGGAACCACATAAATATGGCTACTGTATGACGAATGCAGGAATTCATAAATTATCTCTATCGTGGGCAACCTGACAGGTCCCAGTATGATTTCTTATCACTTCTCTCTTACAATAAGCCCAATGCATGGGATGGCCTTTCCAACTGGCAACATAGCAATGCCAGATACTGGGTTCGCCTCCCAAACTTAGGCATGTTCTTGACAATATCCAAAATAAGTGAATTAACCATAAGATTAACCCCTCCAACTTGAAAAGGTTAAAATAACATAGAATTAACCGTAAAATGAACCCCTCGAACTTAAAGTGTCCAGATAAATTGCAAATTCTGTGTCCCCAAGTTCAGATCAGTATTTCTGGTTTTCGCATATTTTATTAAAATAAGTGAACGTTCACTTATAAATGAATAAATGGCTTTGCCTGAACACTTGGGGCAATCAATTTATTGAAAACAAATGTCTGCTTCGAAGCCCTATCGGGTACCAGCAAATGGATGCGAAGCCTAAGCTTGTACAGAAACCTCAGAGAAGCCAAAATGATGCACCGTGTACAGAACTTGATACGATCAGCTCATGATTGTTAAAGTGGCAATGCATTAAACTGTAAAGAGCTTTGGAACAACCCTCGTGAGGCGACAGCATAGTGAAATTATAGGGTTTGGTATGACACCTTATTGCGGAGTCGAAAAAATGAGTGTACACCAATACCCATGTTTACAAGGCAAGGACTATTAATAAGAACAAATTAAATCCCATTAACAGTCCTCTTACCATTTCTATTCAGAACCTGTTCTTTTTCTCATAGGCATCATATTAAGAGACACCAAAATCCCAAGACAAACGCTTTCTATATAATGTGGGTTGGAGACAAAAATATTCTGTCACGGCAGTGTTTATTTGGATGTGTTTTACAAGTTTCGTCGCCGTCGTTCACCTGTCTTTTACATGAGATAATCTAAAAGTGGAAATCAACCTTGCGTCTTTTTCACACAGCCGCGGGAATTTTCCATCTTTGGTCATACAATTTAAATATAAAAATAAAAAGTGCCTCAATAGACATCACCGTGTCTTCATTGTGTTTGCAACCTGAACTTGTCATATCCTTTAGAGATTCAAAAGTCACGCGCTGCCTGACCCAGAAAATCTTCGTTCTTGGCGAGCTAGTCTCCGAGTTGATAAATGAGGCTAGGGATTAGTAGCCTTTATTTTCACCCCTGTCCATTTGATTTCAAACCGACAATGGTCACGGTTGTGCTTTTCAGAGTTACACTCAAAACTTCTGAAAAGCTACCACTGGGGTTTTTACATACAGTTAAATTTCAATTTTGAGTGGCCTAATTAGAATTGAATATATAGGAGTGTGCTTATTATTCCTGTTATTGATTTTTGCAAGCACGAGGAGCTCAAAATGCCCAAGTTGTTTACCACTCGCGTCAGATCGACATGGGATTACCTCCCTTAGTGTACTGTATTTTATTTATTGGACCATAGGATGTCACGTCAGTCATGTAATCCCCATGGTAAACGAAAACATAATCTGCCTCTCAATAGTAATCAAAATCAGTATCAAGCCACCATCAAAAATCTTTTCAGTGCTACATTGTAGACAAAATCAAAACTTTCCCCCGTGAGCTTTGGGTGCAAAAGGAAAGCTGTTGATCTGGACATTGTTTTCTGGAAAACTAAACGCATGACGGCACTTCAGGAAAGTATCCCCCACGATAAATTTGAAACTGGAATCATTCTAATAATTCAGATGAGAGCAACTTTCGGGATGAGCAACAGCAGAGTTCGAGCTTTCAATTTAGCTGACGGATGAAGATGCTAGATTTCCCCATTATAAAGAGCAGTCTCATTACCACATCCTAAATGGGATCATTTGTTGAAAAATTGATAACTAACACAGCTATAATTTTACAAATGCTATTACATTTTCATATATAAATGTTTGTTGTCAAGTTTGAAACGATCGAAAAGAAACTAGCTGATAATTTTCATGTCATACTATAAGGTACAGGAAGATACCATAGTGAGATATTTGGACAATAAACACCTCAACATTGGAACTTTACCTTGCTACTGTGTCCATGCAGTGACCCTGTGTGTTACGTGGGCATTTGAATGACCTTTAACCTATTGCAATGTCACTACCATGGCCATTCATATCAGCTGAAGCCCAGTGCACAAAAGTCACTTCAGTCCAGCATAAAGGAGTCTCAAAAATAAGATGTCATAACATACACTATAATTTCACCATGCTGTGTCATCACTAGAGCTCTCCCAAAAGTCCTTGCAACTCCTCTTAACCTAGTCAGGTACATCTGATCCTCAGCCACAGGCAGTTTTGTGACAACCTATAGGAGTCATCAACAACTTGAAACTGTTTGATTGCACAATGTAGTCACCACCACATGATGCTTAGAATCATGGGGTCACTAGCATGGTGTTCCAAACAATTGGCATGATCAGCCAGTCTTGCTGATATCCAGTGGCATGGTAGCCAGGGTAGTAGGCTTGGTCAATCTAAATGCACTTCTGGATACAGTGCTTGTAAGCCTTTAGGTTCTCTTAATCGGTGGCATTGTGTTTACTGCTGGAGGGTTTAGGTTTGTCCTGCCATTATTGGGGGGAGGGTCAGATAGGCATGCCAGATATGTTAGGTTCCTTGTGCCATGAAAAAGCCTGCCCAAGGCGAGCCACCTGCCTGGCAGGCTCTTAGTCACTTGATTTCAAATGGATGATAACTTGTCATCATGCATGGCTTTCTGGATTTGAGCATGTTAGCTTATCAAGTTCATCAATCCTGTCTCTGTGCAACTTGACCCCGTAATTGTGAAGCAGGCAATGGGCCTTTCAATAGGATTCCTTCGACATGTTGGCCTGATTCAGCACTATGCTCTGCCAGGGCAGCACTGCATTACAGTGACAGGAAGCAGTTTATACAATGAAATGCTTCAACCCTTGGCCTTGAGATCACCTGATTTGACTGCTTCTTGGCAACAGATCAGGCTTTCCATTTCCAGAATACAATCAACCAATATGACACCAATTAACTGGCCATGTCTAAAAGAAAATTCGATGGCAACTACCTTAGCTTCTTCTTCTGAATTTTAAATTGTTTGATCTGGGATGTTTGGACTGTACATCAGTGAGACCAGTTCCAAAATCAGAGCCAAATGATCCAGTTTTCAGCTCCCAAAACAAAGTACCCCCTTGCAAAAGTTTGGAGGTTACTGTTGCACAGCATGTAAGTACCTCTCCACAGAGTTGCAGTGAGCTGTCCAAGGTTTTGTTCAGTAAGATCTCGATGACAAGATATGATCACTCACCCATGCACTCGCCATGGGTGTAGGCCTGCCAAGGGGCATTTGTTTGGTTGACCTCCACCTTCTTGATGAAGCAGCATACATCATCCATTACTTCCCATATGGTACACATTTTTAATTTATGGACCAGGGTCCTCAGATTCTCACATTGGTTCTACAACATCAGCTTTACACATCTGCTGCCAAGACCCTCACCATTTAAAAGGGACCATTGCCTGAGGCCGTCTGGTCCTATGAAACCTGTCCACTTTTCTCATCTATTGTGCCTGAAAATATATCTTACTGAAATACCAGGAGTAAAGGGAATGACCCTTCAAATATGGGATTGACAGCTAGAGTCTGCAGGAGTGTAGATACCAGCTGCCCTATATCACCCAGAGGCAAAGACATGGGCAAGTTGCTTTGACACCAAACCAAGCCTTCAGTGGTAAAGTGGGAATATAGGTTGGGGTTGGTGGTAGCTGATACACTATTTATTGGCTTATGCTTGAGATGGAAGAGTCTGAGAAAGAAATAGAAAGGAGAAATCACTGCCATCTCCTGATTTGTTAGGGGGCACCAATAAAAGATAGACCGTAAAGGGACTGACAGCGAGCATGGGCCTGAAACTCACCCTAAGGCAAGAATAGCACACTACTTTCATTGCTTCCCAAGAATGGCTGTAATCAAGTATAACATGTACACAAATGGGTCGGTCACCTTTCGTTAAACGTATGAAGTTATATATTTGCCTGGCCTCCATTTCTTCTCAGCAGCATTAGTCTTATGCCAGCTGACTTTGCACAGGTTTCAGGTTGGCATCTGGTATGATTCTAACATCTTCTTAGATGCAGGAATCATCACTCTGCCCTGCACCTACTTGGGCGACTTTAAAGTAAAGGAGTCCAAGTCACTTTCCCAGCTTCACCGGTGTTTACATTAATTCGAGTCTCTCTGTTCCTGGCACTTGTATGGTGATGTACTATTGGGTAATTCTGGAAAAGAAACCGAAGATACAACAGCTTCCTTGACATGTCATGTCCTTCTTCTTTGTATGGCCTTGATGGACCATAGAAGAGGCCTCCAATTGTGTACAATTTGAGCATTACAGACATGCAAGCTGACCTACATGGTCACCAATCAGAGATCCACCAGTGCCAAACGTCCTTCCACCCACTTAGGGGGTTGGACCAAAGTATTGGAAATTAATGGCTTCAGCAGAGACCTTCCAGTTATTCCATGTAAGTGACAGATTTTCCTATATACCTAGCTAAAATGTCGACATTGCAAATCATACTGAAATATAGATCACAGATTGCTGGAAGTATGCCCCCTCTGCCTACAGCCACTTTGACCTAGATAAGTAACCTATGACGTTGTTTTGGTAAAGGACACACCACTGTGTCATATACACAATTTGTGTCAACTCCTGTATGATCAAGTTAGGGCACATGAAGGTTATAGCCTGGACATGAATGCATGACAGATATGTGGGGGTATCAGAAAGTTTTTGGCCTGACACACTAAGAGAAGCATGAAAAACACAGAAGTTTGCCCTCAGCTACACATACACCTAAGATGACCACATGTAGCATCTGTGTACAGGTTACAACCTGTGTAACTCACACTTTCCAAAACAATTCCAACAGCAATGGCTTCCTTTCACTAAAAAGCAGACCCATCAAAAGTTTCTCCTCAATTTGGTCAAGCCTATGAATGTTTATCTGTATGTCAAATTTGAAAGAAGGGTGTGTTGCTTTGATGATCATATTCTAATGAACACAAATTGTATTGGAAACACACAGATTCCTTGGTTTTCAAGGTAGTGGCAAAAAAACTACATTTTAGCCTTTTTTTACATATAAGAACCCTTACCTCCAATCATATCTAGAAATATGTTAAATTACTACTAATTGTGTTCTCAAAGAATTTAATATTTAGCCATCTCAAAAGCCTCGAGGTATTTAAGATATCAGTGCAAAAGTAGCCATTTTAACAAAAACGAGTCACAATTATTCAACTTTGTTATACAGAGTCTAGCTAGAATATGCAAATATGACAGTGGCATAACATAACTTGTAAAGTGTAGAAGCCCCACAACTATGCAATTCAATAAGAGGAAGCCAGCCACTGCTTCTGGATGGTGCATGTTGTTTTACAAAATAAAGAAATAAAATGGTGCAGGCATAGCAGTAGGAGCATAAATTATACATAGATTCTTCTGCATGTGATCATCTGAGAAGTATGTTTAACTGATGGCAAACCTTTGTGTGTCGTGCTTCGCTAAGTGGGTCAGGCCAAAAACTTTCAGATGCCCCCTTGTACATGCACTGAAAAAGAGTTTACTACGCGTATATGCCTCACTTCCTGCAAGAGGGAGGCATCATTATTATTCACAAAACAGTGTGCAAATCAGGTGCTTACACACCTGGCCTTATGTCAGTGGTTTCTAAGTTACTATCTGATCGGCCAAGCTCTGCTTCCCACAGGCTGCACTTTATGTTGGGCCATAACCAGTGACTATGCTTGGAAATTCTGCAACATGCCCCCCATGGTGTCAATCAGATTGCCCTCATTTAATTATTTTAGTGCCTATCACAATAGTAGTTGTGCTAATCTGATTCACTGTAATGATTTCCAATTCAAAATTTCTCTGAAACAGACCTTTCATTCATGAAACAGGATGCTTACATATCCACTGGAAACAGACAGCTGTTGACTGGGTCCCAAACAGCATGAACTGCTCTAAGTGCATGTCCACCTGTGTGAAATCTGTGTTAAAACACAGGAACAGAGCAAGAGCAAGAGCGAGAGCGAGAGCGAGAGCGAGAGCGAGAGCGAGAGAGAGAGAGAGAGAGAGAGAGAGAGAGAGAGAGAGAGAGAGAGAGAGAGAGAGAGAGAGAGAGAGAGAGAGAGAGAGAGAGAGAAACTGCAAGCTAGGATACATACATACATACATACATACATACATACATACATACAATGCAGGGCTAGATCAAGGAATTGAAAAAGGGATGGTAGTGGTAGTGGATAAAACAGCACTATAAAAAGGGTCAAGGGATCTGGTCTGCAAAAGTATAAGCTGGCTTATACGAACAAGGGGCTACCAACAAGCTGCTTTCTCACATGTTATTGCTTTCTGTTGCATGATTGGCTGATGTTTTTCCTCTCCGCACTCAGGAATTTTGAATATATCTTCACATCAGTTGAACCTATCAGCTGCGATAACATCTCATGTTGTGTGCCAGCACAAAATTTCAAATGCAGCACTACCATAAATAACAAGACACTTTTCCTTATCCTCAGTTGATAATGTAACTTTGCCTTTTGTCATCCCACTTAGTAATGATCATGCATTTTAGGTGGTCCTCTTATAAATGTGCAGGAGTTAAGGCTTTATGGCTTTCTTCATTCTTTAATGGACCCAAATCATTTATTGCTCAGTTGTCTCCAAGAATGTAGGTACTTTTCTGTGGATTATGTGCACAGGTTATCTGGTCTGAGGCTTGATGCACCAACGCATCTTATTATCACCTTGTTATCATCAGTGCAGGCAACCATCTGATAAGATGCAAACAGTTTGCTATAAACCATATGCTGCATTCATTCAATCTAGCCACTACAAAAAAGTGGGGCCTGCCACATAGTGCTTTGTGTGTTGGAAAGATGGGCATTAGCAATGTATTTGAAAATAGAGTCCATGCAGTTCAGCAGTTTTGATATTCAAACACTTTCCACGGACACTCTGGTTTTCTAATTTTCAAAGTTCAACCATGACTGTGTTACAGTATCCAGGCAGCTTCTTGTTACATTAGAAACAGAACTTGTATGTAACAAGCCTTTGCAAGATTATAAAAGGAAACATTCAGGCATCTTGACAAAACAGTTTTCTCAGAAACTGTTTTCAATGATCACCTTTGAATTTTAAGGCCTTGAAAATAAAATTTGATATGAAGTTCAGACTTTTAAGGATTTTAAAGGTGTAAATGAACCCTGTGCTCACATAACTTGGGAATAAATTCTTAGTCATCATTTCTATTTGAAAACATCATTGTAATACTAATAAACAAAAGAATGGATGTTTACAAAAAGTTTGGTGTAGTAAGCAAAGCTGATTGTTTACATGATGTACCCCCCCCCCCATTTCCATTTTTTTACTGCCACTAGATGCAACTTTCCATCCAATCTAAGACTTCCAGTCTTATTTTTGCTGCCAAACAGTTAAAGTGGTCTCCAGGTATCATACTGCGCACTGGTCCTGGGGGGGGGGGGGGGTGTTACTTCCACATTTTTTTTGTGGGAATGTGCCTTGACCTTTCAAAAACCCACCCTTTGTGACGGCCCTTTTTCATAAAAATGATACCTTTGTTCAGGATTTTTTAAAAATCGAGATGGGAGAAAATATGGTCCCAAATTGGCATGAAAAGTGCTCCAGGAAGAAAATTTTGACCTTGGTTCAGAAAAATTTCCCAAATTTTGGGTCATAAAAAAAAAAAAGAAATCACCCCTTTTTAAGGGAATTTTTAGCAAAATACTGGAGTGTTGTTAGAGACATTTCACTGAAAAGAGGGGCCTTGAGAGCAGCACATACCCAGTATCATTACTAATGGGATACCTCCCCCCCCCCCCCCCCCCCGGCACTGGTATACATGTAGAAGGGACTTGGATGGGTGTGTTGTTTTTGATAATTGCCTAATGTCATGATTAACTCCCTAGAAAAGAAAAAACTGCCACCAGTCAATCAACTGTGATGCCTGACTCGGATGCACTGCATTGCCATCAGCCCCACTGCTCCAAGTGCTGGTTTTCTTAGTACGTTTCTGTGCAAAGCACTAGTAGTATATGTAAGGCTTGGGACGCTCTTTTAGACTAAAATGTATCCACAACTCAACTGAGTTTTTTCACAGGTGAAATTTGTAAGAAGTAACATATAGACTTGTACATACACACAATAAACATTTGTTTTCTCTCCATCTCTCTTCTTTTCTTTTTACATCTGTTGTATTTAGGTTATGGGATGAGAGCCTGAAATAAAATGATTGAATTGAACAGGGTTCATGTCTTTTGACTTTTAATTTTTTGCAAACACTTTCCTGCCTGTTACTCTCTATTCCCATGCTTTATTATTAGCAGTGTGTAGATATGTTTTATGACAAGGAAAAGTTGATACCATCAAATTAAGCCCAGAGTGTTGTTTTTCTCAAGAACTGTAATACAGGTGCACATTGTTTGCGCAGCTTTCATCAGCTTATAGGACTGGCACTGGGACTACCGGCACACGTCATTGTATTATAGAGGACTATGTCTTTGTTGTTTCTTTGATCCCTAAGTTCAGTGTTATCTGAGCATTCCCTTGGATAAAAAGCATCAGAAAGATCTGTCATTCGGATGTTATCAGTGGGGATTTATAGTTACTCGCTGCCATACATACATTAGGCTGCCCTTTGATTACTCTGTGAATTATATATATATTATTTTATTATAGTTTGTATATCTTGAAGAAAGATATCTTCTATGTTTCAGCAGTAAGTGTCCCCTCTGCACTTAATTGTGTGTCCAGTTCAGCCTGATCATATTGATACAGTGCCATATAGCCACTAAGGACAAATTCCATCCACATCGAGAACTCGCGGGATCAGTTTTGTGCCGAGATTGCTCTCATATAAATGTTATTGTTGCGGATGGCACTGTTCTCAAATGAAAAAAAAAAATGTAACACAGGGAAACTTGATTTCAAGTTATTATTTTTACTCACCTTCTAGCAGTAAAATTGTGGTTGCAATTCATGAATTATTACCTTAATTAAATTGTTTCACTTCAGCTGTGATGCCACTCTGATGCATTGCTTTTTATTTTGATAAACGTTTGTTGAGTATTTGAGAGATGGTTCTAACCAATTTTATATTTGTCCAACCGTCAAAATTTTTGAAAATAGATTAATGCGGAAGGTGAAATTTACGTAAAAGGGAAAAATGTTGACGTATATCAACGGCAAATTTTAATTGGAGCTAACACAGGATGTAGTTTAGGATATCCCCAGCCCTTACAATTAACATGACCAATACAGCATAAATATGTTAAGCAGAAAGTGATACAGTAAAAAAATCATCGGTATGCATATGTAATGAAGCCACAGTCCCTACCAATATTTACTTGTGGCATACTTTAACACAGAACTTGTGTGTGCATTCATCCAATAGAAAACATAATTATAACACATATATACATGTACAGGCTACCACTACACATCCTGAGTCGGCACGGTTGCTGCTAAAACTATGAAGATTGTTTAAGAAAGGTTTAAACGTCTCACACAGTAGAAATGTGTGTAGGATGCAATAGTGTATTCCTTTATGTTCATTCAATACTTAAAACTAAAGTTATATACAATATATTAAATGAAATTTTGCAACATAAACTCAGGCCTATTTCACACATTTTTTTTTCAACAGTGTAAACCTGCACGTAGATAGGAAGCAGCACAGATGGACATCCTTGACTCATTTCCTGAAAGTAACCAGACGTTCAAGTTCAAAAGAAGCTTCTGAAGAAAATACAAATGTTGAAGAAGGTAAACCATCTTTGGCAGTACAAAGGAATACGCTTTGTCCATCAATATTCCAACTAGCAGATAGCGAACTTCACTGTCAGAGAAGCATGAAGGACGACGAGTTGTCATTATCAATTTAGACCCCCTTCACAATCAAAATGAGGCCAGCCTGATCTGCAGCTGGACCAGGAGCCACACAACCAGACAAGCAGTTTTCCTAAGGTGAGAACCACTGTTGACGATGTGCAGGACCTTGGCCAACTTTTGAAGCCAAAATTTTGCTTAATGGTGCAAAGTAATAATGACATCAAATGATGGCTTGATAGTCCCCGGTGCCCGTCCGGAGATTTTGGATTTGCGAGCCAGAGCATGAAGGGCAAGCCCATGGTGAAGTACTGCTTTTGCCGATCGTAGCTGGACGAGTTTCCATGGCTCTGCTGTAGTCCAAAATTGGGAGGTGGTTAGTGCCAGACTTGCATTTTATTTGGCAGTGAAAATGAACGCTATTCTGAGCCTGCACAAAGTTACAATGCCATTCAAAAAGCTTTCAAAAGGAAAACAACAAGATGGCTAATAAACACCTAATGAAACTCATCACTATCATATTATTGCATACTACTAGGAAGCCAATTCTCGGTGCCTGCTGGTTGATATGGCAAGGAGAGTGGACTCTCAGCTTAACAGACAAGCTAGAAACCACAAAGATGAAGCAAAAGAAGTTCTATCAGCACTTTTCACAACTATTTTATTCTGTGGAAAATATTGCCTTCCCTTGCGATGAAACTGAGGCCATGGAAAAGAAGCCAAACGATGTAGAAACAAAGAAGTGCATCTTCAATGGCTTCTAGAATTTGAGGCTGAACACAACCAGCTACTCAGTCACCATCTTGCACTTACCGAATATAGAACACTACCTGCACATCAGAATGAGATGATCAGTATTATTGGAAAACAAATACAAAGTGAGAAAGTTGGAGATCTGCTTTATTCCGAGACTGGATTTTATGCAATAATAGCAGATGAGCTTGCAGAGCTGGTATCAAATAAAAAAGTTCTCTCCCCGAGTCTGTGCTTTGTTGACAAATATAAGGTGTTGCCTTAGGAATTTCTTGAGTTTGTAAATATTGAGAGAACAACAGGTCAAGCAGTTGATGAAGAAATTGAAAACTGTCTAAAAAATCTTGGGCTTCCTCTGGACAAAATTACGGGCCAAGCTTATGATGGTGCATCTGTTATGGCATATCAACAGAACAGGGTTCAGGCCCTCATTCCGCAAAAAGCGTTATAGGTGTGACTGAATCTGTTGTACAAGTTTTTACACTATTCCAAAACGAGGCAGCATCTATTTGAGAGAGTGATAGGTGAATATTGCCCTCAGAGTAAGCAGACAAAACTGAAAGGGTTCTGCAAAACCAGATGGGTAGAGTGTCACACTGCCATTGAAGATTTCTGCAAAATATTTCAGTGCATAGCAACATACTTGGAAGTCATTGTGCTGCCATATGAGTATGCATATCATGAAAGCCTTAATGTCAACATGTTGAAACTGGGACAAACAAACAAGGATTACAGCTTAAGGACTATAAACACATATGATGAGCTATGAAACTTTACTTACAGCACACGTACTGCTCAATTATCTTGAGTCAATAAGACCTGTGACGGTAAAGCTTCAGAAAAGAAGCCACGACATATATGATGCACAGTCTCTTGTTGATAGTTGCATAGATGAGGATAGAGGAGTTAAATTATTTCTAAGAGAATATAGATACATGTTTTCTCATATCAGCTGGACAAGCCAGTTTAAAGATACCGCTAGTTCTCTTGACATAATGGGGGCTCATCCATAATCTGTCGCATCACAGTGCCAGCAACACCAGGCAAATGTTCCAGGAGAATACCCAGATGAATTTTACAGGAGATCTGTGGCCATTCCTCTTTTGGATCAAATTATAACTCAGATGAGTAACTGTTTTCAAACAAAAACTCCCGCTACAGCTGTGCTCTGTCTGAGGGTACTCAATGCCATTGACTGCAGTAACTAATACATACAGCTAGTTTCTGGAGGTCAGATTGACCTCGCCCCATTGATTTGGACGTAGAAATGCACAGATGGAAAACGCTGTGGGAAGCCAAAATGAATCATGTTCAAAAATCATTCATGTCCACCCTGGAAAATGCTGACCAGGATGTGTTCTGTAATATATGCACATTACTATTAGTTCCATAACTTTACCTCTCAACTACCATTTGCCAAGACCTCTTTGTCTGGGTTGAATGCTCAAGACATTGAGTTGAGTTCACTTGATTCCTGAAAACCTGAAGGTCCCATTGCGTCATCTCTCGGTTCCTTCCGAACTGGTGGTGACTGCGTGCTGCCCTTATCATCCATCCTCTTTAGGGCCCCATCACTAACTTGCTCATTAGAGTTAAAGTTCGATGAACTTCGGTTCACACTCACTGTTTTAGTGCTTTACGCAAGTTTCCTTCTGCAGAAAATCATTTCTTAGTGGACCGCGACTCTTTGGAGACCTAGATAGCTGATATCTATCCTGTGGATACCTCTGAAATGGTTGGGAGTAGAACTGGTCGATCCGCTCAAAACCTAGATTTTCAAGATGGTGTCTCGACATACAGATCGCAGAGAGTGGAAAGACAGTGAACATCAGGCAATAGGATGTATCCATATCTAAATGCGGTCCTACTCTAACACCTATTGAGCAAAAGAGGGAGCCACCTGCATCAGGGCAGATCCATGTATTTAGCATGGTCAAAAGTACTTTCTCAACAAAATGATCAACACAACCACACAATAATCTTAAGAAAATGTATTAACATATATTTGAAACATAAAGGATGTCTAAATTGATTAGAAATGGGCTCTCTGTTGGTTGAAAAGGTGTTATTTATGGATGTTTATGTAGTATATAATACAAATCTGCCCTGATCATGGTGGAAGCATCAGTCTGTTGCCCCGGCAACACAGGAAGTGAGCAGGATCACAGTTAAATATGAATGTCTCCTATTGCTACCTTTTAGCAGCAAGCCACTGGTGTTGATCCAGTGACCACTCTGTCCTCACCCTTGTTGGATTGTGGGCAGAAGTTGGACTCGTGGAACCACTAAATGGCAGCCTGGGTCGATCATCAGCATTGCTATGGTTGTCGCCTCCAGTAGGGTCAAGTTTGCTTTCGAGAGCAAACATGCAAGTACTGTGAGGATTGGGTAGAGGACAAATGGCTGGTCTTTAAGCAGGCATGGAGGAAGAGTCTTTGTGTGAGGCATAGGTGGCAGGCCACAGCTTCCAAGTGTAGAGCTGTTGCATTTAACTCTGTTGAGCCTTTGCCAGCAACTCCACTTGAGAAGCATAGACTTACCCACACAGTTCGTCCACAGCATTAAGTGGCAGATGTCTCTACACCAGAAACCCCACGAGGAAGTAAGGAAAAGACGTTGCAGTCATAAGTTGGGCAGCAAGAGATCGCCTTCGGTAGGCCACGAGTACACTTCTGTACCCAAGGCAACTGCTGCCTCTTAAGTCACTGACCCAAGGGTTGCCCTTGCCTTGGAGTCTATGGCTAAAAGTATGCAGATGCAGAATGATATGTTGTGTGCACTGATCGCCCCCTCTCAGCTTCAGGCTGTTTCTTCTTCCAGGACCCCTTTGAAGAAGTCAGCCAAACACAGACTGAAGCTGTAAAGATCTTGGTCCTCTGGGTATGAGCCCTCGGAACAGAATTCCACAAACCATCCGCAATGGAAACCTTTATGTTCCTGTTGGGCTATGACAAAAATTAGGCCAGTGCAAGTGCTCAGACCGTAAGTATGGGAGGTCCGGAAAAAGCACTGGTGCCTTGACAAACTCCCCGCAGTCCCAGTTCAAAGAGCTCGGATCGTGAGTCCAGGCATGCTTGAGATAGAAGGGAAGGCAGCCAAGTCTGTGGTGGCGCCTTCTGCCTTTAGTGAGTCTTTGGCCCCACTGATGGTGGCCCCTCCGGTGACCCAAGTGCAACCTTCAGAACTTCCAACTGCAGTGAGGGCTTTGCCTCCTGCACTTTTGGCAGCTACAACCCAAAGTGACCAGCTGGCAATACGTTTGCTCTATCATTCAATCTGGGTACCCTGCCTCCCTCTCTAGAGAGGCAAGTGGAACTTGAGCTCTGTGAGGAACAGTGTTTGTGGTCGGAGACTTTGTCTTCTTCTTCTGTTGCTGCCACTGTCACTGAGCCAGAGGAGATTCTGATAGCAGAGCAGCTTGCTGCTTCTGCCTTTGGGTCAGCTTTCTCTGGGCCCAGAGGCTGGGGAGTTCTGCGTACTCCTTCAGGCTCCCTCCTGCCAGCAGATTGCTCAGTCCGTGGCAGCTGTGGTCCCTGAGCTGAGTCTCCTGGAGACCCAGCAGGTTTCCTCTGGCCAGCAGACTCCCTGGTTACCTTGGTCTGTTTGGGCAGTACAATGGGTCAGGCAACTTCTAACCCTGGAGGTAAACATGCCGCCGCAATAACGAAGGTTTGCCTCCAAAGTGCAGTACCTTTCATACAGTTCAACAGTACAGTTCCACCTGCTTCCTACCCCTCGATAGTCCTCATAAGGAGCAAGTTTGCAGAAACACAATTTCTTCATGGATTAAGTAGAAGATCCATATGGCCTTTGAGATCTTGCTGGGGAGGCCGGGTGCCTTGCAGCTTGTCTCAGCCAGAGCTCACCAGGTGTGAGCCTTTAATGCCTCCTGAGGTGCCCTGCGGAATGTCCTGGTTGTTGACATTCTGCAGGCCTGCAGATGGCGATCATCTAGGGCTTTTGCCAAACATTCCATCGTGGGATAACTTTGCCCTGAAAATACCAGGAATAAGGTATATATTCACAGCCAGCATCAAGGCAAGCCTGAACAATATTATCATGAAACTGTTGCATCGACCAAAGTGACTTTTACAAACAAGAGGCCCATGGGCCAAATGCTCTGCTGGCATCGTGGCTATATTGCACCTGTTCATTTCAAAGCTGTGAGTCCTCATGTGGCTTCTGAACAGATAAAGCTTAATGTAAATACTGTCCACCACTTGGCACTTCGCTCCACATGTAATCATAGTTTATTTGTGCAATTCCTGTGATGAATATTGTTGTATGTCCCAAGACAACAATCAGCGAGTCCTTAACTTAATGTCCTCAGTGACCTTGGGACAGAAGATCAAGGACACCCAGATTATGTAACACAAGAGGCCCATAGGCATGCCTGCTGCTGTGCTGACATTGCTATTGAAGTCTAAGCTACACCCTGCCATTACAAAATCACCTCTTCAACTTGACAGGCATGGTGACCTCATAAAAATAGGTCAAGGTCACTCATATTATATACGATTCTAGCTTTGGACAAGGTCTATATATCCTATAAATTTTGCACGTCTAATTCAATTACTTTTCGAGACATGGAATTTTTTATCTTCAAACATGTTCTGGCTCATAATTTCCATCAAGTTATAGGTGGCACCACCAGTATCATTAGCATCTTAGACTTTGACCTCCCCCACAATCCCACCAAATTTGGTGAAGATCTGCCGCAAATTAAAGCTACTAGATTGTTCACAAGATTTTCTATTTTGACCCCTGTATTACATAATATTGTAGGTGGCGCCACTAATTTAAAAAAGAACCTAGAATATTGTACCCCCTATTAATCCTGAAATTACATTAGGCTAACTTGAAAACTGTAGACAGTACTGTGGTCACAAGATTTTCACATTTTGACCTGTATATTACATAATACTATAGGTGACGCCACCAACATTGATGTCAACAAAGATTTTTATACATTTTACAACTCCTAAACATTATATGGGCTTATCTCAAGAATTGTGGGGTGCAGAGCATTCACAGGATGTCCCCTATATTCAAATTGGCCATTTGACCTTGACCTTCAACTCCAATTAACAAATTGTTACTGTTCAAAATATGCGTGCAACATCCAGCTTTCCATATATAGCCTGTTTGTTCAAATCAGGTCGTAACTTTTCAAGTTATTGAGGGAAAACAATAAACTTGGACAAGTGCCAAACTCCACATTTTGACACCTATATTACATAATAATGTAGGCGGCACCACCAATATCAAACTCGGCTTGGGCAGAGTATAATATAAGTATTACATACATATTCCAAAGGAATATCTAAGGAGATAAAAACAGGAGAATGATAACACAAACTGTCTCCAATATGCATGCAAGAATATTTCAACACCCTGGCAAAAAGTTTATCTGAAATGATCTATAGTTGAGGTATCCTCATCCCATTTACTTAAGAAAGTGTAATCAATTCAGCTACATTGTGCTGTCAGATATATTTTAGATTTTCAGTTTAAAGAAAAGTCTCTAGCTGATATTTGTTCAGGGAATTAACAAGGAAAAAATCGGTGTTGAAATCACCGCCTAGGAAAATATGATTTGAACCCATTTATTTACATTTAAGTGGTGTCTCACTCAGTACAATATTGTATTCACTGCAATTCACATTGGTGCAGACAGTATCAAATGGCATATACACATTGACAATGAATACTTTAAGAGCATCCATTTGCACTAAAACAGCACAAAAACGTTTAGATTCAAATACAACTGGAAAAATTTTACATCTCAAGTCCTTTTGCCAGAGAATGGCGCACCCCACCGAAAGGTCTACCTGCTGTAATTTCATGATCATTCATGCCAGAAACTCATCACATTCATAAGAGGTATATGATGCTCAAATAGATCAATTTGATCCTTAAATAGTGAGTGTTCCTGCACTAACATAATATCATACAATTTGGCAACTTTTTCATATAGTCAAACCTGCCGGCCCCATGGCCATGAGTTATGTCAGCATGCAGAAGCTAGTCATAAAAATGTATAAAAAGTCTGTACATGTAGGGTAAGCTCATCATTGTGATTTATCAAATCTATGGGAGAACCTCTAGGCCATAAAGTTGCCTGCGAAGCAGCTTAGTGTTACACAACATACATTCATCACCAAGAACAGTAGTCTGCTTTGCAGACAAGCCATAAAGTACTGGAAAACAAATCCTTGAATTGAGTCACACGCACTTGTAACCGGAAAGATTTGAATTTTGTGCACCTGTCCGAGATGCACTGCAGATCACTTCAAAACCCTTTTCAACCATTAGGTGATGCAAATCTTCAGTCTGTGTACCAAGATCGACTATGTATATAAATAGCTCCCTGCTTGGCTCGGACCCACCCTTAAATCACCCATTCTGAGAATTACCCTCACTGGTTATAGTCTTGTGCATTCTTTTCTCACGCTGACGTCTCCTGATCTGATTGGGGGGGGGGGGGGGGCAATTGAAACCCTTGCAATTCTACTGACTTTCCCCCAAAAAGTAACCCATTGTCCCATGTTCAAGATGCACTGCCTTCATCGGTGGCATGACCGAGTCTTATCAATTGATGAATGACTGCCCAAAAAATTTCGGTTTGAATCTGGAGATGATGAACATTGTGTATACTGTCTTTATTTGTGAAGAATTTGTGACTTGCAGACTGATGGTTGCCTGGTAAAACCTCTATCTGTACTACCATACCTGAGCGTGTTGCCACGTGCTTGTCCACGACCGCTTGTGCTGCATGGGGGTATGAAATCCTTGGTCAATTGTTGCCTGTGGTCAGATTGATTACCATGATAGCATTGTGGCTGGGCATGTATTGTATGCCTCCCTTCAGAAATAATATTTGTGTCAGGGTTTGTGTTCTTAGGTGTGCGATCATGCTGTATAAGGGCCGCCCTGTTTGAATGGTCCTGCCTTGGAATGTTGTTGACTCGTACCTCAGGCATTAAACACCAGTCATTATTTTTGCTTCGGTATTGCAGCTACTGATGTGTATGTTGGTTAACATGACTCCAGTCTGTCTTTTATGTCCACATTCTCACAGACAACTTGATCAATTATGACTTGCATTTGATTTAAGCGTTCTTCATATCCGTTCAATCTGTCAAGGACGGATATATTCTTGAGCTCCCCGGGGTGTGAGCAGGGGCCGGATCCTTGGCTGAAAGCATCTAGGAGGCTAGTGGGAGTCTTATTTGCCTTGTCAAGTTTACTGAGGGCTTCTATGATGTCAGTAACATTAGCTTCACTCCCTAAGAGGTCAAGAAGAGGAATCTTTCGATTTTTTAATTGGTCTATAATAGCTTCACCGCAGTGTCCCCATAGCATCTGCTAGGCAGAAAAGATATCCCATGGAGAAAAGTGTCCCAGTATAGCTTTGCTTAATTTGGCTGCAGTACCACTTTGTAAGACTGAATATATCGCGTACACAAGTAAGGGCTGTATTAAGTATGCACGTTCATTGTTTTCATGTTACAAAGGTACGCTGAAGGGCCAGCATGCTGGTGAACCTGGTCATTAACCCCTTTATTACCCGTGGTGCTTTTGTTTTGCTCAATATTTGTATCTTGCTTAAGATCACTAACAGACTGTCTGTCGGCTATGGCATTTATGGTTTTCACTAAGGCGACACCTTCACCTATCTCTCTAACTTCTGAATAGCTTTTACACAGCCATTAATCATTGTAACATTTGACATATTTGCCCGATTTCTTCTGGAGACACCATCCACCTACGGGCCCTTCACACTTAGGCATGACCAATCGGTTCACAGGCAATTGAGACTATGACTTGCTCTGTAATTGTATTAAATTTTTTGAAGACCCACCAATAATAACAGATGCTAGAGTATTCAAAAGATTTTCACACTTTGGCCTATATGTTCAGTGTTGACAATGACCTTGACCTCCAATTCTGCTTCAAAGATTTTTTCCTGTAGATATGCCCCCCCCCCTCCAATTTTCCACAGATGTTCCAGCTGGCAAATCTGAAAACTTTTTGGAGTTATCTAGGAAAACCAATAAACTTAGACAAGTAGCAAATTTCATAGCTGGGTCATTTGTCCACCAGATGGCACTTCTCCACATGTAACAATGGCTTATTTGTGCATTTCTTGTGATGGATATTGTTGCATGTGCCAAGACAATGAGTGAGTCCTTAACTTTAGGTCCTCATTGACCTTGGGACAGAAGATCAGGGTCACCCAGATTAATACAAAAGGCCCATAGGCCTGGTGCTGTGCCGACATTGCAAATGATGTCCAAGCTACACCATGCCATTACAAAATCACCTGTTTCAACTTTACAGGCATGGTGACCTCACAAACACAGGTCAAGATCACTGATGTTATATATTATTAAAGCTTTGGACATTGTCTATATATCCTATAAATTTGGCAAGTCTAATCCAATTATTATTCCAAATATGGAATTTTATATCTCAAAACACATACTGGCTTATAATTTCCAGCAAATTATAAGTGGCACCACTTGTATCATTAGCAACTTAGACTTTGACCTGCCCCACAATACTAAAGATATTACTGAGGCCAGATAACTGCTCACATAAAGCTGGAGGAAGATTTCAGGTCCACACAACATGTCTTACAAATGCTCGTCTGCAGACAAATGGCCACTGTGACTTTGACCTACATAGCTCAAGGTCATGGTTTCCTCATGACACTATGTAGTGAGGGAGGGTAAGCATACAAAGTTTTAAGATGTGATTATCAATGAAGAAGTTATGGTCCGGCGTGGATTTAGCTACAGGTGCAAGCTGTGACCTTGACCTATAAACCTCAAAGTCAATGTTGTTTGACACAACCTCAACTGATAAACAACAGTAATGTGCAGTTGCAGGAAGATCTATGAAATAATCAAGGAGTTATGGCCCGGACAAGGCTTTTCCACAGATGGACAGACAGACGGACATGGTGAAACCAGTATACCCACCCTTGCAGGCGGTATAATAACCAACGATGAGAAGTCAGGAGTGGTGTATCAGATTAGGTGTGGAGACTGTGAGGTCTCCTACCTTGGGGAAACTGGAAGGAGTCTCCGAAAAACGAGTAGCTGAACACCATCACTGCTTGTCTCCTGTAGCACACTACCTTGAGTACAGGAGACGCTCCTTCTCAGACCAAGATGTGTCTGTCCTACATCAACACGCAGACTGATTCTGTAGGGGAGTGGCAAAGTCCATCCACATCTCCAGACAGAGGCCCTCCCTCAACGGAGACCGGGGCCGGCACACTCTCCCAGCTATCTGGCGGCAGACAGTTAACCCTTGTTAACTATCTGACATCAGGGTCACAAGGTGACGCGGCCACTCAGTTAAGCTGAAGAAGAGACCTGGACAGGTCTTGAAAGCTCCTTACTCAGACTTTTAATTTTGTTGTTGTGTGTATTCATTTAATTCCAAACCTCCACTGTCCACCAATATTGAACTTAACTTAGATCGTCATACAATTGATAAGTTTTGATAAATGTGGATTGCATTGCATTCACGACAAAAATGTTCACAGAAGGTTCCAGACAGACATGAGCAATTGCATAAGCTCTGCAACCTTTGTGTCAGCAGAGCTAAAAACTAATATTAATCCACACAGCTATCCTCAGGAGTCCACTGTGGCAGCTAAGTTGCATGTAAATTATACTTTCTCTAGATATTCTGGCTATCCGTGGCTGGGTAACAGTTGCAGCATAAGCATTTTTTTTCCCCAAACAAATATATGCTTCACATGACATTTTGTGTTGACAATTTATGTGGTATGCCACTGTTGTCTGAATACAGAATCTATAATTTTTATAAATTTAAGAAATTTCTTACCTTCTAATAAATACCTGTAGTTGTGCGTTTTTAACCTTTTTAATGCAATGGACTTGCCAGTCAGCTGGACTTATCTGTTATCCATCCACACATACAAACCAATCACTTAGCTACCAACAATCAGTTAGTGCACTCAGATTCAGCTGAGCACAGGACTGTCACAGTCCTCATCATGAGTAAATAGGGCACTCAGTGTTCTCTGCAGCTCAAAATAGAGGGGAGATTTACCCTGCCTTTTTCTTTTGCTCCCTGCCCTTTTCTTTGCTCGCTGCCTTTTTATTTTGCTCCCTGCTCTTTTTTTTCTGACCTATACACCGGGTCTATACACCATGCCTTGATAAACTAGGGCATATTTGTCATATTTTCCCGAATTTTTAGTGATACAATTTGTAAGCTGAACTCATAAAAATTCTTGACCTTAACGTGGGTACAACTGTTAAGAACTTTGCATCAAAACTATGCCCTTTTTGTAGAAGTTGACCTTTGAGGTGCCCTTTTTGGTCCTTACCACATTAAAAAATGCCCTTTCTAGATGTAATTGCACTGCCTTTATGAAAAGCTGCAGAGATCACTGGGCACTGGAACCTGCATGTTGGCATACTACAAACAGCAGCCGTTACAAATCTGAACAGGGATTTTCTTTTGAAGCCAGGCACAGTGGGTGAGTGGCCTTGTACTGTGTAATCAACTCAAGTTCATACAGGCAACAAATCAACACAAAATTCCAGAATCATTTGATTTATTGTTGCACCTAGAGAAATTGCTGGGCTTTCAAGCAAGGATGTTGTATATCTGTATGACAACAATATGTTCTTCTTTTGCCACGCTCATCTGGTTGTTGGGAAAGTCCTGCTTGTCGCTCACGGTCAATCTTTGACTAAACTTCGGTCCTGGCTATAAATTTCTCTTGAAATATATTAATACCCTTCAAAAAAGTTGCTCCTCACCTGCTGTGTGGCAGCATCAGTAAGTGGAGAGTTCTTTTTTGTTTCCTTTTTGAAGTGTATATTTTTTGTATTTACAACACAGACCAAGTGTTTTTCAAAAGTTCTGCAAATGACCACAATGTGTCAAAGTTGTATGAAGGTACTATGTACACAATCCAGGTGCATTAAAGTCCATTTGGCGTAGATTTTTCAATCCGTCACTTCATCTCACATGTCTGGTGCCCCCCATGTGTTTGCCTGCAAACAAGACATCAAAAATATTAACTGGTTGTCATCACAAGATAAACTCACACACTACCAATGCTTCTCGTAATTCGGAACATTTATCCAATACGACATAGATGGCAGGTCACTTAGTTTGACCCATACAAGACCATCCAAACAGCCACAGAAGGAAGTAAACATTATGTACAATGAATTATAAATTCCAAGACCAGTTGTCAACTTTGTTGCCTGCTCAACCACACTGTGGTATACTGCTGATTGTTGCAAGTCCATGTTTCAGCCTAGGTAGTATCTCCACCCCCACCCCCACCCCCCCAAAGATATTGCAGGGACTTGAAGGTCTGGCTTAGCAGGCAAGAGATTTCTACCCGAGCTGGCAACCTGTTGGTCATCAGGGACAAGGTTGTTTATAGTCTTCTTGGATCACAGCATTCTCTGCCATTACCAGTAACTGGATCTTTGATGAAGAGACATGTTCTCAATTATAATAAATGATCAAGCTGCTTTGGAGACCAAGTTCACGACAGTGTCATTTGTTTGCATGGAAAGAAAGCTAGTATTTTCCGTTGGATAATTACTTTGAATGAAAAAATGCTTGAACTTGTATTATTTGTCTTTTTTTTTCTTTCTTTCTTTCTTTCTTTTCTTTTTTTTTTTTTTATGGCAGGAGTTTCTGTCAAAGTACCCCTACAGATTGAACTCAATCAGCATTAAATTTATTACAAAATGGGTGCCGGGGTCCCTGTGGTTGCTGTCCTAGTAGGCGTGGGGGTCATGTACATGGCAGTTAGTCAGCGTTAATGACTGTAATCCTAGCCTCACTGTAAAATTCAAGTTTGCAGAGTGTATTTCATTCTGGAAATAAAACCTGTTAAGTAAATGTCCCCAATCCGTCTGCTAGCTAATGAGTGTATCCGCACATGGCCAGAGGCCCAGGGCAAACCCTCCAGTTGCCATATTTCTGTGGCACGGAGGGGTGAACTACGGTCCAGTGGCCACAGGGGCTGCTTTAGCTATCATGAGGCCATTTGAGAGTAAGTGCTGTTACAGGACTGGTATCACGGCTCGTCCCAGGTACAGGCACCAGACTATGACTTTTATATGGCTCCAACACTGATAATATCCTCCCACCCCCTGTAATCTTGCTTCCCATATTGCACAGCATTCCTTGCTGTCTGGTGGGCCACTATCTGTAACAACTGGTGTAAGGTCCTGATGATCACCCCCCCCCCCCACACACACACACACACACCCTCGCCACCCTGACCATGTCAAAGGCAACCTGCACACAGGGGTCATGGGACAGATCCAGAATTTTCCAAAAAGACACTAGCTATGAAGCTGGCAGTTGGTGAATGGACAAGGAATGTAGGAATCCCACAGGGTAAATTGTTAACCACTTGAAGTCAAGATTCTCGACCAAATGTCAAAATTTAGTGAATAAAGATGACTTGTACAATTTACCTATTTATTTGAAACTCCATTTATCAGGTGAAAAATTGCATTTTACACAATGTATATTTTTCTTTCTATTTTTTGGGGGGGAGGGGGGGGGGAGGAGTCCAAAGCCCTTTTCCCTTCTAAATATATACCTGGCTATCTATCTCTCAAAACCACATTTAAATGCTCTCCTATTTCATGCGTTTTTGTCAAACTTCTCCATTTTCCCTCCCTACAGGTCGTACTTATTACAATACATGATACCAGATGACTGTTGGGTTCTGTCACAGTTATTCCCCATTCACTCAAGCTTTCTGGCCAACACGAACATGGAATGAAACAACATGCTCTGCCTACTCGTATGTACATGACAATGGTCAAGGTATGGCTGTCATAATGGGATAAAGGTGCCTTGTACATACACTGGGCGCGTTTCAGAAAAAAAGACAAGTCGGGTGACCACATGATAATTTCCATACACAGCCATGCACACCAGGATGTCTGCAATCACCACCCTGGTGGCTTTCACATCCAATTGGGCAAGGGATGCAAGGAAGCCCTGGGCCTCCCTGAAGCCCGACCCATCTGACTTGTCAGGCCACATTCTTGCCTGTTTTCCTATGCTAGTAATCGGATAATCTATCAGAGGCCCCGTACAGGCCCTGCATACTGGTGGGTTAACAAACCATGCTGGCGGTGATAAATGAGGCGGTTACAAGTGGGTAACAAGCTCCCCACACTACCAGCCACACACGCCACAAACACCCGCCACAATCAGCTGGCCTCATTACCCCCCATCCCCACCCCACCCCGCCTTTCATCACACTCTCTCCCTGGCCACCCTCCAGTGGGCACATACAGGCCCAAGGCATGGCAGCACTGTAACCAGCCAATGCCAGTTGCCCGTCCTGACATGTTTGGGCACACACTCTGCACCTTCAGGCCACTTTCTGGACAACAACTCCTGTCTCCAGATTCTTAACTTCAGCAGAA
This sequence comes from Hermodice carunculata, assembly GCA_964020975.1. Classification (NCBI taxonomy): domain Eukaryota; kingdom Metazoa; phylum Annelida; class Polychaeta; order Eunicida; family Amphinomidae; genus Hermodice; species Hermodice carunculata. The sequence goes on along the minus strand of OZ026629.1, from coordinate 5,588,225 downwards.
CATTCTGACTGGAGTGGTGGTGACAACTCGTATACAAACAGACACACATGCACAGGTCTGTCAGACCAGCATATATATATATATATATATATATATATATATATATATATATAAAAAAAAATGGGTCTTTACTACCGTGAGGTTTTCAGGGTGTACCCCAAAAAGACGTGTAGTTTCCAGCAGGCTGACCCTGCAGTGGGCTTTCATCTGGAGGCCTGCCTGCAGCACTAACTACAAAGACTCCTTCCTAATGGTGCATCTGCTGCTTGGGCAAAATTTGACTGGTGATTTGCAAGATAAATCTTGCTTGGTAAATTAATGCCATATGCTTCCTAATTCAAAAGCATTCAAGTCGACTTTATAGGATTAATGCCAATTTGGGCCCTTTGATTTGAAATGTCACCTAATTTACTCTCCAGGCCTCCATGTTTTTCAGGGGGAAAGCCAAGCGGCTTTTCCCGAGGATTATGCTGAGTAGTTTGTGAGTAATGTTGGGATCAGATATCTTTCAGCAAGACACGATCTTGACTGGCCGAGTCCTTCATTGGCAGCTTTGTACAAAGTGCAGGCACGACAGAAGGCCATACAGCACCCGGTCCCCACGTGTCTACCCTCACATTAACTCATTATTGGCCTCAGTTTGATCACCTTTTTATTCACCCAGTGATAAAAATGTGTCCTATAGGATGTCTGCCGGAATGCATTTATGGGGCAATGTATATCTGGACTTTACCACTCATTGCAGCCAAGCCCACTGGTTGTCGACAAACTAGACATCTACTTGAAAATGGCACCCGCTTCATACTGGCCCTGTTTATGGTTTCCCTTGTGGGAGCATCTCCACTATATCATGAAGATTGGTAAAACATAAATCCTTATCTATGCTGCTTTCTGTACTCAAACTTGTTTACACTGATGCTAGTTTGACATCACTGGCCAAGAGTAATGGGTCTGTCCTTTAGGGGTGGGCATCTTATCATAATGCACCATGTACTTTCCCATATTGACAGACACAACATACCCAACACTGGTCAAATCCTTGCCTACCAAAACAATCAGTTTTTTTAGAATATTTATCTGGACATACAGTTGCATATTCACAGTCTTTGCAAAAGGAGCTTTCCGTCAAGTACCAATTAGGGTCGAAATTAGGGGGTGGGGGGGGGGTGTTATTACCTGGCATAGTACAAACTAGAGGACTATGACAGTCCTGAGCTCAGTGACTTTGATGTACAGAAGTACAGACTAAGGTAGTCCTGTGACCTTTGAAATAATGTCATGGTCACCTTTGTTAAATTATCATAATCACTGGAGCATAACCACCTATATAGTTTTGTGGGCGTCCATAGGAATGTATCCATTAACATATGTGTACTCGAATTGTCAAAACTTGTTAAAAATATGGGATCTGGAGCACTACCACCTAGTAAACATTTTCTTTGTTTACTTCCATAACCTATATTCTAACGAAGTTTCAGAAAAACTGACATTAATAGTCTTGGAGAAGTCAGAAAACATCAAAAGCATGCAACAATTTGTAAAAAAATTTGCAGCACCACCTGTTGAACAAATTGAGGTTTTCTGGTCTCCAAAAGTGTACCCGTGCAATTTTGAAGTGATTGGTTGTATGGTTTTCAAGATTACGATTTTTCACCAAAAAATTTAGAAAGTTTTAAAAAATCTAAAATTAACTGCAGTGTCACCATCTGAAAAAAAAAGTCGATTCCCACCAAGTTTGAAGTGGATCTGGCAAATGGTTTTGTTGGAGCTAAAAATGTAATAGTAGACACATAACAGACAGAAACTGGACCATCACATATGCAGATGCTTCCTATAAGTTCAGCTGACTGACAAGTCAACTTTAACTAATCACTGCCTAAGTCCTGTGGTACCTGCTGTAAAGACCAAGGTTTCCGCCAGAGGGTAAAACAGGTAAAATAGCATACCCTAAAAAATTTCAAGGGTACTTTTGCTTACACTAAAATTTTGATAAAAAAGTACAATTTTAGCATATATTATCCCAAAATACCCCATAAATCTTCATTGTCAGACTTCTCACTTTGAAATACGAGTAATTGAGTACCCTAAAATTTCACTCTGGCAGAAACCCTGAAGACCGCTTCCCTGAGCAGACCACATGTCTTTTGAAGACCACGCTTAGAAGACATCTTCGTTTATATTTCTTTGATGACTCTACCTGTGTTTCAAGACCACATACAAGAAAAGAGCGCTTTTTGTTGGCATTAGTGCGGTGATTAATCCCGGGGCACCTCACACCAAGCAATTGATGTGCTAATTTTCCACACTGAAAACTGTTGGAAATGGCCGCATGATATAAATGTCGTCCAATCTCTTTTCTTCAACAATGATATTAGTCATTTTAATAATCAAAAGCTTTCCTCGGTGCACATTGGGCAAAGAGTACACCACCAGAAGCTGTGAACTCAGTGCCCAGAGGGTTACATAACACACATCACTGCATCACCTTATTATGGAATAAGTGAAAACCTATATGGGGTATTACGGAAAACTCTTTTTTGGATCTCTCTCTCTTGAGAAATAATTTCAACCAACAACATTTTGAAACAAGGATTACACCAAGTTATCGGTGGCATTTGGTGTTTTTACAACACAGTTTATTGCAGCATGGCTCTTCACAAAATCATACAAATCAGTCTTCTTTGGAAAATCTAAAAAAAAAAGACTTAATAGTTCAATTTTACAGCAAGGTGAAGATTGGCTAATACTGTAAATTTTTTTTTCTTTTTTTTTTTTACTGTAAATTCCCTTAATTTGACTGCATTTTTCTTTTTATTTGTTTTGATGATTGCCAAAACCCCCTCCAAAAAACATAATAAAGGCACAATGAAATAGCACTTTAATCTGAGTTTGACAGGAGCTATGTAAACAATATTGTGAAGTTTAAACTCCTTAAATGCGAAAACCGGTGGAAATTTATTTTCCATGAAAATAAGTACATTTACAGTATACAATGAAGAAGAAAATGTTGCACATGAAGGAAAGCACTATGTACCCCAGGACTATGTGCCCGAATAAGCAGCACTTTCAAGTTATAAAGTAAGACCGCCTCGACACAGAGGGCTGCACATGACCAAGGTAAAAATACCTATCAGCACCACAGTAACAGTGTCCATACATGTATGTATCACTGTAATGATTCTTATCGATGAGCAACAAGCATTTAAGTTGTGTATATACATGTACCCTCCGAATACTCCAGACCGCGCGATATCTGGTAAATACCGCCGACAAAGTTTTCAAAATACTCCACGAGTCATAATATTCTGTTTGATCCCATGCCAGTTGTGGCTAGTTGTACAAAGTACCAGTCACATTCAAAACCTGGCAGATAAACCCGGATATCTGTCCAAAATCAACAGCTCCCACACATTGGAGCAGATGCTGTGTTTGTGCACTGCAGTGCAAAGTTGGGGGTGGGGGGGTGGGTGGGGGGAGAGGAGTTCCATGCATTGGGTTAGAGCAATATTTTTAATAACTGTTACAAGTGAGGTACATGGCTCACCAGAGTCCGGTGTCACAGAGTTTTATTGACAGGTGAGGATTAGGATCAGTCTGTAGTGTCAGGTGTCACAGTATTATAGTGACAGGTCTAGATAGCATATGGTAACACATAATATGTACCAGTCAGCTTGCTACAGCCAGGGGGCTGCTCCAGTTACATTCAACCCCACTTTGGGTGGATGAAATTGATTTAATTGGGCTGAATTTTCAGGTTTTTGCGGTTGCGGGGTGGACCATTGACATTCCCAAGTGAAACAAACCCTTTTCACCAGGTTTCATTTTTAGGCATGGGTGAAATAGAGGTCAGATCAGACAAAGTTTATATGCAAATGCAATTAAATCATAAAATGCACCGTTGCATTGGCAATGAATCTTTCAAGGAAGGCCACACAGCTTTTTGTGCCACTTCGGCTGTTTGCCCTGCATAAGCAGACCACAAGTTATATGATCAGCTTGGCCTGTAAGTGGCAGTGATTGCGGCCATTAATAAGACATGTGAAGACGGTGGTTTATCCTACGAGTGATTATACTCACATCCTGGTTGTGCCTCAGGCCCAGCTTTTTCTCGATATTCATGGCCAGCATCTGAGATCGGAAGGCCAGTCCCTTGGTCTTCTCAATGACCTGTTGGTAGGGCGACACGGCCTGCGTGCCCATCACCACATGGCCCTGCAAAAACACACGATGTAATTAATAGGGGGCGCTGTCATGTGTCCTGCGGGGTCAGCACAAGTGACCTCACCATACAATCTGTAACACAAGTAATTACATTGTGAAAGATCATACTTTTTCCAATTTGGGCGCAGGCAATGCTGGAACTGACAAGTGAAAAGCTATATGAAAATGCAGATGGCAGACTTGCAAAAACACGAAAATCAAAGTTATTTCAGGGGGATTTCCATTCTTTGTTGAAACCTGCTTCTCGCCAATCACCCTATTTACACAGGAAAAAGTAACCCCGAGTTACATCCGATCCACTTTTTTCCCCACCAGATTGGGACACTGGTCTTTCCATTAGTCACAGCTCAAGGTTACTTTCCTGTATCTGTACCATTCAGTACCAGTTGAACTTAATTAACTCATATGGTAAAACTTAACACCTGTCGCAAGTTCCTTTGTTTGGGTTGTTTGTTGTCCTGTTTCTATGTTTCTCAACATAATCACAGCTAAATAAAAGAAAACCATGGGTTTTTGCTTTAATAACCGAGACAGATATTCTTTTTTCTTAATAATGGGGTACTAAAGAGATTGAAAATATCCTCTCATTGTCATATTATATCTGACACAAACAGGGAAGGTACACATACTCATACTGTTGTCATGTATCTCGCATTTGCTGGATAAGATCTAATATTGTATGGAATATAACATAATGAATAATAAATCATAAATTCTCCACCAACTTAAAATTTGGACCAATTGGGGGGGGGGGGGGAATAGAAGGAGGGGCTTAACTTTTATACATATTTTAATAGCAACACAAAATATTCAAATCTTCTGCTCAGATTGACCAACTTTCAAAAGCACAACATGCAGGTAGATTCCCACTGCCTGGTCACATTCAGGTTTGGACACAACAGGAGTTTTGGCAGTTTCACACGTGAACATCTTTTTTTTTGGGAAACACTCAGACGTACCATTCAGACACCCTGCAAAAAGATGCAAACAAAGGCAGTGCCAACTGACATTTTCACTAAAAAGTCCATCTCCACCAGGAGCAAAGCTTTCTCCCCTGAGAAAAGAGGGCGTGATCAGCAAATTGCAAATTACCCCAACGGAAAAAAAAAAATCTGTAGTAGTGTGAAAGCAGTTCTAAACAGACATATTATACAAATTGAGCAAAATGAAGCAAATTTTGAGTATGACAGGAGGCCCTGCAGGTGGGCAGGCATTGTGCCAAGGTAACACTGACAAGGAGTAAGTGAGCCCATGTGAGTTTCATCGCTAAGCACGCTCATTGGAAAGCTTCAAGCTGGGGAGGCCTGCCACTTTCTCCACTGGTTACAATAATACCTGTACAAATATTTGGCTTGTGATACACTGACGAGTAATCACAAGAATGCAGTTTCTATCTCCACTTTCTCTGCTGCTAACAATATTGCTACCCCCCCCCCCCCCCCCCCCCCCCCCACATAAGTTTGCCAAGGCATAACAGCACAAGTGGCCAACCCTGCACGCTTTCTGGCGTTTCTGACTCGTAAAATTTCCTTTCACAAATTAGTGCAGCTTGCCTTCGCTTTATGTTAAAGTGAAGCATAAACCGGGCGGAGTCCAGGATGACTCTTTCAGTGCCACATTTTGGAGTCAACAGCTTTCCTCCGTACACTTTGGGTGCACTGTGCCCAAGGTGCGCTCAGGAAAACTGCTATCCTCGACTGTTATATTCTCAGGAACTACAGCCATGCTGGAACTTGAATGGAAAGTCTTTTCACAAGTACACGTTTTACCATTCAGGCATTCTTATTGTGATGGAGAGCAGTTCTTCTTTAGTCCGACTTTAGTTGCAGCTGGCATTGAAAGAGTTAAATGTCTGAAAACTAGCTAGAAGGCAGAGAGTGTGATGGGCTCAGAAAGAGTACATTAGGGGAACCCGGTGGTCTCCATTAGGTGGTGTGTACCAGCATCAGTCTCCCTCCAGCTCTGTCCACTCATATTTCCTGCCACTGCCAACAATTTGCCTCCAAAACATCTGAAGTGGCCAACAAAAATGTTGATTTTTGATCTGGAATTTATCAGCAGATTATCTCATTTACTAGATTAAAGGGTCAATTGCACGGGTCACTGTACTGTTGCCTAGCCTGATACCTTTCACAGAGGTCCAGTGCTCTTTGAAGTGAGCCAAGATCTACAGGTCCCAACAGTTTAGACACCTACATGTAACATGAATAAGGTTAAGGGATGGGAGTAGGATTTTGCTACACAGCAAAATGTTCATGTTAAGACCTCTCCCGTTATTTATAACCACCTTTTCGTAGGCCCCCCCCCCATTCCTGATTTTACATTTTTACATTTTGTACTCTGTATTGAGACCATTCCCAATTCACACCTTGGGTGGTCTCAATACAGAAGTTTTATTATTATCCTTATAGCACTGAGCAACTAAACTTGCATGCATTTACAACACACTATAAAGTGAAGTGCTTTATTCCCCTTCAGTGCCTCAGTCCTCTTATCTCATTCTATTGGCCCATTTTCCCTTCTTTGTTTAACCCCTTTACGCCCCAACAAACATATAACTGCAGAGTAAAATCCTACTCCAGAAGACTGTTTTTCCCATGTTTTATTACCGAAGGACGTAATGCTGATCTATTGGCGCACAATTTTTTCATCAACCCATCCTGGTCAAACAACCGAGAGTTTACAGCCTTCCTTGGTGCAGGTTGGGTGCTGTGTGCCCAACCTGTGCTGAAGAAAGCTATTCGCCTAGGGTATGGTATAACGAATGGTCTTACATACAAATAAGTATCACCAAAGAGTTTTCTAGCAATGAGAAATTTAAGTCAAAATGTTAAGGCAAATGACAATTTATGTCCCGCCGCTTTTGGGCAACTTGAGCGGGAAAGGGTTAAGGACAATATGCCTTCATTGAACACAATATACCCAGAGTCTACCAAGGAAAGCTGCCGGCTCTGTCTCCAAGGGGTAAAAAGGTTCATGTGTAAACAACTTGGTGAGACATGCTACTAGTTTTTCAAGAAATGCTGTGACATAAATGATAGCACTTACAGATGGTCTCTGCGTTTATAGTTGTGAGAAATGTATTTAAGTTAAGGCTGCATCAGTGAAAGGCTGAAAACACTCAGCATACAACTGATAAAACGGAACTGAAACGGGCTAGGTAGGATGTTATAGACAATGAAAATATGTTAAATGATGCCCCCCCCCCACACACACACACATTAATTCCCATAGTAAATTTTCTGAAAAGCTCATCATAAAAAAAAAAAAAAAAAAGGAAAAAAAAAAAACAGTTTAAATTTCTCTTGAACCTTACCCTAGGCAGGGGGATTGGGTCTCAAATAAAAGCACTCAAGATGAAACCCAATGAAGACAGTAACACTAAAAGATACCGTCATGAAAAAAATTGAAAGTGTTGCCATCATCTCTTGGCCAAGTTATCTTCTGAAAACGCCACTATTTCTGGTCTACTACACAAGGACTTAATGCCTGTTAGTACTGCTACACAAACTCGAAAGCCGTAGCAAACCTTTGACACCTGTAAGCAGTATCTTGGTTGGGGCATAAAAAGTTCATAAGATGGACTGCTTTTGCCATAAGCAAATGCTGTTTGATCTTAAGCGAGTTGATTTTTTCAAGATAACTATGCAATAAGGGACGTACGGAAGTATACATTACTGACACTTTACGTTGGTGTGCAGAGGGTGCTGGGATGATTTGAGAGGATGCTAAAATGCGAACTATGGGAGTGTTGTGCGAAGTGGAGAATGTTGGACATGTACACGGTATGTGCAGTCAACTGTGTGGTATGTCCAAATCTTGTCCTGCTGAAAGATACAACATTGCAACTTCTCTTGATGTTTTGGACTACTAGCTATGACCCAAAACATGTGCTGCAAAAAAAAATGAAAAAATAAAAAAATAAAACTGCTCGGCAAAACGTGCCTCGTTTTTACACTGCACCATTATAATGAGTGCAAGAGTGTTGAAAGACTGCACAAACAAGACAATGAGTCAGGATGGTGGGCACGAGATGGTGTAAGTAGCCCATGGGATAAATAAGCCCGATCATCCCACTCCGACTGTGATCATAACCACATGTTGTGCCAAACACATGGTACTGTTTGCACACCTGGAACCCCAAACTGCCCTTGTTCTCCCAGCTAGAAACACAAGCCATCTAGTCCCAGCCAGTACACACAAACCCATACCTTTCTCATCACCAGAAAAAACAGCAATCACCAGACTTTCAACTTCTAAGGCCGAGGAAAAAAAATTAGCACCACAGTTCTTTATTGCCTAAAATTGGTAGCAGGATCAGCAGAAAGACAAGTCAGGTCAGAGAAAACTTCCGTAAAGCCACGCGAACATCACAAGCTTTCAGGTCGGGACTTTTCTTCCAAAAGCAGGTGAAACTCAAATGAAATCAGGATCCCCTGCTGTCTCTCCCAGACTGAGGTCTGGAGGTACAAGTGCTGGCACAGTACCAGTGGCACAGGTACCACCCGCCTGCTGGCCACAGTCATAACCCACACTACCTCCTGTTATAACTACATGTATATCAGATGCACTGAATCTTGTACCAAGTTGACAATACATGTAAAGTAGCCCCCCCCCCCATAGAGCTACCCCAAATGCAGCCCAAAGGTGGGCTTATGAGGGGTGGCCTTCCCAGACAGGGACAATATAATGGAAATGTCACACTCTGTGCATAAAACTGTTGGTCTTATACTTGAAGGGTGGCCTTTGGGCAGAAGGGCCTTACAAGCGAGGAATCACTGTATTTAAAAATCTGGTTATTTGCAGCTCATTGGCACTCTACGTTGGCCCAGGCGCTGGCTTCTTTGCCTTGGCTAACACATTGGCAGCCAGGGCATGACTCTGCCAGAAAGCACAAACACCACACAACAGACCAGGCATGCTGTTACCTGAACAGCTCAATGAAAACTAAAAAATTTTGGAGGATTTAGAATTGTAATTCTAATCTTTAAATTTCTTTGATACAAGATGACTTGAAAATTTAGAAAAAAAAATGCAGTCAAAGATTGCTGCATTCATGCCCCCCTCGCCTCATTTATAACCTTGCTAATGACAGGTCTCATTTGGGAATGACTGTAGTCAATAAAAATAGGCTATCACCATGACCCAGATACCTGACCTACTTTAGACATGACATGCTCTTGAAAGCGATTTCTATATGCCCCTGCTCTGGTAGCACAGGGAATAAAAATTGCAAATCTGTAGTTGTGGAGGTATGAGTATTTTTTCAGTGGTGCCAAAACCATAAAACTAGACAGAAAATAAAAAAAGAGCATGTGTGTCTAAATATTCTCACCTACTGCTGAGTAATTTTATAATGTCCACAATCAGGACATTATTACAGGTTTTTGCTCTCTCTCTCTCTCTCTCCTCTCTCTCTCTCTCTCTCTCTCTCTCTCTCTCTCTCTCTCTCTCTCTCTCTCTCTCTCTCTCTCCTCTCTCTCTCTCTCTCTCTCTCTCTCTCTCTCTCTCTCTCTCTCTCTCTCATCTCTCTCTCTCTCTCTCTCTCTCTCTCTCTCTCTCTCTCACACACACACAACACACACACACACACACACACACACACACACACATCCCTGGGATCCTCAAAACTGCACTTAAAGGGCCCTTGTGACTGTCTCTGTAAGTCCAGATGGACACACCACAAATTACATCTGAATATAGTAAATCCTACATTATGTCTTTTTAAAATATGTGTTTATCTGTGCAAGTTAATGTAGATGCACATATCTCATATTTTTCAAATTCATGGAGTATCTATGTAAGTTTGCCAGTACATGTTGTACAATAAATGATCTTCATTTCTCACAGCATTGAAAACTGCTGATTGACTCCATGTCTGGAGAGATCATCTGCCTTGAAAGAACATCGTTTCTGGATACCTTGCTAAGTAAGTATCATCTTATTTATACCTCCTATGATGAAATAACAACTGCCTTGAGAGACCACAATTTAATCAACCCCAGGTGGCGGTCTTTCAAAACTGTTTTAAATGTATTCCATAGTGCATTTGTCACCGTGGATTTTTTTCCCCATTTCTTTACATGTTCCTCACTCCAGGTCTGTGCTATGACAATGTGAAGATATGCAGCACTTAGGAAGTTTACCTGTTGAAATACATAATATCCCTGTGCAAAGAAGAGCACCTTTGACCTGCATATGTTTAACCCTGTATGGTCCACAAAGGCCACCTTGATTCATGCAGTGTAAAACAACCAATTCTGGCACTTCAAGTAAAAATGAAGTAATCTGATTGGTTATCAGCCGTGTGACATTCAATGCGGCACCACCAGTGCCCTTGACAACGCGTGACAATTTTTTGATCTATCACATGCCCAAGTGCATAACCCCAATCCGTGCATCTGTCCCTGAAGGGTCATTGATTATCGGTGTAGATATTACATTTTATACTTGAAATAGCAATTTATGCCCCGAATTAACGTTTTCCATACAAAAACTGTATCTGTCCTCATACTCTTATCTATGATGGCGCTTGAATAAATCAGATAATGTGGTATTCATGTGATAACAGATCAACGAAGCGAACCCATGTCTGCCATTTTGATATTCCGGCTGTAAGTGATTACGTCATTGTACATCACTGGGAGGGCATCTAAACCAACAGATTAGCCACATGCAAACACGTAGGCCTACACTGATGCATTCAGGTTAGCCCCGCCTTCCACAAATGCCGGGCACAATGGAATCACCTGAGGGGCCTGCAGGTTGATTCACAAGCGTCCAGTGCAACCCCTTGATCACAAAAAGTAAGACTTTCAGTGCAAGAAAACAAATGTTGACCTGGGTGGTGGGCAACAGACTAACAGACTAAATGTCATCCCACGGAAACCACTGTCAACCCAGACTGAATGTCCAGGTTGACATTTACATATTGTGCAACAACACAGGCCAGCAGGCACATACACAAACTCCATTTCTTTCATCAAGATTTGGGGGGGGGGGTTTGGTTTTTTTCTTCTTGGTTTGTTGTTTGAGATTAGATACAGTGATTGGCCTTCTCCCTCTACCCTCTCCCCATCCCCACACAAGGGGAGCAGCCATTATACCTTTGGCCTGTAGTACCACAAAAAGGGAAATACAGTGGTAGCTGATGTAAAAAAAAAAAAAATAACAAGAGGGCTGGGTGAATAGCCGATGCTCAGTTGACCTTGAGACTGATCACACTTGTGGTTCTGTGAACTTAGGATAGGATCAAGGTCACCCATGTACTGAGCAAGTCTGACCTCAATGGAAAAACACTAGCATGAGCAACATCAAGGTCCCAGTTCAAGTAGTTCTCAAGTTATAGTGAAGAGTAAAAGCAGTGCCACCCAGTGAACATCCTTGTTTGACCCTTTCACAAGGAACATATCTACCAAGTTTCAGCTTAATATGAGTGATAGAACAGAAAATGACCAAGCGTGACCAGTAATGGATAAACTTCAAACAGGGAGAAGCCAGACCGGTTTCAAATCTAATGATTCTTGACAGTGGCAGTTGGAACTCCGCAAACCGTTGCTTATATAGCTGGGGAAAACATTGCTGACACGCGTTAAGCAAATGTGAAAGAAAAAGCATGCCAAAACGTGTGCTAAGACTACTAATCAAACCGTCAAAGGGGATGGGTTTAACGTGGCATCTCACAGGTATGATGGTGTCACGCGGTCATGTAACCAAGACCTGGTTACAAGTATTAAACTACATTGGGAGAAGTAGTGACCTGGGGAAAGAAATCCTCCTGTACAGGGAGAGAGAAGGTATCCACCAGATAGCAAAATGGAAATGCAATTTTTTCAGTGTTCCATCTGAGCGATGGCTCTGGAGAAGTCAAAAATATCCAAAACACACACACACAAAAATCATTAAAACTGCAGTGCCACCTGGTGAACAAATTAAGAACTAGGAGCCTCTGGGAGTGTCCCTGTGTAATATCACAGCAATTGGGTGAGTGGTTTTGGAGAAGATTTTTTTAAGATTTGCCCAAAATAAAACAAAAAATTCATAAAAAATCCAAAAAAATCAATGGAACAAGACCATTTGAACAAACCTGTAAGAGACCCATCCAAGGTACATTGCCGCCAATTTGAAGTGAATCTGGATGACGGTTTCGGAGAAAGCGAAAACATGAATTAGCATTACAAGGCCCAATGGCTTAGTGGTACCTAATAATCAAAAGGGAAATGTGCATTTAGCAACATGTACCCCAATTGAAAACAAGAGGGCTGTGTGAACAGCCCATGCTCAGCTGATCTTGACATTCATCACACTTGCAGATCTATGAACTTGGGAAAGGATCAAGGTCACCCATGTTCTGAGTAAGTCTGACCATTAGAAAGGACACTAACATGTGCAACATCAAGGTTCAAGTAGTTCTCAAGTTATAATGAAGAGTGAAATTCATGTATGTTGCACTGTGACCCCAGAAATGAGGTCAAAGTCATTCATGTACTGTCTGAGCATGACCTTCATACAAAAACATTAACATGTGCAGCATCACAGTACTAACTCAAAACAGATCTCAAGTTATGAAGTAAACAGTAAATTTTGTGTCAGTTGTCCTGTGAATTAGCACTAGAATACCCATTGACTTCCAAAGTAATCAATAGGAAAGCTGCATTGAACGATAAGTACCCGAGTTGAAAATACTTAAAAATCAGGAATCTAAAGCAGTGCCACCTAGTAAACAACTTTGTTTGACCCTTCCACAAGAACATATCCATCACATTTCACTTTAATCTGAGTGACAGTTCTGAGAACAAGTGAAAAATAACAAAACCATATAAAAAATTCATAAAAAAAAATTAGAAAAAATTGCAGTGCCACCTGGTGAACAAATTGGGAACTATGTGTCCCTGGGAGTGTCTATGAATGATATCAAAACAATTGGGTGAGCAGTTTCACAGGTGAAGAGTTTTTAAGGTTTGCCACCAAAAAACGAAAAAAAATCATAAAAATTCCAAAAATCAATAGAGCGTGACCATTTGAACAAACTTGGTAGAGATCCACCCAAGGCACATCCCCACCTAGTTTGAAGTAAATCTGACCAAAATTATTTAAGTTATAACCATAACAAGAAATTCCCATGTAAAAACTTTCGTAAAGATTTTTGAAAAAAAAAATCATAAAAAAAAAACAAAATTCATTGGAACATGACCATTGGAACAAACTTGGTAGACACCCACCCAAGGTACATCCCCACCAAGTTTGAAGTTAATCTGCATGTCGGTTTTGGAGAAGTCGCAAATGTGAATTAGCATTAGAATACTCATTGACTTCCATAGTAATCAATAGGAAAGCTGCATTAACCGATGAGTACACGAATGGAAAAAAATGGTTAAAAATCAGGAATCTGCAGCATTCCCACATAGTGAACAACTTTGTTTGACCCTTCTACGAGGAACATATCCACCATGTTTCAGCTTAATCTGAGTAACAGTTCTGGAGAAGAAGTCGAAAATAGCTAGAACACACAAAAATTCATAAAAAATTAGTAAAAAATTGCAGCGCCACCTGGTCAACAAATTAAGAACACAGAGTCCCTAGGTGTCTTCTCGTGTGATATCAGAGTGATTGAGTAAGCGGTTTTGGAGAAAAAGATTTTTTAAGATTTGTCCAAAAAAAGAACAAATAAAATTCATTAAAAATCCAAAAATCACTGGAGCATGACCATTTGAACAAACCTGGTAGACACCCACCCAAGGTACATCCCCACCAAGTTTGAAGTTAATCTGGATGACGGTTTTGGAGAAGAAGTTGAAAATGTGAATTAGCATTAGAATGCTCATTGACTTCCATAGTAATCAATAGGAAAGCTGCATTGACTGATAAGTACCCGAATGGAAAAAATCGTTAAAAATCAGGAATCCGCAGCATTCTCACATAGTGAACAACTTTGTTTGACCCTTCTACAAGGAACATATCCACCATGTTTCTTAATCTGAGTGACGGTTCTGGAGAAGAAGTCGAAAATAGCTATAACACACAAAAATTCATAAAAAAATAGAAAAAAATTGCAGCGCCACCTGGTGAACAAATTAAGAACTAGGTGTCCCAGGGAGTGTTTCTGTGTGATATCAAAGTAATTGGGTGAGCGGTTTCAGAGAAGAAGATTTTTTAAGATTTGCCCAAAAAATAACAAAAAAATTCATTAAAAATCCAAAAATCAATGGACCGTGACCATTTGAACAAACTTGGTAGAGACCCACCCAAGGCACATCCCCACCAAGTTTGAAGTGGATCTGGCTGACGGTTTCGGAGTAGAAGTCGAAAATGTAAATTGTTGACGGAGGACCATAAGATAAGCTCAGCTGACTGACAAGTCAGCTGAGCTAAAAAAAAAAAAACATGTTAAAAATCAGGAATCTACATCTGTGCCACTAAGGGAACAACTTTGTGTCACCCTTTCACAGGGAACATATCCACTAAGTTTCAGCTTAATCTGAGTGACGGTTTTGGAGAAGTCAAAAATAGCAAAAACACAAAAAATCATGAAAAATTTGCAGTGCCATCTGGTGAGCAAATTAAGAAGTAGGAGTTTGTAAGAGTGTTCCTTTGTGATATCAAAGCAATTGAGTGAGCTGTTTTGGACAATACTTTCTAAGATCTGCCCCAAAAAGAAAAACAAGAGGATCATGATGATCCTGTGCTCTGCTGACTGGAATCTGCTTTTACAGTATTGAGAAGTTGAAAATGTAAATACAATAGTGCAACATATGCACTGTATTGCCATATATACATATACAGTGGCAGCACTCACTTACAGTTGCAAAGTTTGATATCCCATAACTCTGTCAAAAATTAACATACCCACACTATTTTCGCGAACTTTCTTTGTCTGAAGTCCAACTATATTCTGATACAAATTTTAAGCAATTCTGTTTAGCCGTTCTGAACAAAAAGTAAAAAATAACCTTAACACACAAAAATTCATAAAAAATAGGGGGGGATCACAGCACCACCTGGTGGCCAAAATAAGAACTAGTTGACCCTAGGTGCAATATCAAAGCAATTGGCCAAGGGTTTCTGTAGATGAGGAAATTTTCATTTTTTTTTAAAAAAAATAGATTAAAAAATTCATAAAAAATAGAAAAATTACATTATTGCATCATCATCTCCTTGGCAAACTTGGTAGAGATCCACCGGGGAACATACATGTGCAAAATCAAAACATGCGATGCAGCGGTTTTTGAGAAGAAGTTGAAAATGTAAAAAGTCTAACGACAGACAGATGGATGGATGGATGACAGACACAAACGGGTTCTATAAGAGCTAAAAATCATTAAAAAATCTAAAAATAACTGAAGTGTTACCATTTGAATAAACTTGGTAAGGACCCACCCAAAGTACATCCTCACCAAGTTTGAAGTGAATATGGCTGAAGGTTTTGGAGAAGGAAGTTGAAAATGAGAATTGTGGATGGACCAATGACAGACCATCCTATATAAGCTCAGCTGACGGACAAGTCAGATGAGCTTAAAAGCATATCTTTCAAACATTGCCCTTCATGACAATTGGGTCTATTTCTCTATCAAATTTACCAATCATTTAAGACCATCTGCAATTTAAGACCATGTCTTCCCAGCAGTTGCTGGTCTCCATCCTCTCTTGTCAACAGGACAAATCCAGTCAACCAATTCCCATGGAGTGGGTTTGTCATAATAAATGCACCCAATTCATGTCCAGGAAAGCTGTTGACCTGGACATATCGTCTGTGAAGATTTTATCTACATTTCTCACTCAAAATATTTCGTATGAAAGACAAATTTAAGTAAAAACATTGAATCAGGGGACATTTTACATCCCATATCAGGGCATTTTTAAATCCCAAACGGGTCAACAGCAACATAGGTACATGTACTGTGATCTGGATAATTAGGACAATTTTGTATGTGCCCCAGATAACCAGCGATTGATAACACAGTTCTGCCCACATCATTAAATCATTAACCCCTGATATCCCAGCTCAAGCAGCCAGACTCACTGCAGCACACATTACAACAATATATATTTAAAATGAAAGTTTCAAAGGATACTTTGACACATTTTTCTTCCTGTATTGCCCATAAAGAGGAAATTTATGGGTTCATTTATTCTTTACATCACAGGTGGACAAAATAACATTTATTCTCCTTGCCTATTGGAGGGAGAATTATGGGCCAGACTGCAATGGACAATGCCCTTGGGCTTACCCCAGTGATACTATGGGGGCTGATAGCTGTTGACAACATATGAGCTTTGTTATTTTATCGTTTTTGCTTCTGTCAATAACTTTTAACATTTCTGTATGTGTAATCTTTGTCTTACTATTTCATAAGTTGAAAATAAAACTTGCGATTGAAATGGATTGGATTAATCTTCTTCTTGGATGTGGAGTGCACAAAGTAACAATGAGGTCCATGAATCAATGAAACCAACAATAAGTCAAAACTATTAACAGGAGCAAATTCAATAGTACGGTGCAACCTTTCTTGGAGGACCACTCCAAATTATGACCAAATTGTGGTCTCTCAAAACAGGCCTCTCTGCAGGTATAAATAACATGAAACTACTGGGCACAGTATCCTGAAAAAGGTGGTCTTTCAAGGCAGGTGGTCTTTCATTGGAGTGGTCTCTGACAACAGTGACTACTACGCATACATTCTATTTCACCCGGTAGGAAGTTCTAACGAAAGTTAAGAGACATGTACAGTGCAACCTTTCTTAAGAGACCATCCCTACAGATGATCAACTTACAGTTTTTCAAGACAGGTGGCACTTCACAGAAGTTATAAATAACAAGAAAAGTACGAAGCAAAGTATCACAGAAAGGCATTATTTAAAGACAAGTGGTCTTGCTATGGAGTGGTTCCTCAATTTGGGGACCAGTGCACTGGGATTTTCCACATAAAACCACCATAAATGTTCTGTCACCACCAATATATCACTTCACACTGACAGTTTGTTTTGTGAAAATGCAAACTTGGAAGTCAGGCAAACCTGTCATTATGTGTTCTAATTTGGCTCATTTACTTCTGCACCATTTGAATTAGTCAGAAGAAATCCAGCACTTGCTGCAAGCGATAACACACAATTACAATCACAACTGTGAAATTTTAAAGGGAGGAATTAAATCTCCAACTGAGGCAAACATTCATGCCTTCCTAAATTCCTTCAGAGATGCCCTTGGGATATTTACACAAAGTCACATATGCCAGCATGCTGGAGACATAGGGCACAGCTCTCTTTTCAAAATGTGTCCATAAAATACCTTGAAGCCTCATTACCATTGCACGGCTTGTCGTGCATCACCCATACCCTGGGCTATCAATGGGAAATGTATACATGTACCTGTGGCCAAATAACTGTACTATTTTAGCCAAACTTTGAATCCATTAGCCAAAGCCAGGCAATAGTTTTTCACAATTTTTTTTTTTTTTGCAATGTACATCTTTCAGGTATTGGCAGTTCACACATTCCCAAACCGAAGAAAATCCAAAATTTCAGAAGCCAATTTTGCTAAAGCATGCATAAAAAAAAGTAGCTTTATGCCACCTTTATAAGCCAATAGCTAATTGGCAACTGGCTGGTGCCAGCCTAAAGATAATACATACAGATCCTGCCATTTGTGATTTGTGACTCCTCCACCCCCACTGAGGTCACTGTTTCCTCACCACTTTTGAAATTACCTGAAACAACTTCAGGACCTTCCTCCCTAGTTATACTGTACAATTTACATGTACCTTTCCAATCCCATTTCATGCCTAAGGAGAC
The DNA here is from genome assembly GCA_964020975.1 of Hermodice carunculata. Lineage (NCBI taxonomy): Eukaryota > Metazoa > Annelida > Polychaeta > Eunicida > Amphinomidae > Hermodice > Hermodice carunculata. The sequence goes on along the minus strand of OZ026629.1, from coordinate 5,570,216 downwards.
TCACCACTTTTTTTTTAATGTAAGATCCATGCTTTGAGCATCAGAGCACTAGTCCTTGCAAAATTGATGGGAAATTTTAGATATTCACATTACATAAGCATGCTCTGCATACTGTAAATTGCTTTATTTTCACACATATAAAGTTTCATGGTTTTTGTATTTTTGACATTTCATTGTAGTTTTAAATTCACTGTTTTGGACATAATTCCCATTCTAACAATGTTTAAATACTTTTTCACTGTGTTTTTATTTTCACGGTTTTGCGCCATCAGCGAAATTAAAGCAATTTACAGTATTCCACAATACTTATCAATCTGATCACCGTGACCAAGTCACTTGTCTTATACGTCAACTGCAGTGCAACCATAGACTCTGGGAACTACATGTACACCTATTGTAACAACACAGGAGGCATGTACTCACCAGTTTGGAGTCGATCTTTGCATCAAGTCTGGCATTTCTAATCAGGTTCACAATCCACCTCTCTGCATCCTCTGGTGTCATATTCAGCTTCTCTGCCAACATGCTACAGTAAAAGAAGCAACAGGATTTTTTAAAAAAATTACAAATGTCTATACTTTTTCTTAGGTGCTCATCGCAATAGTTTCAAATACTAGTGCCAGCCCCTGACATCACCCCACAAACTTTAACTTTAGACTTTCTGTGAATCACAATTATCTTTGCCATGTAACAAAATGTTAGAATATACACCTGAACAGCTTAACGAGTACTTGGTTTCCTCAGTGGTTAAGGGTTATACCTGCTTCAATTTTGAAGTACACATAAAAGTACATAATAGTGAGGTGACAAATTTCTCTTTTATTCCATTGTGTACCACCTGTCTTGAGTGACCACAATTTGTGCATCCCTGGCGGGTGGTCTTCCGAGATAGGTTTCACTGTACCAAATCTCACAAATATACATTACTCAACGATCGAAAGCCGGTACGATCTCTTTACCCACAAATCAAACATTATTAAATCATTACACTCCGAGTGCTGGACTGTTTTCATGAGTCTTCATATTTTGGACAAGATGGTTTTCTTTGCATGTCTGGTCCACCCTATTGACTAGAATGCTAGTTACTTAACAGATTTAAAAATCAGTATGTTTAGAAAAAAAAGGAAAGGATAACATGTAGACACAATCCTCAAAAAGTTTCATATTGAAAGATCAATGGACATTTCAAACCATTCAGGACAAACAGTAATTGTCATGAATAAACTTACTTTATACTGATGCACTGGTGGATTCTGCAGAAGGTCTCGAAGATGAAGAGTCGTGCATTCTCTATGAAGTCATCCAAACACGCAACTAAGAAAAAGTCATTCACTAAAACCTACAAAAGAAAAGATGAGAGTCACAACCAATACATATTATGTTCTACAAAAAAACAAAAAAAAAAAACCAACAACAAAAAAAACATGTTAAAAAAAAAATTGGTAATAATAATAGAAAGCTGGTACATGTGCTTGGAATAACAAATGAGGTTGTATGATTACTAATTTAAACTTTCCATTTACAGTAATGTATCCACTTCTTTTAACCTTTATGCTTAGAATAGAATACCAAAGCTTACATAACACGTGTCAGAGGCTAAGCTCTGAGTGAAAATGATAAGGACTGACAGCTACCACCACCAAGTGACCACATTAGGGCTACATATTACTCACCGTTTCACATTCTCGCAACTTTTGCTGGGCACCATCAAAATCAAAGTTGACATATAAACATTCCAGGAACTCTGTGATGGGATCTCTGTATGTGTACGACTCCTGCAGGGCAAAACAAGAGTGTCTTGAACATTTGTCCTTCTTGTTAACCTTCTGGCATCTGTGATTTTTACATGGCACTTTTACTTGAGGGCAGCTCTTGGCTTTAACTATGCCTTGATGATGTATAACTATGTGAAGTGAGCCAACGGATCAATAATTTTTTTGCAATTATAGGTGTCATATTGCTATTGCTTCAACAAGATTTTTCCTGTTTTTTTCAGCTGAGTATTTTCAGTGCACCCTCAGTTGTTTAGTACTCTTAACTCCCAGTTGTTCCAGTTAATGTTTTCTGTTATACAAATGCTGTTACACCTGTTTGTCATGTCAATGTCTATAGGTAGAATTATCAATCATCCCAACAAACATCTCGCGCACAAAATTCCAATCCCCTCTTATGCTCTGACTTCTCGTACATTTTTAATAGTTTTGAAATATGAAACCACACCTTTTTTTTTTTCCAAAATGTAACTGCTACAAATAACAAGCACCAGGTTCATTGAACAAACACCCAGGATTATGATTTTTGCCACATTGGGTTTGTTGTGCCCTCTAGTGGCATTAATTGGAATTTAAAACCAACCCCCAATTCAGGGACAACAAAATCTGATTTACAGTTGAATGTTCTCTGCAAAACAAATTCATGATTTTTTTTATTATTTGGCACCATAGGCAGCACCAGTTATATGGGTGTAATCCACACTTAAGCTAAAACAAACGACTGAATAAACTGTTGACGATTTACAAAAAAAAAAACAAACTATGTCCACAAATACAACATCTTGAACAAGAGTTTAAATGATCAGGAACCATAACCAAGGGCTGCCAAATCAGTACGTCCTCCAGCCCTGAACAGCTGAAAATTCAATCAGGGCAAGCAAAAATAGTAAAGTACTTCCTCTGAGGCAACCAAAAAAATTTGCTTTTAAAAACATGGTTTAAATGGGTAGATAAATGAGAGAGTACATGGGACAAGTAAAATATCAGCATAACTTGCCCTGAGGACAACACCAGATAACAAGAATAGTATATTTTGGCATTAACTGGTCTTACGTGGCAAAAGGGGACGTACATATTTCATGTACTCATTACAGCGATTAGTATCAACAGCTCTGGTCTCTTGTCATACTGAATATACTAAGATTTACACTCGTTAACAAGTGATTTTCTTAATGGACAGTTTATGTAAATTTTTCATTTTTAATATGTTGTACTGGATACATTGCGATAATGTTGTGAACCAATTCACCACTGATTAGACAATTTTTCACAACATTTGGATGTGCCTCATTTCCCTCATAGTGGTGTCAGCTTTGCATCACTTGCAAAAACTGTGGTTCCATGGGCTTCGTTTATGTCCAGGAAAATTTCTGTGAAAAATCATCCAGCCAAACAAACTTGGAATGAAACATGGAACTTACCTGCTGAATGACTTTAACCAGATCCTTGAGCACTGTTCTCCTCCTTTTGTTGGTAATGACGGCTGTGGTCAGGTATCTCAATATGTGTGGACACATGGTTTGAATGGCATTCAGATACCTGATGTAGGCAAGAGAATAATGAACATTAAAAATGGGGGCACACTTCTTTTATTTTTCCAAGCACATAATAGGGCTATTTGTGCTTGACAAATTTCTGGGATATTTTCCATATTGGTCCCTATAAGTACTATAGGCACTCACAAAAGTACAGTGTGATAAGCTTTCAAATGGGAACCCTACGTTGAACATTATGGACAAAATAACATAAAATACAACATTTAAAGTAGATTTTTTTTGGCTCAAATTCAAGTAGAAGTACCAAGTAAGGTATGTCAAAAAAGGTGGTCTCACACAGCAAGTGCTCACTGCAGACAGTAACGCTCAACTATTTTTCGTGTGGTGCAACAATTAAACGCAGTAATTATTTTCATTTTATTATTATTCCTTTCCATAATTAAGGTTCTCAAGGTTCTTGAGGGCATGGGGAGAAATAGATTTACAACACATTTTTGGAGGTATATTGCCATGATACAGTACTATCACTTTGTACAGAGTGCAATTTCATACCAGTTACTTTACCTTCACCAAATTTGGAACGTCTCGGACTCTACTCTGACGAAGTTTTCATGAATGTCGATTTTATTATATTGGAGAGACTATGCGGCACCCTAGATTCATACAATGACAGATGGACAACTAAAGTTGTGTTACACAGAGACTACATCAATTTGTAACGGCTGTTTCAGTGCCAAAAAGTGCAACATGGTTGTTGTCACTGGTATTAATAGCCACTAATATTTGACGTGGCACACACGGCTTGGCAGTGTCATAAAATGCCAAATTTTGTCCTTGTTCGGACGGCTACTATTATTACATGTATAACGTTTGTTATCAAGCCTGACAGCGATATCCAATCTACTCCTGTCACAAGTACGTCCATATACAGTACTGTTCATTAATAACTGCTCTTTTTGCTCGCAAATTGCGCGCATATGAGCGCGAATTTTGCGCGAGGCGCAATCACGCAAATCCATTTTAACGCGCATTTTACGTATTAAAATGCTCGCAATTTGCGGGCTTTTTTGAATCAAGTTGCGCGCAAAGCGCACTGTTAAAATTAATTTAACTGTCCAAAATGGGCGACATTTTGCGCGCAAACGATAAAAAAAATGCCCGATCTCAGTAGAACTGCAGAAGGTGCGCGCACCCGCCTCTCAGCTGCTTTGCGGACTCATCTGTCAATCATACGCATGAAGCCATGGCATGAATCATGATACGGTGCTTTCCACTCATTCTTATATAATATATTAGTAACGTTGACTAGATGTGTCTATAATATTGTTCACTTTTTAATTCTTTAAGAGCCACATTAATTTTTATTGACATTCATTGTCGCTGCCAAATTAGTTTTCCATCGACGCAATTTTTGTAATGTTTGGAAAACATAATGCCGAAAGAAAGAGCGCCAAACTTGGTCTTTATTATTGTGAATGTGATTGACAAAATGTTGCAGTATTTTCAAGTCGATCTCTTGCTGCCACATAAAAATATTAAATTTAATTAGACTGAGGGTCAATGTACCTTGCCGATGTTTTTTAGCACTTTCACGGTTGAAAATTGGCAAATGAATGTAAAATACGGCGGTAAAATTGCACTCCTTTCTGCCCTCTGTAGCACTGGATCGCTGCCGGTAAACACCGCATGTTTGGGATCATTGGGAAGTTCAGAACTTCGTTTACATCAGTAAAATCCTTTCTCATTGGCTCAAATGTGACTGAAATGCGGTTAATTTATGCCAAACGTCCCTGTATCAAAAGTTAGAAATGTTATTCAGACGATCGTTTCTATTGGCTGATGATGATGTAGGTGATCGTCATATGACCTATTTGAATAATTAACCCGGAAGATTTTAGTCACGTGAACCAATAGGAGCATGGAGACTGCCAGACAATTCCCTCTTGAACTTCCACCCAGGTCTCAACAACGTGCGGTGGCGAAAGGATGGATACTGGGCACAATTAAAGCGGCAAATCTGGCTCTATTATGCTGTTAACGTGTAAAAACTTTGATATTTTCATGGGATTAGGACGCTTTCTGTTACGATTGCAAGACATACGCAAGGATAGTCACTGTGCCGCTACATTTGGTACCAATGAATGAAGCCATTGAAGGCAACGTCTGGACTCGACCTTGTGCCGGGCCTCCATTTGCACATCCACCGGAAGCATTTTTTTTCCCAAACATGTCAGTTTTGCCTTCAATAAAACTAACCGCTAATTATAAATAACTTATATTTTCATGGGATTAGGACACAGATAGTTCTTCTGAAGCTTTCTGTTACGATTGCATGACAAAGGCCTACGGAAGGATATTTGGTACCGATGAAGGCAACATCTTGTACCCGGCCTGCATTTGCACACCCACCAAGAACGCACGTTGTTTTCTTCCAAACAGAGTTTTCCCTTCAATAAAACTAACCGCTAATTGTAAATAACATGTTTTATATTATAAAACTTTGCTTCCTTTAGGCATGGACATATTCCATGCTTTAGGTGAATAATTCTCCGTCTGGCATATATGCTGAGCTTGCCCACAGTGATTTTACAGGATGGTCGTTGCGGTAGATCTGAAGTTATGTCATCAGGAAAAGGGCGGGACCAGTGAATCATTGCTGCGCGCACACAAGACTACATGCCCAGCTGTTAATATTTTTTTTGCTCGCACTGAAATGCTTAATAATTGCGCGCCTACTGTTTGCGAGCAAAGGGTGTGCGCGCAAGTTGTTGCGCTACGGGCGCGGCATCGTTTTTTGTAACGGATGAGAATGCGCTAAAATTTGTCCGCAATTTGCGCGCCTAATGCGCGCAATCGGAGGGCAGTTATTAATGAACGGTACTGTATGTCCAATATATTCCAAATGCACTCACTGTGGTTGATAGAGAAACATGTCAATGATGAGATCTCTGCCTTTGGGATGATTGAAGAAGACAAAAAGACTCCAGTGGATGAGCCATGTCCTCTGCTGTAGGGACTGCAGGGCCGAGCCAAATGTCTGCCAAAACATTCAATATTCCATTTACTTGACAATTGGCACTGTTTGGGCTTTGAAAATGAATTAGGCTACACAATTTGGATTTTCATTCTAAATGGGAAAGTTTGGTCATACCATTAATATCATACAATAATGAAGAAAAAAAAAAAGACGGGAGAATTATTCTGGTCTCTTCTCCCAGTTGCATAAGCAAGATAAACAAAAATCAGACCATATAATGTAAGAAATAAAGATTGAAAGTTTCTCCTTCTAACACTTTTATCTTAAAGTAAATGAAACTTAAGCCTGGTCAAACAGCATCATTTATTTCACTATTTCATAAAAGTTTACTACCTACATGCAGAATGTGTCTAACTTTGTACGAAATTTGTTGTAAACACAAACTAGCCAGAGGTAATCCATGAACAACTCTATCAGCGTATTTTTGACTACGTACGTTTGATTCAATAACATCTTTTAGTTTGTTGAGGTCATCCAAGGCAGTGTCCCAGTCCTGCATTAGGATCTCTGAAGCCAGCTTGCCCCACAGTGCATTTAGTGCATTCTTGTCATTGGGTGGTAGCTTAAGAACAATGGTAATCACGTGATTTATTTTCAGGTTTTGCTCGTCATTGAAACATCAACGTGATAAAATTAAAAGGCACTGGTATGAGACATGTAATACAATACTTTTGCACTTTTTGGTTAATACAGATGTTTTGTTTAATGGTTTACACGAGTAACTGCCTATTTTTTATTTTTTATTTTACATTAAAAGTCTAAGTATCAGTAAAAATATATAACAAGAAAAAAGAAAGTTATTTTGCAGGACATTCCTGCTTAAGCTATGTCAGCTGTATCATGACATCACAACAATGTCTCTTTTACTCTGACATCCATAATAACAAAGTCTGAAGACAATGGGTAAATAGTGCCCCTTTCTTACGATGAAAAGCAAACACCACAAAATGTTGTTTAGAAATGCCGATCATTATTAAAGCCACAAAGTTCTTTCAGAAGTCAAACTGCCAAACAGTCATTTTGCAGTGCATGTAGTTTTCATTGCCACAAACCAATTGTGGTCATAGTGAAGCGATACAGTATGTACTCACCAGTACTCTGACAAAGTACAAATACTCAGCAGCCCCTGAGTAGTTGCCACACTCGTACTGGAACTTGGCAAATCTGTATAATGTGTCGACCATCTCTGGCTTAAACTATCCAATGAAAATAAAGACAACCATCATCTCAAAAGTGATTTTTCACTATCTGTTGCCATAAAATACTCTGCTGATAAATATAAACTGGACTTTCAATTATAAGAGTGTTTGATAACTTATACAAAACCCAGTGCAATCCATTATCTAAACACCCGGTGGCTAAAACAGGTGTGACTTTTAAGAAAAAAAAATATTAAAGTTTAGTGAAACTGGTTCTCTGCAAAGCAGAGCCTTCTGTTCCCCCAACCTAGTGCATTCCCAAGTAAAACAATAAAAGTAGAGTCTGTTTAGCTGGCAAGCAAACTGGTTAAGAAAAGTTCAAAATGTACACCATATCATGCTGACACCTGGCCACTTGCAAACCCAGTGTTCTGCAAACAAATCTGTACCTCTATTTCACTTTTGCGTAACACACCCCATTTGTTTCTTTTTTTTTTTCTGTTAAATTGTATACTGACATGTCCACAGTGCTTTCCAGTCAATTTTAAATTTCAATGCACATATAACTGATGCACGTCTTTAAGTCAAACCTCAAATTACATTCAATGGTTGTGCATCCATCCTTTTATTTGATTTTTACAACTATGATCTCTACTTTTGTGTTTTTACCATAAGGATTACTCACAGCAAATTTGCTGGCTAGAAATTCGAAGAGCTGTCTTCCATCCCTGCAAAATAGCACAGAAAAGAAGTCAGTCACATCAATGCTAGTTTCATGCGAGAGATCTAACCAAATATGAAAAAATGAGGACTGTGATGGCCTTGTGCTAAGCCGACATTCCATGCATAAAGCATGCAAAATGGAAGTGATCCTGAATCCATTGGAATCAGGTCAAAGTCACTTTTCCTGAAGATTGCCACGCAAAAATATCCAAGTTTGAAGTGAATCTAGCTTTTTCTTTTGGAGATAAAGTTGAAAATGTGAATCACCATTGCAATCCCCATCGACTTACAGGCTTGGGAATTAAATTAGAATGCACATATAACCGATAAGTGCCCAAAATGAAAAAAATTGTTTAAAATCAGAAATCCACAATAAGACCCACCTAGTGGACAACATATTGTTTAACCCTTTCACAGAAAACATTTGGCAAACTTTTCAGCGTATAATCTGACGGACAGTTTTGGACTTGTCACAAATAGCAAAAATACACAAAGTCATTGAAAAATTGCAGTGCCATCAATTAAGGTCTAGTGGTCCCCAGAAGTGTCCCTATATAATTTTTAAGCAACTGGCTATTTAATTTCCGCAAAAAGATTTTTTAAGATGTCGCCAACAGATGAACGAAAAAAATAATAAAAATCCCAAAATCGCTGGAGAATGACAATTTGAAGGGAAAAAAAATTGCTACAGACCCACCCAGGGTACATCCCCATCAAGTTTGAAGTGAATCTTGAAAAATTTTTTGGAGAAGTTGAAAGTATGAATTGTGGAAGGATGGGTGATAGACTGACAATGGACCACTGACCATCCTTTAAAGCTTACATGACTCATCAGTCTGCTGAGAAAAAAAGTAAACATACTTAATAAATCTATTATAGGTATATTGAACTTCTGATTCATTGTACTGTACTCAGGACTCAGGATGCTTTTATTTGACCAAAAAATACATTCGATTTGATATAAAACAGAAAATAAATGAAACATAAGGATATACATAGAGTATTTTGGTCTGGGAGACTCCCATTAAGACAAAAGTATGTCGCTATCATGGAAGCCACCCATTACATACAAGAATAGTTACATGGCAATTACACGTTGTACTAAAAGAACAATTACACAATTAGGTGAAAAAGTACAAATAACGTGTCAGAAAATTACATTTAATGTTAATGTCAACTTTAAAAAAGGAACAAAATAGAGGAGCTATTGATTCCTACACACATAACAATTGTTAATATTACAAATTTCAGAATAACTCTGTCTAAAGTAATTTTTAATATATCTAGTCATACCTTGAAGGCTATGGGTATAGACTTTTTCTTTAATATGCATAGCAGCTTTATTGATAGTATCAGGAAAATCAAATCTTAAACAGTTTTTTGCATAGGCATGTTTATATCCAGTGATATACATGTTTCTAGCTTGTTGGGTATTATAGTGATGTAGTTCAAGATTACTATAAAATGGTAACTTTAGAAGATTTTCAGGTAGTTTATTGTTAACAAATTTTTGGAAAAATTTGAATTTTGATAAGAGTAAAAATATCATCTATTTTCAGGAGGCCAAGAGTTTTAAATAGTGGATCTGTGTGAGCATTATATTTTTTACAACAAATCATACGAATAGCTTTTTTCTGCATTTTGAGAATTTTAGAATTATTAGATCCCCACACTAGGATTCCGAAATTAAGTTGTGACAGTATTAAAGAATTACAAATTTTTATTTTGGCAGTCATTGGAAGCATATTTTTAAGCTTGTTCAAAATTCCTAGTGCTCTTGAAGGATTAAAGTGACTGTAAAGGATTTAAAATGTGGGAATTCCTGACATGTACTTTGGTAGTGAGGCTAGATGAAAGCATGGTGGCCCAGTTCAGTTAACCTGGTGTTACAACTGGCAAAAACAATCTTACCAATAGAAAAGGTCAGAATTAGCTCCAAGGTGTGTATCCACCCAAATACACAACTGAATACACAAACATTTGGAGGGCTAGAGCTGTGTATTCCCATTAGTTCGTATTTTAAGCAGCCTTGAATAAACTAGTCACTTATGTAGCTGTGGTTATATGATTTTTGTGAGGTATTTAGTTACGCATATAGATTTACTGTCTGGAATTTAGTGTTTCTATGTGCAGTAGTTTTCAAGTTATTAAGTTGCAAATTACAATATAAAGTAATGGGAATACACAACCCTTGCCCTCCACTGACTGCAGTGCCCTCTTTTAGGCAGTTCTTGAACCTTCTTTTCTTCCCCTTACCTATTCCAAACAAGCTTAACGAAATTCCAGAATCGTGCAGGTGAGAGCAAGAAACATTTTATACTTTTTTGGTGCTTTAGGTTTTATTTTTAATCCTTATCATATACATGAAAAGGGACAGATATAGACTTCACAAAAATGTAGCCAAAACTGGAAATACAGGCATAATTAACAAGGATTCTGTTGTGACCCTTTAATATATTTTAAAGTATTTTAGCCATTTAAACACTTGTTTAGTCAAATTCTAGAAGCATTAGCATTTGGCTTGAGATGTAATGTTTTTGTTTGTCTTTTGAGACAGAAACTGGTGTACATAATCAAGTGTGGTCAAATGCATTACATAGCTGTGTGATGCTGGGCCAGACATTTAAAACACCAGTTGATGCTGCCCCCTACCATTAAAATTTGTAACTAAAGAGGTGCCTTCTCTTTGACTTCATCAAGACTCTACTTTTCATAATAACAAAGATGTATCCAAGTACATGTAGCTTCTTTTTTTTTTTTAAGTTCTATGCTCATTTTCCCATCCAGTGTCAATGCTCATGAGCAAAACACAATAAATGCCCCATTTTAAAAGCTGCACACATAAAATGAAGGCAAAAACATACACTTTCCTTCAAATTACCAGACCTATAGTACTACACAAATACTCTGGATAATACATTGACAAAATAATAGATGAATTCTCAAGTATCTTCACAGAGGAAGGTACAGACCCGCCCATTTATTACCCCAGCTTTATTCATTAATAAAATGGACATAGGCCATCACTAGAGCCCCCTGAGATGGCCAAGTACAGGGGAGTGGTCACAATGTCCACTTTATGACGTCATAAAACTCAATTGGAGCCAAGTGGCTTCTCCTACTGCAGAATAGAACTCAGCAACCGCTGTTTACGCTACTATTAGTACAGCGATAGCCGCCATTAAATTTTCAGTGCCTGACAATGCCCACACAGGAGTGAAACCGGTCGCACTTGGAGTGCTTTTACCATTGTGTTGTTTTTACCATTATTTTTAATCAGACAAACAGAGTACAAAGTTATGTCTGGGCATCATGACCACTGTCTGTGATATTGTTACTTGTACAATTTTTTCAGTACTGAGCCATGTATACTAGTGAAAAACGTCAGGACAAGTTATGATCCTCTGAATGAATCAAAGGCCTTTATCACCACATTTTTAGTTCTCTGGTGTGTTTTTTTTTTTTCATACTATTTGACCCTCACTGAGAGGCCAACTGCTTTTAGGTGACCACTTTCAGACCTACCCAAGAGGTGGCTCTCAAGGGAAGGACTATTATCCTGTGAGAACAAATCTAGTTGGCATGCTTGACACTGTGTATGCAGCCTGTTGCAATTTGCATTCTTTATATCATCTAGGCCAGTCCTGTAACAGTGCAACTGTAAACAATCTGGCAAAAAGATCTTCAAAAATGAAATGAGCTGGTACTCACTACATGAGCCAAAAATATGGGGTTGCTATAGTTTGCACTACTTGGTGCACTCCCCATTTTTTCCATGTTCAGATTGTTTTGAAATAAATCATACACTGGAATGACTTTTTAAAATTCAACTGTAAAAATAAAAAAATACATGTAAAAAATTAAAATCTGACTTTGACTGTCAACTTACGGTTACTTAGGTTCTAACTGCTTGAAGTGCCTGTCACAGATTGCAGCTATGTTTTTAATTTATTCATTTTTCACTGAACTACCCTTTAAATCCCTACCAATGGGTGAATTAATGTTAAACTTCTTTAAATTTAAAGTGATGACAGTAAACAAACAAAAATGGATGAATGTTACAAAATGATATAAATGTTTTTGAGAAAATTGTGCTGTATATACATACATAAAGCAACAATATGTTACAACTGAAGAAAAAGGTACAAAATAGGTTGATTTTGAGGGGAAGGGATGTTCCCCAGGATGAGATAAAAATTCTTACTTGCGAAAGACAAAACCCAACAGATTTCATAGTTACGTCTCTGGGTGAAATTATATTCAAGTAAGTATACTTTGACACTTATAAAGTATTTAATGTGACCAAAACGATGACTAAATTGAGGTCCGCACCTGCATGACCGCAAAGTGCAGTTTATCACATCCAACAAAAAATGAATTTTAATCTGTGTATATTATACACAAGTATTTAAAATTAAGGTGGAAGATGTGAAGCTAGTGCACAGTGAGACTGGCAACTTCAGATCGATATTGCCCATTTAATTTTTTTTCACAAGTACATTAAACCTATATGTTTTCTGATTTTACTACATATCCATAGATTTGTATCCATAGGGGTTTTTTTTTGTAGGATTGGAATTGTTTGAGATTTATAGCATTCTTTCCGACTTGGTAGGATTTTCACATTTTTCGTGCAGAAGTCGCACCAAATTTTTTTCCCCAAGTTGAAATCAGAAGAAATTGAAAATATATATCCATGTCCAGCATCGAATTCAATGGTGAGTACTGAAATAGCATAAACAAAAAGTCATAAATTTTTTAGTTAGTTCTGACAGGCTGTTCATTTTATTTCTAGAAATTGCTCCTAGTCACGGAAGGGGTTGTCAAAAAAAAAATTCCTGGAAACCGCTCGTGGATATATTTTTCTTTTGATGTCCGTTTATTTTAATGTGACAGGGCAATTCCTATGTTAATGAGGCGAGATATAATTGCAGAGATTAACCAAAAACCAGATCTGAGAAAATCGCATTGAATGACAGTGTTTTTGACATTTGCAACCATTGACCACTTGGTGGAAGCACCGCATGCTACTTCAGCACGTGTGCTCACTGTGGCAACCATGTTTTCTTACAGTACCCACAAATTTTACTTTTAGATCTCTTCGACATTACACTGGATAAAAAAAATCCTTCAGTGTGATCACTAATGGATAGATTCAAGCCACTGGCATGGCACAGCTCATGAACAAGACCAAAGATTGGACTTGGAATTTGCAATATGAGCTTCAAAACATATGTATTTTAGTGTTGTATTTATGTAGCCATTTGTCCACCTGTGAAACAGGCCAATGTGGGTGCAACTTGGCCAATATGTGATCCAGTTATACCTGACAGAGGCACAGAAAAGCGTTAACAGAGGTGGCCAGAGTTAGTAGCTACATTTCAAAAGGGCCATATTGCCATACTGATAACACAGCATATCCTGAGGTTTGTTCGTTTATTTTTTTCTGAACCTGAAATGAATCCATTTACATGTCACTTCTGGCTTGACAAGACCAATGAAAGGTTCATCTTCAGGCTCAGAAAGATCCCCATATTGTTGATGGGAGACCAATATTGTTATAATGCATGCAATATAATGTAACTACTTCTGTAATTGGCCCCTGTAGTCATTTAACATGTTTCCTGCAGCCAGAAGCAAATCAGTATTATCTTAACACAATTTCTTTGAATACTAATTCAAATGTTATCAACACATTTTGGGTTACTTTAGCACGTTCTGTTCCTTTTTTTTTTCTTCTTTTTTTTAACAACTGTAAAGGCCCATAATACATGCATCTGAAAAGCTGCATTTCCAAGTTGACCTCCGTCCTTGATAATATAAAGCTGTGATTTTGGTAATCTTGTCCGGCTTGCTGTACTGTAGATTATTACACTATGAATGCCAGCCTCATTTTCCCCCATTCCCTTCTCTGATTATCTAAGCCAAACATAAAATAGTTCCATGCACCCATAAATTGATTTGAAGTTAAATGCAGAGCATGTACAATTTACAATATGACACAGAAAACTGCTGCTGTTGTCTGTTTCCATTTTCCTTTTTCTCTCTTTTTTTCATTGTCTTTTACAAGCGCGTAAGCATGATGCAACTTAATACCCTAAATACATCTCCCTTGACTATTTTTTCATTGAATGTAGTCTTAAAAAAGAAAAAAGGTCGTAGTATATATGAATTAGGAGGTACTTCAAATTACTCTCTCAGTTTGTGCATTAGGGGGTATTTTAAATTATTGTTTAAAACTGTAATAGGAATCCCACGTCAGCAAGGGTGATAGTAGCAGTATTATCCAAATGTTACATGTTTCCCCTTTTGTTCAACAGCACGCCTGTGTTCTCCTCCTATGATTCTTTTTAATGTAATGGCACACGGTGTTTAACCCTGGTGGTAACATCAAATTGTAAATGTTGAAACTTTTTTTCCATTGCCGCAGTTAGCGTAGTCCCTTGTCACATATTTTCTATTGCAAAACCTAAATGGCCAATAAAGAGCATTAATGCAACAAATTACTGGAATCTACAATAATTTGTAATAGGTTTTATGTCTGCCTGGCAATTTCAGCCAATCTCCCTGGGATTTCCCCCCCTTCTTTTTGGGGGATTCTTACACCTACCTAGATGTATGTATTGTACGTAAAACTTCAGGGTCTTCAAATATTTTTGTGATAGGTTCTGTGTCTGCCTGTAGTCTCTTCAACTCAGCTACCACTTCTGTCCTCTTCTCTTTCAAAGCTATTAAAATCAACAACAAAAAAAAAAACAAGTTAAAATTCAGCTGTATGATTATTCAAATGCGTATAGTGAAAAAAAAAATCACACCTTGTGTAAAGTTCATTTTGAAAGACCAACTCAGACAATTTCCCAATCTGGAAATCACGACTCATAACCACTGATATTTCTCACGACATTCATACATATTTTTGATAATACTGCAATACAATCACAGTAGTGTTGCAATACACCCATACAGTAACACTTACCGACTCATGATCCCACAGCTTCATATCCCATAATTTTGTCAAAACTGGACATAATCTTGTCACTGCATAGTTGCATAATCTTTAGTCAGATTATATTCCAATAAAATTTCATGCAATTGTGTTAGGCTGTTTTGGAGAAGTCAAAAATAACCTTAACATACAAAACTTTACTGTCTAAGCACATCACCACCTGGTGGCCAAAACTTGAACCAAGTTACCCTGTATGCAATATCAAAGCAACTGATCCAGTAGCTCTTGAGAATGCAAAATTTTGATTTTTTTCCCCCCAAAAATAAATATAAATAAACTTTTGAAAAATTACTAAAAATAGAAAGGTTTTGGCATCATAATTTCCTTCACAAAACTGGCAAAACATTATTTGAATCATGCAATTCTCTTCAGCCATTCTCATGATTCTGCAGAAGTCAAAAATTACATTAAGACACAAAAATTTAAAAAAAAAAAAAAAATAAAATCAAGGAAAAAAAACATTATGCAATATCAAAGTAATTGGCCAAGTAGTTCTTCAAAGAAAATAAGAAAATCAAGGAAAAAAAACATTATGCAAGATCAAAGTAATTGGCCACGTAGTTCTTCAAAGAAATTTCAATCTTATCAAAGATAAATTTAAAAACTTGGCACAATACAACCTGCTTAACATCCATGTGCAAAATCAAAACATTCCATGCAATGGTTTTTGAGAAGTTCAAAATGTAAAAAGTCAGAGGGACATGCAAAGACAGACCCAAAAACATTTTATAAGCTATGCTGACTGACAAGTCAGCAGAGCTAAAAACTGACAAGTGACATGACAGTGTGCATTGAGTTCCCCACAATTCTTTCCTGAAGAGTCAAATCAACTGTTTCAGACCACCTGGTTACCAAAGCAGAACTGGGAACTATGAAATTTGGTGCAAATATTTTACAGACTCCCATTTTTATTGTACTACTAGGGTACCATACAAACAAATATCTTGGTCTGGTTACAGACTGTGAATGTGTTTTGCTAACAAGAAAAAACTCACAAACTGATTGCATTTTGTACTCACTACTTGGGACATCTTGATCAGGATACAGGCCCTTGTACACATCCATTGCAAAATCCACCATGTTTGTGTTACTGAGCAAGTCTAACTTGCCCTTCAGCATTTCTTTCTCGTCATAGATCTGCAAGAAAAGTTGTGTACATGAAATACAGCTATTGAAAATTGGCCATCTCTAGGTCTGTGTGTTGTCAACGTTCCGTGTGTCAAATGTGAGGAAGAACTAGACCTGACCCTCAAACCAAATTTCCCAATAACTACAGGGCCAGAATTTCGCAAAATTTTGCGAGAATCTGTTTGGATTTTTTTTTTCAATTAGTTTTCTTTTTAAAGAAAGACACGTTCAGGGAAATCTTTATGAGAATGGATTCTGACCGTGAACTAGGTTATGAAACATGTGTGACCTTGTAATGTTACCCTTAATTCAGCACCAGGTGGCTCCCCAAAAACTGATGGAACAAAATGGAGCCACATGATGGTTTAGCTGCTGACATTTTATCTTCTAGTTTCGTCTTCATCAAGCAATAACAAGCAATTAAAAACCCACCATCTCTATTTCCCCTGGGCTTTGGTGGAATACACTTTGTGAAAAGTACAGAAGGTCTCCCAAATCATGTTCAATTTGATTTTCAGTTTTCCACCGCAGAACTAAATGGCAGAGAACTGAGACTGGACCATCATTTTCATGATTTTGATGCATGTAATACATTTTTGAATCCACCTGGTGTATTTATACAGGATATTTGAGATGGGAGAAATCATCAAGCCCACAATGTTATTGATGACAGGCCTGAAAGTACACACTGGTAGTTCAGAGGCAGAACAAAAAAAAACATTCCAGTTTTGATAACCTTGCCATATGTCATCATTCATGAGTTAAGAATAATTCTGTGGAAAAGCTGAATTGGATATCAGTCATAATAAATATACAAAATTCTGTGTGATCCTGGATATTACAATTGTGTTGTACACTTTTGGTGATATATGTATTGGAACTACTTCAGTAATCTTACTTCTAAAAGTGAAGGGAGTTTGTCAAAGTTATTTTCGCAAATATGGCTAGAACAATTGACAGCAGCTGCATATATATATATATATATATATATATATATATGTATATTAGATCCCGGCGTATAAACCCTCCTTTCATTTAAACCCCACCTGAACTTTGCTACATAAAAAGGTGGTCTCCCGAGGACTCCCATCAAATAAACCGCAGTGCTACTTTGGCCGTAAAGGCCAGTCAAATGAAAGTGTTGCAATGTTGCAAATTATCCCAGGCCCACTTTCATGGGGTAAAACCAGGTCAAGAATCAAGACTACTTCAAGTTGAAAACTTTCAAATTGGGCTGTTTTCACGGACTGATATACCACAATCACACACTGTTTATACCACAATCATAATCCAATTCAACACCCCCGCCTACCCGGGGATTAACACCTGGCCTGACGAAGCTGTGAAAATAACAGTGTCTCGCATGTTGACATACTTTTTCTCCTCCTTTCGTAGAGAGTTCTATTGCAAATGGCGCCCGAAAGATTTGCCCCTGTCATTTTACTTCATAAATAAGAATTCCCATGTGCTTTAACACACTCAGTTTAACGGATGGCTATGCGGACTTTAAAAGGTAGGGAATAATGATTTTATTGAGGGACTGCGTGGCATTCATATCGTCCGCATAGCCATAGCAGGGCTCATAACCGCGTAGAGTTGGAACCTGTCCAAACAGATCAAAAGACATTGCACTTCAATGGATTGTTTCAATAAAGTTTTGAGTTGTGAATCATTTAAAATAATTATGAAAATATTGTATGACTGAAAATAATATTGTCTGAGAAAGCATCTTTTTATTGACGGAGTTGAATGGATCATTTGTACACTGGTACATGCCAATTCACGAAACGTGATTTTGCCGATAAAACAACAACTATCAAACACACAGTTTTGGGGCAATTTTACTGAAGTTCTTCTGTAGAATTCCATATGTACACATGGTTACGGACGGACACAGCAACATAGGGCAGAATATTGCAACGATGGTTTGATCGATCGGGTAAATTTGTGAACAGATGAATGACCTCTTGACTTTGCCCAAGTTTGGGACAACACTCAACCAATATGGTGAACCGGCGATCTTATTTTTTTTAGGTTCCAAATTTGAGCTCCGGAACCAGAGATTTTTTCAATACTGAGTACATAAACCGCACCCCTTTCTCAGATTTGTTTTTAGAAGTCAAAAATTGCGGTTTATACGCCGAGATGTACGGTATGATTCCATACTTGACGAGGTTAACCTTTCTGTAGTCATGTGACTGTTTATAAAGACCCAGATTTTACACTGTCATATGGCTACTGTAACAATAGCCATGCCATCGAAACAAATAGCATTACAAATATAACCTAACTTGAATAGAGTAAAGGGGATACCATACAGGCATACTGAGACCCCTTACTTTCTGTACTTCATACCAGCCATTATCATGATTATTTTCAAAGTTTTCTCATTAAGAGACAGTTAAGACAGATATATATTCTTTTTTGTGAATCACTGATTGGAAAAAATCTTAATTCAAATAGGAAATTGTGCACCTATAGAAAAATAGAGACAATTTTGGAGTATGAAGGATACAAAGATGATTTTCATAGAAAAGACCACAAGGAGGTACTTTGAAGTAAATTATCTTGCAAAAGAATAAGGAAGACATCAAAGGCCATTTATCCCACAGCTAGGGAGAATTTGAAAATTTTGCAAACAAAAAAAAAAAAACAAAAAAAAACAAAAACAAACCCACACACATGCACAGATAAATCCACAGAAAATTTTTAAAATCAAAATACCTTATTTATATTCTTTAATATTACCTCACCAAGTGGCAATTCTAATACATGTAGTATCAAG
The DNA here is from genome assembly GCA_964020975.1 of Hermodice carunculata. Taxonomy (NCBI): domain Eukaryota; kingdom Metazoa; phylum Annelida; class Polychaeta; order Eunicida; family Amphinomidae; genus Hermodice; species Hermodice carunculata. The sequence continues at coordinate 5,551,130 of OZ026629.1, read as the reverse complement.
ATGTGTATACATAAATATACACCAGTCAAAGACATCAAATACAATATTATTTAATGGGAATCAGGTGAAAACAAAATCTACAAACTACCCACATTGTCGGGGGGGGGGGGGGGGGGGGAACAAAACAAATTCAGTTCTAGACAGTGCTCAGCTGGAAGGAATAGGTGAAGTGTTGAGACCTTTACTTTGGCACCGTTTTAACACTCTTTTGCATAAAATTTGCATGGTGCTATTGTCGTGGTACCATGGCAAAAGAAGGATGTTCTAAAATCACGGTACTGTGACAGCAGTTTGGCAGTCTAATGTCATGGTACCATTTTTGTAGATCAGGATGTGATAGTAACAGTACCGCATCAAATTGTATTTTTTGTTAGGTTTACACTCAATATCCAACAATTCATTCTCAAATACTTCTTGCGTCTAAGCTTACATTTCTTTATGCCATCTCACTCTCAGTTCTGCCTCAGAAACTCCAATTCACCCTAGGTGGGCCCAATGTCTCCCACCAAAAGCTGCAGTTGCGAAACCTACATATGCATGTGAAGTTTAGGTGTCTAGTTTTTTTCCCCAACTTTCCCACAATTTCTTATTGGAAACTTACATGTGTCTGTAAGATGCACATCATGGTTTCAAAAAGTAACCTGCCAGGCAAATCAGAAAAACCTCACAAGGTCCACAACTGACATGTGTAACATCATGGAGTTTCAGGTTACAACCTGTGGATTTAAATTTCTTTAGCAGCAGGCCCGCCTATATGTGAGTTTACCATGGGAAGTATTTTACTCTTTAGGTTCACTGTAATGTAATGGGCTTTGCTGACCCACCTAATCTCAAATGGCATGGGTTGCTAGGTGGTACAAACATGCATCATTCATCGGAATAAAAGGCTGTGTGTCAAGAAATTAAACCAACCCTGATCACCCCTATTGGCTGTTAGATTCAAATAGGTATAAAATATAAAGGCCCCTGACACTATGGTAGATTAATCCCTGCAGGGTTTAAGGAATTAGCATTTACCCATCCTTCTAAATGGCCAGAGCAGATGTCATTTATGAGCATTAAAGTCAGCAAATCTCCTTGGTTTTCTTTGTTACTGAATATCTCAGGAAAAAAAAAATTCACAAGTCTTGGTAATTTTGAGAAAGCCTTACTCAAAACTGAAAAGATGAATATTTGGGAAATTAATGGCCATGTAAAGACAAGAGTATAACTTGGGTAGCCATTTATTGTTTGACAATATTCCAATTTTAAATGTTACTTTTTGAGCTCCAAAATGGAAAAAAAGTTATCAATGTTAATTGCAGAGGCTTAAATATTTAATGACACAAAAACCATTCCTTTTAACGCAAAACAAAAATGGCTACCTAAGTTATACTATTGTCTTTACATGACCCTTGATTTCAAGCTTTTTATGCCGAAAGTTTTGTTGTGATCCTTTCTCAAAGAGTAAAGCAGACCCCTTTGAATGAAACGCCCCTCGCATTTAGAAATTAATCTTAGAATATTTATTGTTACATGCAAAGAAATTACACATGTTGACCAAACTAAAATTGTACACATTGATGGGCTTGTGTACTATAACAGAGACACAGTGGTAATATTTGTACCACTATGTTATATGCAGTAAGAGAAAAAGGTTGTCACAAGGTGAAGATACAGGACAGTGAGAAGAAATGGGTATATATTTGAGGTATCTGATGAATATGGCAGTGTTTCAGCGTTATGATACCATTACAGCCCATCTTTCCTCATTGACAACTGCAGCACAATGCGATTGCATTTCAACTGGACTGGAAATACCTCACAAGCCTACCCGCTTATCTGGTTGGCTGAACAGTACCGTAAATCCAGAAATGTATCTGCAGCCATGTTAGTGACTAGTAATTCCAATAAAATGTAGGTACTGCTTCAACCTTACCTTGAACAGCATCCCCTTTGGCATTTGCATCGACACGTTGAACTAAACATTAACTTTATCTATTCTATTTAGGCAATGAAAGTGCCCACATTTGCATTACATTGTCTTCTATAATGACAACAAAAAAAACTTTTTCTTTTCCTAACATGGGACAGTCCATCATAAAATATACTTCTTTCCATCTGGATCGACTCAAGACGTGTAATTATGATTGAGCAATTCAAGTTCAACATCATGATGTTATGCTGTCAATGTATCTATTTGTGCATGTAAAACAAATCAATAGCACAGATCTATGTGTATTTTAATCTTGTCATTACTTAAGACTGTAGGTTCATGTTCATACCTCCTTCACTGAAAGAAACTCTAACAGCGGAAAGACCAAATGACGGTCCAAATATTGTCCCATACGCGTGGTCAGGTCGAACTCCGCCATCTTGCCGGCTGAAAGGTGGGAATGTGCGGATCTACTGTCATTAGTCACAAAATCTAATTCCAAATCCAAACTTCTCTTCATACTAAATATTTTTTCTTGCTTAAAATTAATATTTCTTTAATTCAATGTGATAAATCATTTCTTTTTCGCGGAAACGCATTTTGCACTAGTGTCTAATCAAATTGTAGATTATAAAGTACTCCGTAGCTGGAAAGAAAATGGCACTACTTTGTAATGTGGCTGAAATATATCAATGCGCATCACTTGCTGACGAGATGACCACACCGAGTTCCAGGGTGGGATTTATGAGCGACTGCGGGAAACTTGCCCGTGCTTTTCCATGAACATGTGTGCTTCTTTGTTGTTACCTTTTATTTTCCTTTTTCATATAGACCTTCCCCAGTTTAACAATTAAAGTATTAGAAACCATATTATGCCTTTTTAAAAACTGGGATGAAACTTTTTGTCATTATTTCACGACGAAATGAAAGTCTTCCGAACACATTTTTCTCTATAATTTATCACGACAACAGTATATAATATTAGAGTAGTAACGGTAGCAAAAGTACTTGAAGCAAATAAAGTTTAATACAACTCCAGCAAAACAAAGTTTGGAATACGATATTTCAATTCGATGATTGATTTTATTCGCAAAACAACATACCCAATCAATTATCTAGGATAGGCCCCATATATATATATATATATATATATATATATATATATATATATATATATATATATATATATATATATATATATATAACAGAAAATAAAGTAAACATTGAATAAAAGTCATAAAATGATAAATCTTCAGTGAACTAAAGGCTAATACATGCTTTGTAAACCTACTTCACAAATAACAGAAATGCATGTAGCTGTACAACAAAGAATCTTAATAGACAAAGCCGACACGCACAGCTTTAAGGCCTTTGTTTATTTGTTGTTTTTTTAATTTTTTGGGGGGTGTTTTTTTTTTTTTTTTTTTTTTTGTTTTGTTTTGTTTGTTTTTTTGTTTTTTTGGGGGGGGGTTGTCTTTTTATTTTTTTGTGAAAAACAAACTTTTAAAGGGATATCAAGTTGCATGCCGACGCCAGCTAGATAACCGGAAATTGTGTGGTGATTTTTTACCCCGTATCATTCCACAAGGAAGTACTAATTATATATGTTCCGAAAATTCCTGTATCAAACATGGTGAAATATACATGTATTGCTCTTACCAAACTCGCAACTTGGATAAAATGAACTGTTTAAAAAGTCATCCACACACACACGCACACACACACACACACACACACACACACACACACACACACTGAGCTGAGCTTGGAGTAAGAAGAAGTCATATTTTTGGAATAGATTATTATTTATTCCCGTAAATGTCTACTAAACACCCTAGGTTTCCCATCACATCCCTATATCACGGCGGCTGATTGTCACCGTTGCTTGGCGACATGGTCAGATATTTTGGCGTGAAATTAATGTGCGTGCCCCGGTCTTTTCGTGTGTCAGAAGTATAAAGATTAAAAAAAGCTCAAACAAAAAAACCGCATAGCAGGTACCATACACTTTATAAGAGTCATACATATATTAAATATAGGCCTATAAAATATGAACTAGGTTATAAACTATTCACTTTTTCTCAATTCCTGTAGATATTCAGCTATAAGGCTGTACACGTGTTTTTTGTGTTTGTACATATGTAATGTAATGCAATATACTTTTATATGCCTCTGGTACATTTTCCCACGCTTTCAGTAAACTAAAAGATCAGATTAATAAAGTCTTGATTGGGATACTTTTTCACAAAAAGGATGCCTTTGTTAAGGATTTTTTAAATCAAAACAGTAGAAAATATGGTCCCAAATTGGCGTGAAAAGCGCTCCAGGAAGAAAATTTTGACCTCAGTAAGGGGAATTTTCCCGAAATTTGCGCCATGAAAAAAGAGAAAAAAGCCGCCTTTTTTAAAAGGGAATTACTGGCAAAATACTGGACCTTTGGGAAATTTGGCTGAAAAGAGGGGCCTTCAGAGGGGTACATACTGGGAGTACCCCATCCCTCACATTTAAAGTATACTATAGGACAACTTCCTGTAAATAAAAATGTCCATTTCCTGATTTTGCCTATTCTATCATATGGAAGGGAAGCATGACCCTGGGGATCCCAAGGATCTATACTTAGTCTGCTCCTCCTTATTCTGTTTGTCAATTATCTCCCTTCCACCATAGAACACTGTAGTGTCTCCCTATATATGGTGACGACACGGCATTATACTTTTCCTCCACTGATTCTACAGAAATCTAGCAATTTCTCAATTTGGATCTGGGCAATGTATCAGCTTGGTTTCAAATCCCCCCCCCCCCCGAAAAAAATCGTGCTTTTTGGTATACTCCATCTAAGGTGAAGAAAATTCTCATCTGAATATGAAGAATTAGTATAGAAGTATATATTGTGAAAGAAGTCAAGCATTGACTTATCGAGTCATTCGATAATGGCACAGATGTTGGCGCATACTTCCTACCAAGGAAGGTTGTTCCTACCTGGTCTGTGCTGGAGGAAACCGAAGAACTCGGAGAAAACCACCGTGCACGGTTAAAGTGGTAGGAACTTTTTCCACATGCTGCTCAGGACGAGAATCGAACCCGGGTCGCAAGGTGAAAGGCGAGCGTCTTACCGCTCACCCAACCGTGCACCCTTAGATAAATGACCCCGCCCCCCCCCCCAAAAAAAAAAAAAAACAAACAAACACCCCAAAAAAACTGACAAAGTCGACACTTTTTAAGTATCTTGGAGTCCACCTTGAAAGTTCTCTCTCCCTTTTGCCCAGCATATAGACTTTATTTGTCGAAAGGTAACCACTAAGCTGGCAGGTACTCATCTTGAATAGAGCAAACTACCTTTCCAAAAATCTTATGCTTACATTGTACAAATCCCTTACTATTCCACACTTTGATTACTGTGACACTGTCTGGGGTTCCTTTGGAGTCACTTTGAAAAACAAACTTCAGATTCCTCAGAATAAAATCCTCCATTAAATTCATAAATGTGACAGGCATACTCCAATTGATTTCCTCCGCACTATCAGCAATATTTCACCCCTTGCACAAAAACAAAGCAAACACCTTCAGATATTCATTTTCAAAATTACTCATAATTTGGCGCCTGAGATTCTTAATTCTAAATTTAAACCGTCTCACTTAGACCAGAAATGTTCCACCCGTTCTGCCTCTACTGGTTCTCTTTTCATTCCCCCTTTAAGACTAAATTTTGGCAAAAATAGAATTGTATCTATAGGTGCTAACTGTGGAATTCCCTTCCCCTATCCCCTACCCTTAGAGAAATATACTTACCATAACAACTTTCAAATTGGCTCTACGGGTGTACAGTAAAACCCCAACACATTGACATTTGACCTGCCAGTGTACCATCTTTTAGTTTATATGTTATCACACTTTGTATTTTATTTTGGATTCTCTTCACATTTTACGTTTTGTCATTTATATGCCTTTTTAAAATTGCATTCGATTTTATTGCTATAATTTTAGTTTAAATTTCATTTTATTTCTGTATATTTTCACTCTAACTTGTCTTTTTAGTCTATCTATTGTCATCTGTTTTGTTATTATTTAATTCTGTTGATCATATCATCATTCTGTCTTTTATCATTTTCATCCAGGGCCTGGCGGGAGATCAGTGTAGGCCTACTACACTGAGCCAACAACCCTGGTAAAAGAGTGAAGATACAATACAATACAATAATAGCAGAACTAGCTGGGCAGTTACCCGATATTGATTGACATACTTTGTAAATCTGTAAAATGTTGGATACACCCCCGTAACCAAAACTCGCTTGTGTACTCCCGCCCATAGGACAACTATGCATAATGTCAGTCAGGAAAAAGTTGTCGGATTAAACGCATTCATACATTGAACTGTGCGGGTATGCAGGAAGCATGGTCTGATCTGGGTGGAACCAACGCAACTCATTACACTGTGTCAGCTTTTTTTTTTTTTTTTTTTTTTTTTTTATTAATCTCAGTGGCTTAATAATATTAGTACAAGCTTATAGGGATGGCCTGGCATTTCGATTCTTGAAATTGATTTTCTTATTAGTCATGGAAAGAAAGAAAGAAAGAAAGAAAGAAAGAAGGAAGGAAGGAAGGAAGGAAGGAAGGAAGGAAGGAAGGAAGGAAAGAAAGAAAGAAAGAAAGAAAGAAAGAAAGAAAGAAAGAAAGAAAGAAAGAAAGAAAGAAAGAAAGAAAGAAAGAAAGAAAGAAAGAAAGAAAGAAAGAAAGAAAGAAAGAAAGAAAGATCATGCCTCGATCATGATCATGGCCATGCAGGCCCAACAGCATATATATTAGTATACTGATTGTACATCATCAGTATCGGTATGCTTATTTCACATGCAAACGCAATACTATTTTAAAGTATTTATCCATAATTTTTGTTTAAAAAAAGTACTTTGTGCTAAATTAAGGGCGGAAAAAACAGTTACCAGGCGAGTAATTTTCCCCTGGGTCTAAACTTAAAATACATCTACAGCAAGAAGATGTACAGTAATAAAATTTCAATTTTTAAACTTCTGACTTGTGTTACAGTGATTATTACAGGTAGCATAATTTGAAACAGTAGTAGCTGGGGAAGGATTTGGTTTAAGGGCCTTTTTTTTTGTTCAAAATATTAGTCATCTGGGCAATAATGTCATAGGTGTCAACCCCCAAAGACGCGTGACCGGGAGGTTCTTGTAAAAAGGGCATGCAATCAAAGAAGATAGTCAACTTTGCCTCAAAATCCCTGTCATTTCCAGAACTTTTTGAGTCTCCAAAACGGGAGACTCCCGGTGAAAACGGGAGAATTAACAGCTATGCAATAATTTATTGTCCCATAACATCATCAGTGCGTCACGCCTGTGGATGCGAACTACTTTGTTGAGTGGAATATCCAATTAGGTGGTGATTCGTTCATATCCAAACAGAACAACCGATGGACTGATGTGAATGGAAAGGACGAAGTGGTACATGATGACAGTCTCCTAGTACTGGCTTGGGATTATCACAGAAAATGGCACAGGAAAGAGGTGAACCCTCTCCAGACATTCCAGAGGCACGTGGGAATCCCATGAAGCTACATTCAGCCTTGGAATCGCACAAAGGTAAACAAAGTGGTAAGCAACTCCTTTGGCTTTACCAGCTGTTTCTGTGACGGTATAGGCTGGCAGCCATTCATGTTTCTGTCATCGGTTAGTTATTTTTCGCAGGTAGCCCAATGGTAGTGCACGATTTTGATCATGAGGGTGACCATTTGTCTGGTCATTGTACCTCACGCACATGCACCTCCTTTGTGTGGAACTGCAGATCTTGTGATTAGTTCACACTGCCATTACTGGGTACTGGTAGTAGAGGCATAATACAAGCAACACATTGTATGATCAATCTAAATTATAGTAAATACAGCCAGTGGCAGTATTAGGCCTAATACTGGACATTCATGTTAGCAGCGGTTCTGGTTTGGCCCATATCATTCAACAAGGAAGTACCCGTGTGAACCACAGGGGCAACCAGCAGAATGGTTGTCATCATATTCAGTCCGGTCAATACGAACCCATTAATACTGACTGGCAAAGTCACAGTTCTCTGAAAATACTGATTACGGTTAGAAGGGAACAAACAAAAATCGGCGCCCCCAAGCTGTTTTCCTATTTTAAACACCATCTGCTGCTGAACGTATATAATCTATATGCCATAAGATTTGTCACAATCCACTCTCTCGATCCCTGTCCAAATATTGAGTTGTCGGACATATTTTAGCCCACTTGAGCCACTTTATTCCGCGCAAAGCGTCTCGATTCCAAGTGAGCCACTCTTCACTGAACGGAAGTGACCCCTTGCACACCGACTCAAATTTCTCCTTCACTTTAATTGGCCGCAAGTGAATAAATTTGTATTTTTGTTTACTGTATTATTTTATTACGCACGTGTGCACAATCTAGCGATTAAAGTAAACTGGTTAGTAAATGAAAATACAACTTTATTCACTGGCGGCCCATCAGAACATAGGAGAAATTTGAGGCCATACGTAGGGGTCACTTCCGTTCAACGAAGAGTGGCTCATTTGGAATCGAGATGCGTTGCGAGGAAGTAAGTGGGCTAAAATATGTCTGACAACTCAATTTTTGGACAGGGATCGAGAGAGTGGATTGTAATAACTCTTTTGGTATATAGATTATATGCGCCCAGCAGCAGAAGGCGTTTAAAACAGGAAAACAGCATGGACGGGGTGCCGAGTTTTGTTTGTTCCCTTCTAACCCTAATCAGTATTTTCGGTGGACAGTGACTTTGCTGGTCAGTACGAATGGTTTCGTATAGACCACAATATTATGACAACCATTCTGCTGGTTGCCCCAGTGGTATGAACGGGCATATCCCTGTATCAAACATGATCAAATGTATGGAGGTTCTTCAGAATACGGCACCAGATTTTTGAGCTTCTTGGGATTTTACTTCTTTTGCTAAAAAATGTTGCTTTTCTTACTCCCCTTCGCCCGCTTTGGGCTCCCCCTTCTGCTACCCTGGGAAGTTGCTTAGAATCCACCACTCCATTTGGTTGGTGGGGAGACTGCCAAAAGTGGCACTTTTCTTTGGTGGGGGTTCCCCCCCCCCCCTTTCTTATGGGGGCGAGGGGGCTTCGGCCCTCCTCTACCCCATGTGGGAGTAGAGCCAACACATGGGACCCTTTCCCATATTCCTCCTCTCTTACTGCCTGAGGTAGTGAGGACTGTAGGTCATCGTGGCATTCATGCCCCAGTTGAACACTTGAGTGCCTAGGCATTGCGAAGAGCACCATCTAGTGAGAACCAGAAATACCAATATAGCAACATGGCCGTCACTGACCAGTCTGCTCCACCATACAAAATGAGCATAATTGCATACCTTCTGGTATAATATGACTGAATATATCTAGAAACTTTGATTGCAGAGGTATTTGTTAGTTCACTCATACATTCCTAGTGTACATTATACCATATTTATATTATAGTAAAGGGGTGGTGGATTCTAAACAGAGGCCCTATTACCCTGTGTGGGAATCTGGGACTCAAACCCAAACATGATGGAACCCTTCCCCACAGGCATAGCCCTCCTCTCTCACCGCCTGAGCTAGCGAGGACTGTTGGTGATCTGTGGCATTCATGCCCAACTTGAAAGCTCACGTGATGATCATTTATGAGTAGCGCCATCTAGTGAGAACCAGAAATACTACTAGACCAATATGGCGTATGAAGAAAATATGAAACCGATGGGTGCTTTACTAAAGTGGTCTAATCTTAAGTACATATACACGGATACTCAATTTAACAAATGATATAGCAACCAGGAATAGTTCCTAGTTCCTCTGCGAAAAGTTTCTAATAGTACATGCCATACTTTTCTTGTACAACACTGGTGCCATATTCTGAAGAAAGTCCAAACAGGAGGCTCTAAATATATTGCTTTTGCCAACTAGCAACTTAGATGACCTGTATAAAGTCATATTCTGCTGTCCAAACACACAGCAGGGCAGGAAGTAATAAGTCGTCATGTGTTTGGTAATGAGTATTCCTTTTCCCCACAGATGTGGCCCCATGGTTTCCCATCAGTATGTGTGACAGTGCGTATCACGGTGGCCGATTGTCACTGTTGCTCTGTGCTGGGTTCCAGATTTTGGCATCTGGCAAAAAAATTGACATGTACAAACTGATATACATGTACACAGCATGTGGGGCAGAGTTTCTGATAAGTTTCATTCCATAACACCAATGAGTATATCTGCCCACTGTACAACCGCAAACAAATGTGCTGAAGTTGAGTGTGCATCTGTGCTCACAGAAATCAATATCCAATTCACCCATTACACATAACGTTTTTGTGGGATAACCTTGCTATTTACTGGGAGAAGGGAGGAGTCAAGTCAGTGAGGATACTTTCCAGAAAAATGCATTGGTGCTATTTATTTTATAATCCAGGCACTAACCTTGCACCATAAGCAGTAGTCTCTGCTGTGTGTGGTCACTCTCTCTGGAACATCACAAAAAGTGGCTGGATGCAGCAGATGACATTTTACTGAGGTGAATTGATGCTGAAATCAGAACCTTGTGTCTGAAAGAGTTGGACTGCAAAGAGCAGTTGACATATCTGATGAGATTAGCCACAAAGAGCAGGTACATAAAATATAATAGCATAGATGTTGTAAGAGGGGAAGTGCTGCACATGGAACATGTATAATTTACATTACATTAAGTATCCTGGGTTTCAATGTGTGCTGCAGGAGTGTGCACCTGTTGTCACTGAAGAATGGCTGTTTTCTAATGCTATAAAATGCTTTCATGTGACCATGAATTCCAGTCCATCCCACACAGAAAAACCAGTACAGGCAAAAAGGAACTCTCTTTTGTGGCTTTCTGTATTGTCAGAGTTACTTGGTCTTTTTTGTTAAAAGTAAGGTATTCAAAAGCATGTGGGGTTTCATCTACATTTCTTTGGAATAAATATCACAAAAAACCAGGATAAGTGTATAAACATGTGCAGTTGTGTTGGTCTTAAATGAATCAAGATGGGGATAGCTGAATGTTTTTGACCAGCAGAAGACCGAGAAACACTTGAAAATGATCAGCACTGAGGGAAATGAAGTGTGGATAAGCTGGGGTGGTTTCACACACAGTGAAGTGTAGGATATTAGTGCTGAGATTGTTTCCATTTTTCGTAATCGATAATTGGACGTTTTTACAAGTGCTTATCTTTGTATCAATTATTTCAAGATGGAATATTCTCAATGTCACAGTCCACATCCAAGTTCTGTAGTCCGAAGGAAAGGCTTGGACAATTTAACGGTTAACAGTAGCCTGATCAGTTATTTTAGTAGTGCCATACCTCACACACACCAAACTGAAAATGTTTGAATAGGGGGGGAAAAAGTATATTATATGATTGTTATCGGAGTCCGGATCAAACCAAAACATTTGTTATCTGCTGGTATATTCTTAATCTCAAAGGTTAAAGTTTGTTCAAATTAGCAGCGCAGAGGGGCAATATGAAACTGAAACTCAACATAATGCAGGTCCATTGCATCATGCCTGAAACTTCAGCAACCCAGATAGGGGAGCAGCAAACTTACATCACTTTGGCCATCAATGAATGGCAGTTGTACATACTAGCATTGCCAGTAGTACCTGCAAAAAAAATAGTCGCATTTATTTAAGATGCTGTCATGTATTGCCCACACGTTCAATTTTAGGTGGTCAATCTTGAAAAAAAATGCCAAACAACGTTCTACCAGCGCTTCAGTTATGGACCACTCCCTCACAACATGTCCGTTACCCCAATAGATTCCTAGAGGGGTCAGCTGTACTTGCTCAACAGGACAGGTCACTGCTAGTTATACACTGTGTATTAACCTCAATAGACAACTGGATACACAAACATAAATTTATCAGGGCTGGAGTTGTGTATTCCCATTATTGGTTTGTATGTTAAAGCAGGGAGGGTAGAGAGACAGGAGTGGAGTCTGGGCATGCAGCCTGCCGGCCGATCCTATTTGCACAATTGGATTAACTGATTATGTGATTGATAAGGCAAGCGAGGTGTGTTTTACAATTCCACTCAGATACACTCGTTTTGCTGCTTGCACAGAGCTAAACCCTTAGCACGGGTAATTAAGCGAGTACACTCAAACATATTCATCAGCTCACCGTTCGCCCCTATTGTTTATTTACCTGTGAGTGTTCACATTTTATTGTAGACAAACTTCAATACTTGCAACTAGCTATTTCCATTTTGTGTATAAAAATGAGTGTTTCCCTGCCAAATGGATAAAAATCTAACAACCGTCCGTCTATGTCGCAGTATGAATGATAAAGTCCGAAATTGATGCAAAAAGCTAGGTAACTTTGCCCGTTTGCAGCCTCAATGTTTCTGTTCGACGGCTATGATGTTTTATACGGCTGCTATGCTTAGGATTTTGTCTCTTTGTGTAATAAGGGTTCCGGTTGGTTAGAAATAAAGAATTCCTGGGATATCCCTCCAAAGATAGCGTAAATTCAGTCTTTTTTTAGTAGATGGAAGTTTCAAGGCCAGTCATTCGTTAATTTAATCAGGTGACATGCGCCATCCAATTAAATGCATTTAATTCCATGTGCTCCCAACATGTCCCCAAAGAGTGGATAACAGCTACTTATGTGTTCCTTGTACATGAGCGATAAAATGGCACTACCTTAAATTTCCGTTCAAGGTGATCATACATCACTAAACACCGAGTAAAAATCCTTATTGTTTCAAAATGGGCTACACAGACTCCAAAATAGAAACGACATATTGACTTGTAATAATCCTTGCCATGGAACATTGATCACTGTTAAGAGATCCGTTTGGCGCTTAATTTTATGCACTTACATTTCAAATGAACTTCTGACAATAAATCTACCAAACAAATATAATTTTCAAGTTATAATATCGCAACGGGAAAGCTTGGCTCACCGTGTTCGGTATCGAATTGTTTGTAAATGCTTCAGCAATTTTAAAATTTCGAACCACGCATAACCATCTTTCGTTGCATTCAAGTAAAACCGCTTGCACATGTGCAAAGGTTTTTGTTTCCGGGAAGCATGTTTTTAGGGATGTTGCTGAGTGTCGACGGTGGTGTGGGCCATGCATGCACTACTGAACACTTGTATATTGCAAAGAGGATCTGCCGTTCGCTGATAGTAATCTTAGTAATTAACTCTACCCATCAAGTAAGATCAAAGCAAAAACACCAATTAGTTGCACAAAGTTGTTTGAAGCCCAAAGACTTCCCTTCTCTCTCTCTCTCTCTCTCTCTCTCTCTCTCTCTCTCTCTATCTATCTATCTATCTATCTATCTATCTATCTCTCTCTGTCTCTCTCTCTCCTTGGCTAAAATAACCCACAATCAAATGGTCACCAGTGAAGCTGTGGTTATATAATTTAAATAATGAATATTTCAGCTATATAAACAGTTTTGGGGTGGAAAATTTGATGTCTCTGCAATAGTTTTTTAAGTTATTAATTTGTAAATTAAAATGGAAAGTAATGGGAATACACAACCTCAGCCCTGAAATGACTGCACTGCCCTGTAGGCCTACAGCAAGGGCTTGTAATCTTCTATTCTTGTTCTGTCCCATTAGGTGACCACGTGGCAGTGCACCAAAGCTGCCATTACCCATGCAACTTTAATACATGTAGCATGAAAAAAATTGAGTGGTGATATGATTGTAGATCAAAGTTGGCAGTTTTGCGAAAACAGTGTCCAGTAAATAGGCACATACAAAAATGGGTACATGTGAGCCCTTGTTGATTGTTTCGCGAAGCAAATCATTGAGGACTTCAATTAGGCAATTGATTATTGACTTTGCCCCGCTGATCAACGGTCCGGTCGATTAAATTGTATTTGTATTAGCATCCCAGCACTAGTAGCAATACTATTATAATTCTAATTTTTAACATTTTGTTTATAAATATGCAGTGGTACCCAAATCAGGAGTTCGGGGGCCATAAAATGTGGTGAGGATAACAACAGGGCCTTATCGTGGCAGAACAAGGAAATGAATGATCCCCTTGGGTACATTTGCTTTAAGTGTGCAAGGACTTTACTAAACCAAATGTATCCTATGCACTGAGGCAAACACATTTTTTTTTTTTTTTTCCGTCTCCCAAAGCAGACCAAAAGCTATTATCTCAATTGTACATTAGGTAGCGTGAAGAAAACGTGGGGACTGGTCCATTTGGTGGGAAAAGTTTATTTGAGCATCAGTTGTTTTAGCCTGTCTTGAAGGGTGGAGTGATGTGCACTCGTGTGCTTATGTTCTTGCAGGCTGTCCGGGAGAGTGGGCGTCAGACTTGGAGTGTGCAGTGTGCCTTCAAACATGTATCCACCCTGTACGTCTGCCATGCAACCATATCTTCTGCTACCTGTGTGTCAAGGGAGCCGCTAATCTCAGCAAGAGATGTGCCCTGTGCAGACAGGAGATCCCAGTAGACTATCTCAATAATCCAGCTTTGGTCCTGCGTGACGATGTGGCCAAGGCAGATAAAGCACTGTGTGAAGATGGACTTCAGTGGTTTTATGAAGGCCGCAATGGCTGGTGGCAATATGATGAGAGGACTAGTAGTGAACTTGAAGAAAAATTCAAACAGGGGATCAAAACTTTTGAGCTTCTTATTGCTGGATTTTTATATGTGATAGACTTTGAAAACATGATTCAGATCCGACGAAACGATCCCACTCGCAGGAGACGGGTGAAACGGGATCGTAGTACCATACAGAAAAAAGGAGTTGCAGGGTTGAAGATACCACTCCCTGGTGCAGAGGGGAATACAAGGGAGGGTTGTGATGGGGAGGAATCTGGAGAGCCAGCCGCTGTACCGGCCAATAACAATGACACGAACAGAAGACCGGCCACAAGCGCACCTGCTCCAGGACCCCCAAATGGGGTATTAGCCCCAGAGCCACCTGCCGACACCCCACCAAGTCCGTCAGATGATAACAGTTCCAGTAGCAGCAGCACACCGTCATCCCAAGAGGAATTAGCCATGCATTTGGCAGCTGTTAGCTTAAACAGTCAACGGCGACCACCACCTCGTCGCAGACGAAGGGCAGACATACCTACTTATCACAGAATGCGTCTATTAGAGAGCCCAGAGTCGTCCGATTCGGGGTGGGATGGTTGACAGAAATGCCATACTACCTCACTGGAATGAACTTCGGTAATTCAGTTTACTACCACATGTACCAGGAGCGTGGTTTGATGGTCTGAGCAGGTCCGCAAAGACAGTGCACACCACTGCAAGTATGATGTGTATGCAGTACACCTTCGCTCTCCAAAGATATTTTTCTTTTGCAATTTATATGTCAATTTGATCAATGTTATAAAGAAGCGAACATTGCATAAAGTGCATTTATGAGTGTGGTACTGGTAGGAGTTGTAGTAAGTACAAGGAACTGTGATAAAAATTATAAGGCTGAATTGGTGTTGATACCTTTAAGTTTGGTGGATATACACCACTGAAAGTTTTAATTCCAAAGGTAGCCTTTACTGGTAGTTTGGTGATGTGTCCATTTGAATATTATTCTGATGAGAGAGGGTCATGGTATGTGGTGACACTTAACACTTTCATGGTAACACGTAGACTGGGGAGACCTTGATTGT
This sequence comes from Hermodice carunculata, assembly GCA_964020975.1. NCBI lineage: Eukaryota > Metazoa > Annelida > Polychaeta > Eunicida > Amphinomidae > Hermodice > Hermodice carunculata. The sequence continues at coordinate 5,535,578 of OZ026629.1, read as the reverse complement.
AGGAAGTTCTTATTTGGAAACACCGTCTTGAATAGATTGAGGAGGGTGGAACATGCACCGGCGACAAGTTTGCGAAGCAACGAGGTCTGGGCAACCTCTCGGCCATGTCCAGATCTCATTTGCTTCGCAAACTTGTCACTGATGCTCGTTTCTCTGTCAGTCTATCAAAGACGGCATTTCCAAAGGCAAAATTGTCTGCAGATGAGGTCTCCCTTGTCTAGGTAGCAGGTTGATGTGCTAATAAACATTGCAGTATCCATGTGCTAACATGAGTTGAGAGGAGATACAAACCAAATGGTGTTAAACATTGTTGGGAAAGTTGTATTTTAGGGTACTGGTGTTTTTTGGAATGATCATACATTACTGTCTTACCATATATCCTGCAACAGACCTCAATTGTGCATCTACAGCCCATTAATTTTGACTTCTATGTCAAAATAAAAGCTGCAGGAGGAGGTCAATTATATTAATTTACAAAAGAGAAAAAGAAAAAGGACAGGTGTTCAAATTCAAACATTTGCTCGAGTAAGCACGACAAATGGTAATATGTTTATCAACAGACAAAATGCCATAAAAAAATGAAAGCATTTTTTTTTTTTTTTTTTTTTGTAGAAACATATCATTGCTGAACCAACCTCGTATCTGTGCTCCCTTTAAAGACTGCAGTATACCAAAAGACAAAATTTCTTCTCAAAAGGAATATATATGTTTCTTTCCCCTTGTCAGTTTTATGATTGTGTGGGGTGAAAAGTTGCTGTACCTTTTTTGCTGATCTTGCAACTGTACAATTTGAACATTTATAGTTTCATAACGATATGTGAACTTAATGACACGTAAAATGAGACAGAACATGAGAATAACAATGCGAAATTATGTAGAGTAAAAAAAACATGTTTTGTTGCCTGATATATAAATTTCTACCGTGCTTATTATGGGGTGCTTAAAGAAGGCTAAACTTGTGTGAATGTGTTTAAAGTCCTACTTGTGATCATGTTGATAGCTAGAACCGTACAGCTGTAGCAGCAAGTCTTTGTCGATGGTATGTACATGAACCGATTGACACTGAGACTTGCTTGGTAGATTTGGGTCCATGACACAAAATTTTAGTGTGCCACATACATGTCCAAATCCCAATTACCTTAGGTCATCAGGATACTGAACAAAGTACAATATCCTTATAACCTTAGGTAATCATAAATATGTATTCTGTGATACGGAAATTACATTATCTTGGTTCTTAATTACTGGGCATTTAGGATAATGAACTTTGTTTAGCATAAAATACATTATACTGATGATCTCAGGTAATCGCAAAAAAGGTATTTTGTGGTGCAGAAAATATGAAATATCCTGATGACTGGAGATAATCAGGATAATGTATTCTGTATTGCAGAAAATACATTATCTTGATAACCTCAGGTAGCCAGAGTAATTTGCTTTCTGTAACGTAAAGTGCTCAGAGTGCCCTGTGTCATGATCATGAACGTTCCGTCTCCTTGAGAATTCTCGAGTCAAAAGCATCAGCAATGTGGATGCCTTTGCCTGCCATTGCCAATGTGGGCTTGTCAGGAACAGCGAAGTAACATAATCATTTGGCTTTGTTGGGACTAGAGCTTGGGCAGTCGACTCATACATCTGGGTTCAGTAAAGCTACCAGTAAGCCTAAAGAGATTAAAAACTTTGTTGAAAGCAAAATTGAATTTTCTCCACACTGAATGGCAGTAGTTGTTTCTGTATTGTGTGATGTTTCACACAAAAGTGATTTGAGACAACATCAGGGGCTGTTGTATGGGATTTTAAATCCAAAAGTTGAATGCTTGGCACAATACACTGTGGATTGTGTATGGCTGTCAACTGCATGCACAAATTACATTATTATTATTATTATTATTTTCTTTATTTGAAAGTGACAATGTGTCTTTGTATAAAAGGTACATTCTTGAGCTTTTTGGCTTGCGTGCACTTCATCCAACTTGTCAGATGTTGATGCAGGCTTCAGGATCAATGGTGAAATATTTGGTGTGTCAACATTTATGTCTTTGAAAAAGAAAATGGATTCCAATCTACATGAAAGCATTAAATAGCACTTGGTGGGAAATCATTGGAAGTTTCATGGATGGATGGATTAAAAATGCTGAGGTGAGACAATACCAAGTAAGGCTTTGACCTATAAAGTATGAATCTTAGAATGTTTGTCTTTCCAGTGAAATGTGGCCATCAAAGACATTTACACAGTATGACACAATAAATAAAGACGATTATGATTACCCAGAAGAGAACCTGTGATCGTGAAGTGTAATTTGGAGGAGAAATGTGGTGGTTGTCGTGGCAGTATGGAAGGTCGGTCTGGAATGAAAATATGTTCCATCTTTTGTTTAACCTAATGCTTTTGCTTGATTTTTGTCCAGTTTTCTCTTGCCCCAAGAAAAGCACTGTGTGTGGGTTGTCCTTGAAATGTTCACATATTTGTATCCAGAGTTTTTTGTTTGCTCAGAAGTCATTTTAACCGTCTAGAGACTTAGCCAATAGCCTTCATGGGAGCAGTGTGTCAAGGGTGCACCACAGAAGCAGTATCGGGGAGGGGGGGGGAGGGGGGGAGCAGACAATATTTACAACGTTTCTTATAATTTTTCAATGGGAATTAGTTGTGTGCTGATACATTAGTGTTACGTCCTTCGGGGGTTCATTACCGGTTCAATTTATCAGACAGGTTTACAAACTGAATGTTTTTGTATGGAGTTCACGTACAATTGGCAAATCTGGATGAGAAACTCTTCTCCTTGTGTGACAGTCTACAATTGATGGACCTTTAACCTGTTTAATGTTTAACATTTTCCCTTTGTGGGAGCAGATCCTTTTAATGGGAATGCTCTGCCACAAGGTGGTTCTCCATGTATGTATGTTCAAGAAATCCAAATGTTCGTACATGTATATGTGTAAAGAGTCACGATAGCTGTATGTGTTGTATCTAGCCGTGTGGTGGTCAAAACTGTAAAAGTAAAACCTAACATACCACATGTTATCTTTATGGTGCAGGAAAGACTTGGTGTGTGGGTTTGTTGCTTGTGAAACATGCTTCAAAATGCAAAGTTGACCCTTTCTCCCTTAAACTGGTCAAAACTTGGCTTGTGGTTTAATGTCTGCTTCAGTAGCACTGACTCACTTCAACTGTAATGGAAAACAGTGTTGATGAGAATTGTAGATGTGACTGATCAAGATAGCACAATAGGGTCAACAGCTTTCCTCAGCATCATGCCATGGCTTGGTCACATGGTGCCCAACCCATGCCAAGGAAAGGTGTTGGCTCAGTCTTAAAGTCAGTCCTGATGCAAGGGGGAAAGGGTGAATATACTGTCTGATTTAGCTAGCAGTAAAGTATGTGAGTTCTACGCCTCACAGGCAAATTGTAATCTTGTTCAGCTGTACGTAGGGAATTCTGCTCATTTTAAATGTCTGGTGAAACAAGGAACTTGGAATGGAAGTGAGGTGCCTTCTCCCTGGTCAATGATCTCCACAAACTTGAATTGTTTCCCAAAGCCCCAGGGTTTGTCAGAAAATTTAAAGCCTCAAAGATTTTTCTTCTGATCCATGTATTAAAAACAAAGCAAGGGTTTTAGTTTTACAGCTTGCACTACATTTAGCAATCCCCCTACCCTTTCAGGGGTTGCTGGGGGAAAACCTAGTTTATCATTTAAACATTACGGAGGTAATGCTACCACAACCTTGGCCGCAGATATGTGGCCTTGGAGGGGGAAGCGACTGGAGGGCCCTCGACTGTTGGCCCCCTGGTAAGGCCACGGGTCAACCTGCACTCGGTTTCTATTAGAAGCTACGATGCCGGTTCGGAATTACAACTTAGGGTCAAATTAAACCAATGATACTGATTAAAATGTTCACAAAATGTACATAGGCCACAAATCTGCAGCTACCACAACCTATTAACTCCACAAACAGTAGTGCTTGTGATCATGTCATTCAGAGAATGAAGTAACTACATGGAAAATATACAAGCTGAAAGCTAGATATTATGACTGATGGACTTTTATTGCGAGGAAAAAAATTCCTGTGAAATATTCTTCAAGCTTGATGGCATTTTTTTTTTCTGAACAAATGTAAGTGTTGTATGCCCCTCCCCTCCAAGAAAAGTAAAAAATTTAAGCAACACATCTAATTTAAAGCCTATTTATGACTTTAAAGTATGATTGAACTTTTAACACCAATGTATAGGTAAGGAGTAGTGGTAACTGAAGCAACAGGTCAAAACCGAAACACCATCCTGTGCCTGATGTGTCACTGTTGTCCATCATGTATTATTGTCTCGCATTGAAACTGAAGTGTAACTAGGCACTGAAAATGGCTTTATTCCACTGATGTAACACAATTATTGATGCGAAACATTCAGTAGATGTGATCCTTTGGATGATTTCTGTTTGAATTTTACCATTCATCATGCTCTCATCCACAATGAAGCCGCACTTTACAGACCAGTCTGATTGTTTCATGGAACACATTGTGTCGGGCATCATGTGCATATGGGTGTCTGTGTTTTGGGCTGAGTGAGTGTTTGCCCTCACTCCCGTCAGTAGATGGGTATCAAATTCAGTGATTCCATAATGGAGTGAATCGGGTAAAATTAAACCTGCTTGCAGAAATATTCTGAATCTTTATATATCTGGGCATGTCTGGGCAAAGAATTCTGAGTGCCATTCAGAAAAATTACATGAAGCTTGAAGCATATTTATAGATTTTTTTTTCCAGGTAACAAAGGATTCATAGCTCTACTTTAAAAAGAGACTTGCTGACAAACAAAAATGCATTTGTACAAATAGTGGGAATTGAACTGGTGTGCCCTTCTTAATTTTATATTGGAAACCCATGTCATGTGTGGAAGTATGCGTCTGAAAGTAAAGTAAAATTTTAAGTTAACTTTTAGTAAATGTATTACAATTTTGAATGCAGGAACAACAATGTTACTGGGGGGAGGAAAAAGAAAAATTGTCCCCTTTTAGGACTGGTGTTTGTGCAATAAAGACTGGTTTGCCGTCAAAAAAAAGAAGTTACTAATTGTACAGATATCAGCTAAATGAAAAGGCTTTGAACGTGTGTACATTTTTAATTCAAAGGATACGAACAATGAAGTAATAGTTTGTTGCATAAAAAATGCCATAGGAGGCGCCACGTGTCAACCATTGTAGGCCTGTAGTGACAAGTACCAGTTTTACTGAGTGTCAGGTCCGGTTCAAAGTTGATTAATGCTGCAGCTGAAGAGGTTTAATGTCATCACAATTTCCTCATTTTTACTGGGGATTTTGTTTCCTAACATGTCTTTTGGTCAAAGAAAAGGATTTTTTCACATGACATCGAGTCACTGCAGCTTTTGCTTCTCCCAACAAATAAGATATTCTTTCGGGGGTAAATGTAGTGAAGATGCAAGGGTCACCTGCACAGATCAAAGCGTATTTAAATTTAATCTGGTCACCCACAGATGGTTACTCTGTGCAAGTGTGCTTGCTGGTGTGGACAAACTGTTCAATCTGTTGATCTCAATGTGGCTCCAGGCTGCATGGTTACTGTGCAGATGGACCTACTGCTGTCTGGTTGATGTGGGAGAAAAATGTCCCACTGAATATACAGTCACCATGTGTAGAATGCCGGTCTTGTCTGAAAGAAACTCCCAATACATAAACATTATTCAAAAGAACGTAGATAAATGATGATATTCAAATTTGTGTGTGTTTTTATCAGAGCTCTGTCATGGTTATATGTCCTTTTAAAAACACATACATGCATGTAATAAGATCTTTGAAAATGTTTGACCAGTTCTGGTTCCAGTAACATTGAGAAGCTTTGCCTTGTGAAGGCATTGTCAGTTTTTGTGCAAATAACTTGGAAGTTTTAACACAAAGAACTCCTGTCAGAATGTGATTAGAGACTGTTTCATTGTCCAGGCCACCAAAAAGAAAAAACAAACAAACAAACCAAAATTCATCACAATACTAATGACATACTTGCTAGATGTCAAGGGGAGGCTGAGTGACCAGAACACACCAAAGTAGACATTGTCCATAGATTCCTCCAGCTCCTACTAATTTGAAAACCCAGGTTTTAAGTAGATAGGGCATACCAATGTGTGGTTGGGAAGTTTGTGAGCTTAGTGTGTCTTGATGTTCAAGTTTTTTGAGCGGTTTTGTCAGTCATTTACTTTGATTTTGCCCAGCTTCCTCTAGTTGTATCAGATCCATGTGTTAATGTAATTCTTGTTGCTACCTTGTGATTACTCTATATTTGGGCATTAAACTCCTCTATATTTGGGCATTAATCACAAGCTCTGGCTTCAGAGAAAAGCATTTGCATTCACATGTAGGCACCAGCATCCATGATGTGAATTAAAAAGGCAGAACGGGGTTTACTTTACAAAATCCTGGAGGAGTAGCAATATTTCCTATTCTTTACAATGCAGAGCCCAATTGTAAAGAGCAGTATTCTGCTGCAAAGCTCTAGAATTCAAAGACTTGTGCACAACTCTGCAGCAATTTCTGTCAAAACGCTCTTCATGAAGTGTATTTGTGATATCAGAGTGGTCCTTTTTTTCCTTTTTACCAGCAGTCCATTAAGATTTATAGGTGTGTGCTTGTGTGGCACGGGGAGATGGTTGTGCAAACACAGAAATTTAAGCCTGTTTGTTAACACAACTGAAATGTACACATAAATCGGGGTACGTTTTGAGGATACTGAAGAACAAACAACTCTTGCTTCACCTAATGTAAGGAAAGGGATTTAGGAGGAAAAAAGAAAACTTCACAGTGTGTAAAAAGTGGTTTTTATTTATTAATTTTTAGTGACCATTGTGACCAATGATAAAACTTGACCAAAAAATTTGTATCAATTTTGAAAGGATCTTCCATAGGGTATGCCACTGTGGGTGGTGGCCTTGTCTCAGCTGTGTACATAATTTTGGCATATTTTGACAATTTCAGACCTACATATAATAGCATGTTTTATCTTTTTTTAAAAAAAAATTTGTAAGGAGAACAATCCAGAAAAGCTTTGGTATTTGCATCTGTGTTCAAAGCGGTTACTTGTAATGCCATGAAGCAACGATCTGCATGTATAATGTTACACAATCTGTGCTGAGGTTTTAACAATGTGAATATGTGAGAACAAAATTCTGAGTTGTGGCCCAGCTTAAAGGCGCATCTACTGTTCCCCAAGTCCCTCTCCTTGTCATATGCATTTAAAAGAATGGAAAGGATTTTTAACGTACTCTGACAGCTTTAGAAAGCTGTCCGTTAATATTTTAAGACCAGGTGTGTCCGTGTGTCCACTTTACATGCATAGTTTTGTTGCCATTGCTGCCTATATTTTATGCCTCCACCATAAGTGGGGTGGGGTGGGGGAGGGTGTCTGTCCATCTTGTTTGTCACTGCAGTGTCCCAAAAGTTATCTGAACAGATTTTGTTCAAAACTTGCCACAAATGGACCGTAGAGGAGACTGATTACTTTGTCCCAATTTCTGGGTCACTGAGCCCTGGCATATACATTCCTGTCTGTCAAAGTAAAAAAAATACTTTTGGTAACAAAATACATGTACTTTGGCAAGTTAGGTCCTTTTCTGCTACAGTGGGGATTACCGTGTCTGTTGGGGTGACTCGGCAAACTGTTGTCAGATTTCTTCAATGCTGTGACCTATTTATAAAGTGGCACACTAGAAAGTACCTTCCATTGCAGAATCTCATTCAAATGCGTATGTATGAAAGGACAAATCTCATGTTGTCACACTAGATTGGTATTGTTATCAAGCCTGGTCTTGACCTGTTTAAAGCTGGGGGGAGGGGGGGGGGTGCATTTTTTTGTTCTCTGGCATGGAACAACAAATCAGTATGCACAATATTCTTTGTACAGAGCACAGGAACATGTATAATACTGCCATTTTGTGTGGTGTCAAGTGTCCATGTTCTGGACCAGACCAGAGAAGTAGACTCTTGTAAACTTCCCTGACCATACCAAATCCATCCAATTGTGGGTATCGGATGCCTGTGTTAATCAACAGCCTTTAATTGTGTGTAAATCACCCTCTGCTTCAGAATAGTGCCCGTGAAGTGACATTCTTGTACTATGCATTTGTAAAGTTGTCTCATGGACATCTGCACTATTTTTTATCTTTTTTGTATATAATACATTTGACATCTTTCTTGATTTCAAGTTAAAGCAGTGTCATAATTTTTTCAAGGAAGCTGGTCCAGTGGTCCACATTGTTAGGAAAAGCTCGTTACAAGGAAAAAGTAGCGAGTCTTACTTCAGATAGTTTGGGCGACTTATAAATGCAGTGATAATAATTTTGATGCTGAAGTTGAAGAGGCCTTTTGTAGATTTTTCACCAGCGTTGTTCAAAATCCTCAGGTCCACTGTTGATGTGTAAATGGCTAGCTGGTGTCATAATCCACAGAAGAGGTGGCTTTACGTGGTCAGGACGTAAACTTGGCCAGATACATACATCTGCTGAGACTTCTCCCTAACACTATACCTGAGAATGCTTTGACAAATTTAGGCAAAGACCACAAAAATTGACACAAAAATTGAAAAAAAGCAAAAACTAAAAAACAAAACAAACTCCTTTTCATGATCACTTTAACCTTTATTCTAATTGACAGGTGTTACGGAATGCCTGCACATTAATGCACTAATTTTGATTGTGAAGAGGCTAAGTTAAGGAGAAGAGAAAAGTTGTAAATCTGTCATTTTGCTATGTAAAAGATTGAAAAGTTGGACAGTTGTTGGTCAAATTAAAGATTTACATTTATTAACCCTTAAAGTGCTGATTTAAGATTGAGTCAACAGCTTTCGTCGGGACACTTTGTGTGCAAAGTGCCTCGAGGAAAGCTGTTGCCTAAGACTACCTTTTGCTATTTTTTGCTCTTGGTATTTGAATGAAAGGTATCTTCACGAGGAATTTTAATGTTTTAACCATTATACGTTTTACGGTAATGAGAAAATGGCTATAGCAGTGATTAGCACTTTAAGGGTTAACACCCATGACCTACTTAATGCATCAAAGTTCTGATCAGCAATTTGTCAATCCCATTTGCAAACATGGTCGACTTTGTAACCCTTATGAAAGATCAGATGGAGACACTGTGTGCACTACTATGTTCTGCTGACATTCGAAGGACAATCCTTATGTCCAAGGACCTTCAAGCATTAATACGATACTTTATTACAGATGCCGAATCTGAGATTTGTGAGCATGCTGAATCTTCAAAGTGGCCACAAATATTTTGCAATACCATATCTGAAGCAGAGACTAATGGAGCTTTATGGGTAGGATTTTTATGTGAACCAAACCTCCACTGAAAAGCGTAAAATTCAGATGAAAAAAGTTGTCAAGACTCCTGCCAAATGATGGAGACTTTGCAGGAGTCCGTTATGCGTGCAGTAGGTTTTATGGTGCTTTTACGGGGTGTATTGAAACTGACTCAGTCTGCAAGAAGATGCATCGCATTTGAACAGAGCCTGTTAACAATGAATGAGCAAACCCTCAATATTTAAGGTTAGATCAAGGAAGATGTACAGTGTGTTGAATGAGAAACAACTCGCTGGTTGATGGTGTCCACATGCTCAAGTTGTTGACAGTGATCATGGAATAGTTTTGCTATGATGTCATAAACACACGTATAACAATGGAGCCATGTAACCCCAGTTTATTGGTAACTTCATTAAATTGTCCAACTTCTCTCTTGGGGGGGGGGGGGGAAGGTGCTATGGAAGGCAGAACTAAATGCTATGAAATGGTTATTTGGGCTGTTGTGTTGTAAAGTGAAAGGAGTGGCGAGATTTATGTAGGCGCAAATTTTTACCCACTACATAAACAAAGCATCACAAAACCTGGTACAAAAAGTGCCCGCATATGGCTACATATCAGCTATATATTGTGTATTGCACTGTGCATTTATCAATTAGATCAAATAATGATAAAAGTGGCAGCTGTATATGCATGTTCCATCAGGTACATCGGTCCCGTTGAGCGCCAGACCAAAACCAAAATCTCTGACACTGTGTGTATAAATATAGACAAATTCAAATGTACTATTTCAAAGTGTTTTGTTTTTCAGTCTTTTGGGAGACTCCAGTCCCATTTGTTTTGGACATAGATTGCATGAAGCCTTGTTTATTGCCATCATTTTTGACTCACTTTTATAATGCATGCAAGTCAAACACCATAGTTTATGTTATCAAAGTAATCAAGTCCTTCGTACTTCTGTTTCTTGGGAGAATTTTATCAAAACTCCAGTGTCTTGTTCATAGACAATAACATGCATGGCAGTGCTAGTGATCTTGAAAAATGCAAAGCTCAGAGCATCAGTCTTCATGCATTTTCTACCTTCCCTCCCCCAACAACAAACAAACGAAAAAAGGGGCATCTAGAGTTCGTGTAGGCAGGCCATAATGTGGCCCATCAGTCCCTGTTGTGTTTTCTGTACAAGTTTGGTTTTTGTTGAATTTTTCCAAGATGTTGTCAACTGGAAATAAAATGCTATTTCAAATGTAAAAGCGTGTCTTGCATTTTTACCTCAGCTGAGGTTATAGTATGGCCCAACATCAGTCAGTAAATATTGGTCTGTCATCACCATAACATCTGCAATTTTTAAGTTAGCCGCTTGAAATTTTTTGGACACATGGATAAACATCTGGGTTCCTTTCGTTGGTGGTGGCACCACCTGGTGGATTAACTTGGTACAGCGGCCAAAAAGTGAAAATGCTCAGGTGTATTTTATTTTCAATGGATGTTTATGAAATTTGGGGGAAATATTCTGTATGCAATTATGTATAATCTTAACAATACTACCGGTGCCACCTGTAGGTGAACTGGAAATAGGACTAATTTGGTAAAATTTATGAAATTTATGAAACATTATTAGGTTAATTTCACCAAATGTACAAGAAGTGTGTATCATGTCCGGAAGTTGAATATTACTTAATACAGGTGACCTTGACCTATTTTCTCAAGGTCTAGGGGAATACATACCGGGAAATTATATTCTTGTCATGGTCATTACATCAGAATTTGTGGACACATCCATATACCAGTACAGAAATATTATACAGACAAAAGTCTATGATATATGGAGTTATGGTAACGCCACTGGTGGTAATCATTGGAACTAATATGGTATCAAAAACACCTGAAATTCATCGTGATTATAAAGTGAGACAGAACTACAAAATTTATACCCATTACACACTAGACCCATGGGCAAATTTGTTAGAATTTCGCATAACATTGACCATTTTTCAAGGTCATGCATTTCAATAAAAGAATATTTTGTGATGGTCATTATATGTGAACTTGTGGACATACATCTGTACACTGTTACAGGAACATTTTACAGGCAAGATTTTTATTTCGTGTAAAGTCACCACGGCGCCACTGGTGGTAGAAATTGGAACTGCTATTATAGGTGTCAAAACACCTTAGATTTATTTTTGTAATGATCTATTTAGATGAAATTACCAAATTTACACCAATTTTGCATTTGGTCAAGAGTCGATTTTTTTTCCCAAAAATATGAGCGATCTTGATCTATTTTTCAAGGTTATACACTGCAGAAAAGAACACTAAATTTCAAAATGTTGAGAAAGAACAAGGCTAACATTACTGATCAGATTATGCTAGAAATATTTATCATATATGGAACTTTGATCTTGCATAATATAAGATGACCTAGCCATTCTTTCTCACGGTCACAGAGGGCATGCATTGTCTGATGTCTTTGTTGAGCTACTTGAGGGTGTCTAGAAAAGAGGAAGAGACAGATTCTTAAAGACACCATATTTAGGCCCATTCCATTAATAAACTTTGTAAGCATCATTGGAAGCATGGTGCTTTTTATAAAATTAAGCATGTGGTAGCACTAGCAAGACTTAGATTTTTATATTGTCTTTTTTTTTCTGTGCCTTCAAAAAGGACAGATCAGCCAGTGGGATGAAGACAAGTGGGGACTGCATGTGTAAACAAGTTGCTTGTTTTCATGCAGCCAGGTTCAAGACAATACAGGTCATAAATTTGGAAGCCAAAATATTTTGTACGTTTCCAATGTTCTTTTTTTTTCCCAATATTTTCAAATTTCTTTGCAAAAATATGGGTGCTCTGCATATGGTATATATGTATATACATATATGTATATCAAAGAGTAAGGAACAATATATGTATGTATGTAATTAGCAAGAGGTAGGAAGTTCCCTCCCGTTGCAAAAACCGATCAGAATGGATCAGACCCTTATTCATTTTGTCAATCATATTTCAGATATCTCAGATATCCATCTGGAAGTATCTGCCATACAGAAGTCTGTCCATTTATTTGTGTATGTACATACTAACGTATGTATGTAGGCCCAGATATGTATGTATATAAACAAACCTCATCAATACATACATGCTCATACCAAACTGCACATCATGTGCACTCTATTTGGCAATATAAACTCTTTCAAAATATTGCAAGATCTTCTCCGAAACCACTTGGCCAATTGCTTCGAAATTGCCTAGGGGCACTTTTTGGAACCCCTGGACCTTACTTTGTTCAGATAAAGATGCTCCAATTTTTTTCTATATTTTTTGGAATTAATTTTTGTGTGTGTTTGTTATTTTACAGTTCTTCTCCAAAACCATCAGTTACATTGTGCTGAAGCATGGTACAAACTTCTTCATAAGGTGATGTTACTACAGATTTTTTATTTTCAGTGATTTAAAAATTTTTTTACCTCTGCTGACCCAAGCTCGCTGAACTTATATGATCGCTCACATCCGTCCGTCCGAAAACTTTGGGGGTTAAGCGTGATACCATCCACAGTTTTCAAGTAAGCCCAATACCACTTTCAGGACTTAGAGGGTGTATGAAAATCTAGACCCCTTTTGATATAGGTGGCGCTACCTACAATATTATGCAATATTGGGGTCAAATATGAAAATCTTGTGAACACTCTGGCATCTTTAATTTTTGACGGGTCTTCAAATTTGGTGGGATTGTGAAGGAGGTCAAAGTCTTAGCTGATGATACTAATGGTGCCACCTAAAATTGGACGGAAATAATGAGCCAAAATGGACATAAAATTCCATATTTGAAAAAGTAACTGGATCAGATTTGCCAAATTTATAGGATATATAGACTATGTTCAGTGCTAGAATGTCCGATAATATCAGTGACCTTGACCTTATTTTATAAGGTCACCATGCCTGTAAACTTGAAAGAGGTGTTTTTTTAATGACAGGATGTAACTTGGACATCAATGGCAAAGAGAATTGAGCCTCCAGATGAAAATTCCACTTGATTACATTCTACATAAAACTGTACTTGGTGACCTACTTTTTATTTGAGTCACCACAACCGAGTTATTATGGAGTTTGGCGCTTGTCGAAATTTATCGTTTTTCTCAGTAGCTCAAAAGGTTATTACCTGATTTGAACAAACACACTATGTATGGAAAGCAGGATGTGGGATGCACATTTTGAACAATAACAAATTTTTAAATTGGAGTTAAAGGTCAAGGTCAAGGTCAAATGGCCAGTTTGAATATAGGGGTCATCTTGTGAATGCTCTGCATCCCACAATGTTTGAGTTGGGCCCATATAACGTTTAGAAGTTATGAAGTGTATAAAACTCTTCGTTAACATCAATGTTGGTGGCGCTACCTATAGCATGCAATACACGGGTCATGTTGTGAAAGTCTTGTGACTGCAATACCGTTCACAGTTTTCACATTAGCACAATATAACTTCCAGGACTTATTATAGGGTGTATGAAAATCTAGGTCTTTTTTTTTTTATATTGGTAGCACCACCTGCAACATTATGCAATATGGGGGTCAAAATGTAAAAATCTTGTGAACACTGTTGCATCTTATAATTTTTGGTTGATCTTCACAGAATTTGGTGGGACTGTTCACAGAATTTTTTGGTTGATGGGGAGGTCAAAATCTAATTTGCGAATGATACTAGTGGTGCCATCTATAATTTGATGGAAATTATGAGCCAAAATGTGTTTTAAGATATAAAATTCCATATCTTGAAAAGTAATTAGATTAGACTTGCCAAATTTATAGGATATATAGTCCATGTCCAATGCTGGAATGTTATGTAATGCCAGTGACCTTGACCTATTTTTTGTGAGGCCACTATGCCTGTAAAGTTGAAAGAGGTGACTTTGTAATGGCAGGGTGTAGCTAGGACATCAATGGCAATGTCAGCACAGCACCAGACCCATGGCCCTCTTGTATTATATAATCTGGGTGACCTTGATCTTCTGTCCCAAAGTGACTGAGGACATAAAGTTAAGGACTCACTCATTGTCGTCTTGACACACACAACAATATCTATCACAAGAATTGTACAAATAAGCTATCATATCATGTGGTAGACAAATAAGACACTAAAATCAAATACGCTTTATAAGTTCAAAAGCCACTTGAAGACTTGCAACTTTGAAATGAAGATGTACGTGTAGCCACGGTGCCAGCAGAGCATTAGGCCCATGGGCCTTTTTTTTTTTTTTTTGGTTATACCCAGCCAGTGCACACATGCCCATAGATAACTATACAAATCAATAGCTCTCTCTCTCTCTCTGTGACTCTTAAAAGTGAACCTACACTTTAATAAACACTCGTTCAAAGCACACTAGGTCACCTGAGCAAAGGATCAGTTTCTGATCCTCTACCTTTTTTTTTTTTGATCTTAATGAAACCTTGTCAAATCTAAGAGGCAGTCAAAATCTTGATACACCACCACTTTATTTCAGGTATTTATGTTAACATAACCACAGTATACACACGCTGAGCACAGTATTAATCACCATTCTAGTTACATTACAAAGTTACTGGATGAAAATTGTATCAAATACAGCATAATTTTTCAAGCCTATTCAAGACCAGATGACACCTCAGTATCAATGTCATCTCAGCATGGGTCACAGATCATTTTCTGATTGATGATAATTGTTCGAAAACACTTAAAAATAAGAAGATGTACCAATGGGATCCTCAACCTACCAGTTATAACATGCATCAACGATGTGCCGTTGGCTTCATTTCAATAGGAGTCCATTCTCTACTTGTGTCACACAACACTATGATCAAGCAACAAGGATGTCTTTAAGGATACAAACATCAGTCACATCAAGAGCATGAGTTGCTTACAGCAAATAAACTGTCTTTACACATTTCAGAAAGGCACGTTTATGACTTTTCATTTCCAGCTATGTAATTTAAAAATTGAATCTGATATACACAGTAGTCCCTCCTTTGAAATACCACCCCAAGTGGTCACATACAGCAGGTGCTCTCCCAAAGGACGTTCAACTCTTGCACTGCCAGCCCAACAATTGACCACAAATTTGAATTTGGATCCATAATTTAGATTCAAACATGATTGATGTGCACTTGTTAGATCCCAGTCCAGCCTGTAGTCTTGTGTTTACTCCCTTCTGGTATATTTCACCAATAGAAAGCTGTGTATTGAATACGTTATCTTTAAATTCCCTCTGGGGCTCTTATATCACTGATATCCAGTTGAATTAATAAGTCATTTATTGACCAGAACACAATGGACCAATGCATTCTGATTATATACCAGATGTGTCACAGCCACTGGGTAGCTTCCAGCTGGAAAAACAACTCTCCTTATCAGCTTAATTAGCATAAGCAAACGTGAGGGAATGAAACAAAAATGTTACATACACCCTAGTTTGCCTCTGAAGTACTCTGAAATACTAGCCAGACTGTTGTAGCCTTGTACAATCTTTAAGCATGCGCAACCATCATCCAGGTGTTACTCAATGCCCATGATGGAGAACACCTGCTAATGTTTTCATTCTGTTCCAGGTAGAAACACACCCAAAAACTGTCCAATTTCACACTCCTACCATATTGAATTCTGCACCTTTCTGTATCTTACTTACATTTTTTAAAGAGATTGGCACATGGAACATTTTTTTTTTTCTTTAGCTCTTTAGTCATCAATATCTTTTACTCTCCTCCAAAGGCTTACGTCATACACTTTATTTTGTTCACTACTAGGTAGTGTAAGGCTGAGAAGAGTCTCTACCGACCATGTCAATGATGTACATGTGATCCGCCCCCGGCTTCTCAGTGTGGCCAGTCACTTATTGACCTTCCAATCTGCCAAGCATTTGGAAGGTGAATACTCGCCTCAGCGAGACATGTATTTATTTATGGCATGATAATATTTTGGGGGAGGAAAATCAGTCACAGATTTTCATATCATTGAAAAAACCTTTCCTTTATCATCACCCTTGGTGATACATGTAATTGCTTCAAGCTATTGCTTGCATTTGCCAAACCAAGAATAAAAAAAATTGTATGTACATAGGTCTGTATTCTGGATAAAACTATTACTCACATATGATGGTGCACAACATCACTTTTCACTGATAGATGATTGAAAATACTTGAAAAATTGAATAATGTATAAATATCTTGAATTTCTACCATAAATGATGTAAAAATGATACCATAATATTCCAAGCGTAGATATGAACCTTAGTATCGTGATGAAAACCTCCTCAGCACCCTGGCTGATAAATGGGGAGAATACTCTACATATATTCATGCATATGGTCCTAACAGCAACAAGGCAATGGAAAGGTTAGCAGTATGAGGCCGGCAAGTTCTTACCAGAAGAATGATCATTCTACTCTCCTTTTCTTGTAATGTATGCATAATACACTGTCAGTCAGTTGGCAATATAAAGTTACATACATTACTAACATGTTGGACCATATAAAAGAAAGTGCCCTTTTGCCAAGTATGCCTTGAACAACATTAGTAGGTAGCACTGGTTTCTCATTTTTATATTTTTACCAATTGCCAAGGAAATATCCCCAAGATATGCTTTATTTTCCCTTCCTTGAAGAGATGAAATGGGCTGAGGCAGCATTCTCAAACTGATGCAACCCTGAGAAATTCTTTATTTTTTTGTCTTTGGTCTTAGAAAACTTCTGTTAGCAAAATGAAAAATTACCGTCTATAATACACACCGGAACAGCAGCTATGACAACTCCATCCATAACGAGTTACGCTTATTGGCCAATCAGCTGGACTATAACATCTTAATTCTGGCACAGTATATGCACTGTGTGCTCATAATTTAGGTGTTGTTTTCATTTTGCTTAGCAAAAAACATGTGTACCTGATTCAAATGTATTTGATAATGAAATACTTAAAACATAAATGTTTGACACATGTCCATGTTCCACATTTTTACCATTTGTCATAAAAAAAACTTGTCATAATACATTAAAACATGTAAACTTTAGCATCACATTCTGAAAATTATCTAAATGCTTAATAACCTGTTCCCCTTTAAAACCCACCAAAACCGGCTGGTGGTCAAACGTCATCTGCTTCAGTGTTTTCAAAAAATTTCAACCGTATTGAACAGTTTGACTAAGAAATGTAGATGAGCCCTATCACGGTCACATGCCACAGGTCAACAGCTTTAGCTGGCATGGGTGGGGAACTGATGCCAAGGAAAGCTGTTGACTCAAGTCTTAATTCATGGGGAAAGGCTTAATAGAAATATAACAGTGCAAAATATGAATATAGTTCATTTTGACCTATTAGTCATGGACATATTTGTACATAAAACGAAATACATGTAGCTGTACAATTTAGCATGTACAGTGAAACCTCCAATGACACTCAGAAACCCGACATATTTCCTTACCAACAGAAATTTTGTTATTGGACTCATTTATTCGACATACTCGGGTGTCGGACACATTTTGCAGGGTACATATGGTGTGATTTTCAAAAGGCTTCACTGCATAACTTTTATTCTCAAATGCTTTTTAGCCATTTCCCAAGAGCATCATATCAGGCTTTGTCATGTTCTGCCTCTGTTATCAACCCTTTTCAGCAGAAGGGATTAATATAGATCCCTGCCCTTCTCCCCAGTTTGTTTTCTTATTTTGGGGGGTCATCATGACCGAAAGATTATGGAGTTTGGTGCTTGTTCAAGTTTATTGTTTTTCTTCAATAAATCAAAAAGTTGTTACCCGATTTGAAACAAACAGACCAGAATGGAAAGCTGGCAGCGGGGAGCACATTTTGAATACTAGCAACTTTTAAATCTGAGGTGGAAGGTCAAGGTCAAAGGGCCAGTTGCAATATTGGGGTCATCTGGTAAATGCTCTGCACCTCTCTGTTAGTGAGTTAGGCCCATATAACTCTCAGAACTTATATAAAGTGTATGGAAATTTACATGGACTTCAATGTTGGTGGGGCCACATACATTATTATGTAACAGGAGTCAAAATGTGAAAATCTTGTGATCAGTCCAGCATCCTTAAGTTTACATGGACACTTCATGAAATTCAGTGCCATTCTGCAGGTCAAAATCTCATTTGCGTATGATACTAGTGGTGCCACCTATGTTTGGCAGAAATTGTGTTAAAATGTCTTGAAAGACATAAAATTCCATATCTTGAGAATAATTGAACTAGACATGCCAAATTTATAGGATATATAGATTATATCCAATGCTAATGTTACATAATATCTGTGAACTTGACCTATTTTTTTGTAGGTCACCAGGCCTGTCAAGTTCAAAGAGATGATTTTGTAACAGCAGGGCCTAGCTTGGACATCAATGATACAGAGAATCTTTTGGTGTTGGTCATCAGATTATGTCACCAGTGCATTAGAGGACTGGGTCAGGCTCTTTCCAGGACAAAAACATTCCATTGCATGCAGCTTGATCTTCCGTTCCTTCAACTTGTTCTTCATCAGTTTTACTTCTGTAGGTCAAGGCTACAGCAACTGTATCATCCTCATTTTGGAATAGTTTCCTTCATTGCAAAACTTGCATTCAAAATACTTTTACATGTTTATTTTGTTCCCAAATTGTTCCTAGGGAGTACGAAATCTACCTTCCCCACCCCAGAAAGGATTTTATAGTTAGGCACGTGTTCTCGTGTCAGGGATTCTATCACAGCCATGGCAGCAGAAGATGCTTTCTGATGGCTCCACATTATAGAAACCAAATTAAAACACTGTCATCAAGTGTTGGAGGAGTGCCTCTTCCTCAATCTTGTTTCCGCTTGTGGCAGGCCAGACCCATAGAAAATGGGACCTAGTATCGTCGAATGGTAACACCATCTGATACTGATACAGGTTTCACGAGGACACATTGTGGGTGCCTGATTCTGTGGTACCTGCTACAAAGACCCCCTTCCCCTTGTAGACCATGTACCTCTTAAATAAAGACTGCTCCACAAAGACGCTTGATTGGATTTTATTTGTCAAAATTTTCCTGTGGGAGTCTTGCGTAGCAAAAGTCACTATGCAGCTATGTGTGGAGCTTCCTTGCCATGTCAGCACACACAAAAACTGCTGCCCAGACAAACAAAAGCGGGAAGCTTCAACTACAGGTACGCACCACACCTACAAAGTACCAATAAGCTTAATTTATAGACAACATCATTTTTTACACAGGGTTTACACTGACATAAATTTTAAGGTATGTGAAATTTTACAAATAAAATTCCAAGGAAATAAACTTTGTTGCAAAGGGGATGATAGACCCTGTTACCAGGCAAAATTTCAAAGTCTTCGGGATCTATTAAATCGACAATTTTAGGGTACAAAATTTTACCCATTTTACCCTCGGGCAGAAACCCTAGCATGTATACGTATACAAGATATATCTTACACAATTGTACAGTGAAACTTCATTATAACAACACCCAGATATCCAAAATATTCAGTTAACAGCATGTTTTGGGGGGGGGGGCACTTGACTATTTGACTGAGTGTCTGACATATTCAGACATCCGTACATCCTGCAGGGAACAGTCAGTGTTCTTATAATGAACGTTAAATCCCTTCCTACAGTTTTTTCTCAAGTGTAGGAAGTTTTGTATCCCTTTAGTTCACAATAAAAAAAAAAAATAATAATAAGGCTGTTTACTTGCTCAGGTGTAATGCTCATGACATCATGTCAGGCCGGTCTAGATGGTTGGTTTGACAAGTTGTCTTTGCATGCGTCATAAACGTGTGCCATTTATGACCACTGCATTGTTCCTCTCGGCTATAAAAGCAGTGGTGTACTGCACTTCCAACTGCCACTGATGAGAATCGTAAAGATTTCAGAACCATCTCTGGCTTTCCTTTACAGTGTTTTTATCTGATCTCTGGTCTTGCCTGGTCTTCCTATACTTAACAAGGTTTCACTGCACTAGCGTGTGGTCTAAATGACAACAGTCAAGCAGCGACTCCCTTCGTAAACGAGTAAATACAAAATAACCACCACCTCAAACTGTCACAACAGTCAGGACTTGTGTGCATAGACAGAACAAGGCAATGTGAAACAGCCCAAGAAGGGCTGGAGGCAACAAGGCAGTACGTACACGTATACACCAGGCAAAATTTCAGTACATGTAAAACAAAATTTCTGAAATTCATAGGTGGGATCTGGAAGAACATGATGACATATGACAAATACATACCTGTTACAAATGAAAGCCTTTTTTCCATAATATTTCACATATCTACCTAGAATGGGATAATGCTGAACGGTTTACTCACCCAAAGGTATTACTTGCTGGATAAGAGGCATCCTCAGAAACCTACTTATTCAACATGGCAAGAGGTGCCACGTGACAACTCTGTACCAGTGTTTTCCTCTGGTTATACAAGTTTTCGAGGTTTATCTCGCTGCACAATGTTGGGCAAGCAAAAACAAACATTTGAATATAGCAACCAATCTGATTTCACCAAAAATATCACAGGCAAACACAATGTACTCTCTTTATGACATTGATGTCTTTCCAGGTGTTCTCTTCTGACTTCTAAAAAGACTCAATCTTGTTCCACATTTATTGAGCAGTTTACTCCTCATACAAATTCTACAAATACAAATTCCAGCAGTGTTCATCTGTCCCTTTACATAAGAGTTAGAGGCCCTTATGTTACAGATGATAACAAATTACTGTCTTGCACAGCAAAGCATGATCCACACTATGATATCAGATTATCATAGTATCACGCAAAGCATCAGAAAATTACCAGAACAGCAACTTACTGTCTTTCAGGATTATATTACAATAGCAAATATAAACACACTGTAAACACACACAAACACAAATCAAATCCTCTCCGCCCGATTACAGTCAAGCATTTTATATATCCTTCACATTTACAAGTTTTGGATTGTCTCATACAGTGTGAGTTTAAAAATAAAATAACTCTCTCGGTGTTAAATTGTACACTGAGTCAACAGCCTACACTGAGTCAACAGCCTCTCAGGCAGGCTAATCCCTTTACCTGGAGCAATGCTGCTGACTTTCACCGCACCGTTTTCCTGTGGAAATAGGGGCATGCTGGTACACGTACTTGAATGACATGTCTACTTATGACCAATTTGAATCAGAAATCATTGTTCTTCAGGCCCGAGCAGATTTTGGTGTGACGAGCACATGCAGAGTTGAGTTTTTCAAGTACTTGCAAAATATTGTGATGCAATGAATTGGCTTTTTCTATCTTTCACTGAGCTCTGAGCTTGCAATTTTTCAACCTTGGGCTGTATTCAGCTTTCACGGGCTCAGGTCTACCTGTCTATCCCCCTCACACTTGTACACATTTCAACTCATTGTGGGGGCATTTCCCCTGATCACACCCTGCTTCAGCAACAATACCAGTTACCGTTCAACACGGCATCTGCACTTCCTTGTGGAAAAAAAATTACAGTATCATTGCTCCCTCTCACGGGATACCTATCAGGACAGGATAGCCTCTCTACAAGACCCACTTCTCCATGCAACAAGGAAAGTATTTTCATTTTACTTTGCCCTTCAAGAGAGGCCACCTGTCTTGTCACACCACATTTCTGATCCATTTGGAATGGCGTTACATGCTGGCGAAAAATGTATCCCATAAAAGTGTAACAGAATCAACTGGAGTTTTATTTCTGTTTAAAAAATTGTACTTTGATGGGCATCAAATAACTTGAGAAAGTTCCATAAGGCATTAAACTGAAATGTTAGGTGGGCGTCAATTCTAAGAAACATTTTAAAAAATGTATCTGCCATATCATCTACACACTAGATTAAGCGTAACCTTCGAGTCCTTCAATGATGCAATTACATGAATGAAACACTTTCACAGGTGATTTCCAATGTTATTTGCTAATTTAAAAGCATGTTTTGGCACAAGTGCTGTCAAATTTACAGACTGTTTGGCAAAGCATATGTTACAGAAACCTACTGAAACCCAATTTCACGAGTCTTGACTTTCATCAAAGGGATTCTTCGGTCATTCTGTGATACAATTACACATGATACATTTAAGCCTGTTTTCAAACTGCTAAAAGTTATCCATATGCACATGTAAATATCCTACACAACACTGACACAGAAAATGAATTTCCGTGCAAAAAATGTTACTGTGATATCCATGTACATGACATGTTCATTAAAGTAGCACTATTACTCGAAAAATCTGGGAACGTTTCAAACATCCCTGAGCACTAGATCAAATGTAAGCCTACATTTATCAACATGACTTATTTCACACACAACAGGCAGAGGCACCACTAAAAAATTTACATGCGAATCAGCTGCAAACAGGTTACGCTCGAACTGCCATGCACATCCAGCCGGTCACAGTGCCGACCAGCGCCCATTTCCAATAAAGCGACCTCCCAGCCTCTGTTCCAAACATGGCTGCGTTGACACAGCTGAAAAACAGGAATGCTGGGAAGGTTTCCTTTAGACTCAGGCCATGTTTTATTCCGTCTTCACCCAATGTCCCAGCAACTTTCGGATCATCAGAATAAAATCTGTTCATTAATCTGATACAAAAAGACAAATAAAACAATGTTTGAATTAATGTATGTGTATATCATATGCTAAACATTTTTGCCCGTGTCAAGTTTAATCATCCTGATACTGATGTAGATAATTTTATTCTGGTGTAAATTGAAATGTTTATCAAAGAATTGACCAGCTAAAAAAAAACAAACAAACAAGCAAAAAACATTTTGATTACATATCCTGCCCCCGAAACGCAATCTATTTTCTCCCTTTTTCTTTCTTTGTCCTACCTCCCTCCCTTCTTCCTTCATTTACTTTTTATTGGTGAGACAGGACCTCCCTGTTGCTGTTGGATCTTTACATGTAGCTATAGTCTTTCCCCTGCGTTTGAGGCAATTTCAAAATGTGTCAAGTTATTTGTTTGCGATAGGACCAATACACATATACATGCATTTCCTTGCAAAAAAGGCACTTGCAATCACTCAGCACTAAGTTGGCATAAGCCTTGGTTGGGGAGGGAAGTATATTGCGTGGTCACCCAGACCTGCCGACTTTACACAAGGTGTGTTAGCAAACTGTCTATCAGTCATTTGAATATACCATCTCACTTTAATTGGAAGTAAGCTATGTCCTCACTCGGGAATGTGTTCACAACTTTACTGCTTCCATGTCATCCTATGGAATAACATTATGTAGAGGCTCCAACCATCAGTGGGAGATCTCCTGCTTTTTGAATGAATGAATACATATAAAAAAAAACAAGAGGCCCATGGGCCTAATGCTCTGTTAACCACATTCACCAAAAAACATTTCCTGAAATGTATTTCCTCCATGATCTTGAAAAATTGATCAAGGTGATCCATATAATTCAGAATCAAACTTCCACATGATACTCATTTGTTGTATATTTGGTATCATCCACCTTATTCTTTATCAAGATATTGGATTAAATGCCCTTTTCTTAAGTGCTTAATGACCTTGAAAAATAGTTCATGGTCCCACAGTCATTGAGTCATGGTGACCCCCAAAATATAAGTAACCAAGTAGACTTTTATATACAATGTACTCAAGAGCAATGTTATTCTGGGGGCTCAATTCCATTTGTTGACAAGTATCGCAAGATATTACCATCATGTTCACAGACAAGACTTTTAGTTCAATAATAACTCGGAACAGTTTTGAACAAGAAATATTCAGAATTGTTTTAAATAGTCTAGAAGTGTCCCTATGCAATTTTGAAGCTAACAGCCAAACAGTTTCGGTTAATATCTGTGAACATTTTTCCCAAAACTGAACAAAAAATTTTTTTCCCCCCCCCCTCCCCCAAAAAAACCACTGGAGCATGCCCATCTGAATAATTCGGTAAACATCCACCCAAGGCACATCCCCACCAAGTTTGAAGTGGATCTGGCAACTGGTTTCAGAGAAGAAGTCGAAAATATGAATTGGGGATGATGGACTTTCACAACAGCTCAGCTGTCTGACAAGTCAGCTGAGCTAAAACGTAACATAACTTAAAATTTCATTTTGTTAGCTATTCGAGCTGTTTACTGTGAAAGTCTCTAATGCCTAAATTGGCTAATACTGCAGGAAATGGAGCAGCAAATTTCGACATTTTCCTGGGAGAGTACAGGTACATGCCCCCAGAAGCCTTCCCTAGCTTTGCTATGCGCCTTCTGCACTCACTTTCCCACTGTTTAGTACCTGCAGGCAGGAGATCACCCACTTTTAACAGAGCCTAGGTTGGAGCCCCAGAAAACGGTGAAGCCAATACATACTTGTCCTTTTCTTGGAATCGTTCGAACAACCATTCTTTCATCTTTTCTTCATCTCTTGGCAAATCTGTTGTTGATATGCGTTTCACATGTATGTGGACTTGATCCGACTTGCACTGCAGAAACTCTGTAGTTAAAACATCAATGTCAGAATATTCACCTGCTATCGCTGTTGTGGAGTGCTGTTAACATACGCTTTATGTAGACAGTGTGATGATTTCTACTCACACACTTGTTTTTAGTCCATTCCCTCTTGAATAAAGACAGAGTTTAAGAGGCAGTCAACAACTTTCCTTGGCATGGCTGGAGCACTAAGGCAAGCTTTCGCCCTGTTGGCATATCATCTCAATATGTCTCATCTGCAATTCTCATTCAAGCTTTCTTTACAGTGCAAATGAGTCAAGCATTGAAGCAGATGACACTTGAACATCAGTCGGCCTGGCCGTCTTATGGGAAAAGGCTATTAAACACAACTGGTATACATGTATGAACAATCACATTCAAAGTTTAAGATTAACATCATTTTACTCGCTTGGTAACTTGACAATATATGTACTATTAAGATGGAGTCAACAGCTTTGCTTGGGGGCAATTCCCAAGAAAGCTGTTGAACTTGTGCAATGCCATTTTGGTTGGGTTCACCTGTAATTCTCCTTCAACCTGTTTTTTCATTAACATGACTGGGTTTTTTTTGTTTTTTGTTTTTTTTAGATTGAAGCAGAGGGAATTTCATCTTCATCCAGTGGAAAGAAGAGAGAGAGAAAGATTCAGAGGCATATCCAGAATTTTGTTACTACAAACAAACAACTTCTCTTTTTTATTTTCAATGTTTTGCCAACATAAAAATAAACCATTCCTTGATTTTTCTGGCCATTCTATTCTTAAACTACACAGGAAGGTAAAAGTAACTGCTGGAAATTTACAACATTCTGAATTTTCAAGATGGGGGACATTTGACCATGTCATTCACAGGGAAACCTAGTATGTTAATTTTTGAATGTCATGGCATCATTCTCTTTTTAAATATTTGTTGAAAATCCCATGCATGTACTTTAGATTTGTCCTGTTCTGAAGATTTCAAACCATTAAAATAGAGCTTATATACATGTAATTTCAATACATACATCAGCATTGTTTGAATGGCAATATGGTTTTCATGATTAAATCAAGACATGTTGAAACTGTACATTTCTTTTTCTTCTTTTTCTTTTAACTAATCAAGGTATGGTCAGTAAATGTGGCAGTCCTAAGAAAACTGGGAAGATTACCTGTGACATGCATGTATTGATTGGACAAAAAGTGTCAGCATTAGTACTGAGTGATATCCTGATAACTGTTTTAAGGTGGAAGCTGTGAAGCTAGTGCGCAGTTAGACTGGCAACTTTGCATCTCAATTACCCATTAAATTTTTTCACAAGTACATTAAACCTACATTTTTTCTGATTACTACATATCCATTGATTTATATCCATAGAGTTTTTTTGCAGGATTGGAATTTTTTGAGATTTTATAGCATTATTTCTGACATGGTAGGATTTTCACATTTTTCGAGCAGAAGTCACACAAAATTGTTTGTTTTTTTTTTTTTTCCAGTTGAAATCAGAATAAACTAGAACAGACTGATTTTCCAACAGAAAATCAAATGTCTCCCGGTGGAACACTTACGTCTCTGAATAAGCTACAGGTAATAACAAATTACAAATGACCAAGTTTGCTTGAAAATTACAATCCTATTTTAGCTCTCACCTAGATACATTACTCTAGCAATTTTCATCAAGTTCTTCAAGACTTATTGCAGAGAAACCAATTTCACATAAATGACCCTGTGACCTTGAAAATTGGGTCAAGGTCACCCAAATAAAATCCCACCCTTGGTCTTACCTTGATAAATAATCCTACCAAGTTTCATCAAATTCCATCAAGTTCTTCATGACTTATCGAACGGAAACCAATTTCACATAAGTGACCCTGTGACCTTGAGAATTCACTCAAGGTCATCCAAATACAATCCCAACCTAGGTCTTGCCAAGATACATAATCCTACCAAGTTTCATCAAATTCCATCAAGTTCTTCAAGACTTATCGAATGGAAACCAATTTCACATAAGTGACCCTGTGACCTTGAGAATTCGCTCAAGGTCATCCAAATACAATCTCAACCTAGGTCTTGCCTAGATACATAATCCTACCAAGTTTCATCAAATTCCATCAAGTTCTTCAAGACTTATCGAATGGAAACCAATTTCACATAAGTGACCCTGTGACCTTGAGAATTCGCTCAAGGTCATTCAAATACAATCCCAACCTAGGTCTTGCCAAGATACATAATCCTACCAAGTTTCATCAAATTCCATCAAGTTCTTCATGACTTATCGAATGGAAACCAATTTCACATAAGTGACCCTCTGCCCTTGAGAATTTGCTCAAGGTCATCCAAATACAATCCCAACCTAGGTCTTGCCTAGATACATAATCCTACCAAGTTTCATCAAATTCCATGAAGTTCTTCAAGACTTATCGAACGGAAATCAATTTCACATAAGTGACCCTGTGACCTTGAGAATTCGCTCAAGGTCATCCAAATACAATCCCAACATAGGTCTTGCCTAAATACATAATCCTACCAAGTTTCATCAAATTCCATCACGTTATTCATGACTTATCCAACGGAAACCAATTTCACATAAGTGACCCTGTGACCTTGAAAATTAGGTCAAGGTCACCCAAATACAATCCCTACCTAGGTCTTGACTAGATACATAATCCTACCAAGTTTCATCAAATTCTGTCCAGTCCTTCAAGACTTATCGCACGGAAACCAAGTGTTGAAGAACCTGAACAACAACAACAACAACAACAACGACAAGAAGAAGAAGAAGCGGAAGAAACGGGCACTAAAACAATATGTCCCCCGGCTTCCACCGGGAGACATAATTAAAAATATATATCCATGTCTAGGATCAGATTCAATGGTTAGTCCTGAAATAGCATAAATAAAAAGTTATAAAATTTTTGATTTAGTTCTGACAGGTTGTTCATTTTCTTTCTATAAATTGCTCCAAAAGTCACGGAAGGGGTTGTTTGGTTATCTAAAAGTGCGGCTTCAGACCTTCCACCTTAAGTGTTATGCAGATTCGATGAGAGGGGTAAGAACACAGGGCCACCTTGCATACGAGGAAGCTGTTGGACACAATTTAGGATTTGGCTATGTATGGTTATCATAAGATGTGGGCAATGCTGAGGCATTTTTGATCAAGTTAAAGATTAAACTGCAAGGTGTTTCATGACAAATGTGGTTGTCACCTTCTATGGACAATTTTTCACATCAATCCACCATCTTCATGAAAAAAATCACAAAATTTTTACAACGTCTCAGAAATGTATTCGTGGAGAACTATGAAATTGTGGCTTACCTGGGAGGCCTGGGGCGGAAATACGCTGGCCTGAGGTTTTGTCCACTGTGTTAGAATAGGCAATGGTGACGTCATACACCGCATCCATCTTTTCACGCAGGTTTGACGAACAGAGAGTAAAGGCTTTGTGGCGTGGGAATAATAAGTTGTCTAAAGCTGGTAAACCTACAGAGTGCAGAAATTTAACACTGCTGTTATAGATTGTAGTGCAAAATGTGGACACACTTGAGCTGAATTGAATTAGATTTTCTTTGAAGTTTATGTTTATAGCTACTGAAAACAAGTGATGGAAATTTGGCCGACTTCAGGGTGATTTGGAAATGGCAAACTACAGTCAATGTACTTATTTTTTTACATGCATACATTTTCAAGGTTTTTGCCTCTCAGGCACTCAGCCGATATTTTCAATTTGACTACTTTGAACATAGTGTCCATTAAACCTACATTAAAATGCTATCTCTTTTGGGGTTCATTTTCAGTTCTTGTGCTACCAGTGAAATAAGTGAATATAGGAAGATATTGCGCAAAGCACTTAATACCCCTTGGCCAACATGGTTTCATATGTTCATTGAACGCAGTTTGACCTTTGAAATACACTGAAGGTAAAAGTTTAAGAACACCAAAAGAAAGCACATACGTACTTTGTTATTCATGTTCAATAGCAACCAGGGGCCTTCAATCAACCATACCAAAGGTATACATGGAAAATAGGATCTTGACCCCTGTGTGACCTTTCAAGGTCATTCAAAGTCAAATTTAAAAGCACCAAAGGAAAGCCCATGGGTACTTTTCTATTCATGTTCAATAGTAACCATAGGCCTATGATCAACCATACCTAATACAATATAAGATTTGCTTAGTCAGAAATAGATCATTCACTTTCAATGTGACCTTGAAAAGTGGGTCAAGGTCAACCGTGCTTACACACAAAATAGATCTTATAGCAGTGTATTATCACATGAACTTTGGTCATCCCAACTCAAAAACTTCCTAAGTTATAGTGGTAACAACACATGGACGGACCGACAGACAGCGCATGGGACGACAATCTTGAAGTCACATCTCAAAGACCTTCTTAGTTACAGCAGTAATACCATTGTGTACTCTTGACTCTTGACCTCAGAAAGTATGTCAAATAAAATGGTATGACTTTGACTTTGAATAGGCTTTTGAATCACTCCATGATGCTTTTTTTTTGTATGTAAAATTCAGATCAATTGATCGATGCAGGCTTTCAAAAGTAAGAATGGTAAC
Source organism: Hermodice carunculata (assembly GCA_964020975.1). Classification (NCBI taxonomy): domain Eukaryota; kingdom Metazoa; phylum Annelida; class Polychaeta; order Eunicida; family Amphinomidae; genus Hermodice; species Hermodice carunculata. The sequence goes on along the minus strand of OZ026629.1, from coordinate 5,506,316 downwards.
ATCACCTTGCACATGCATGATAACATTTGACCTTGAAAAATAGGTCAAGGTCAAATATGTATGAAATTTAGTCAGGTTTTACAGTGGTGCATAAGCATGTGCAAGTTGGATACCAAATCTATAAAACCCTCTTAGTTACATCAGCACTTCTATAGTGCACTAGACTTTTTACCTTAAAAACGTAAGTCAAATATACAAGTACAACTTTGACTACACTCCATGATGCTTCTTTTGTGTAAAATTCAGGTTGAAACATGCTGTCTATGGGGCCTAGATGGAGTACATTAAAGAAAATATGTTCTACACAGGGCAGAAATTCTCTCCACTTTCTTTGATTCTGTTATTTTAGGTATATATAGAACACCCCCCCACCCCACGTATTCCTCCAAAAGAGTTTGATACTGTAGATGTCTTCACCTCACCTTGGTCTTCTGCATATTTTCTACCCTTCTCTATCTTTTCCTGGGCTTCTGGAGTGTATCTTGTGCCTTCTGGAAATATTACCATCCAGAACTGAAAGGCAGAGAGCAAAGTCAAATTGTAACAGAAACATCTCTCTCTCTCTCTCTCTCTCTCTCTCTCTCTCTCTCTCTCTCTCTCTCTCTCTCTCTCTCTCTCTCTCTCTCTCTCTCTCTCTCTCTCTCTCTCTCTCTCTCTCTCTCTCTCTCTCTCTCTCTCTCTCTCTCTCTCTCTCTCTCTCTCTCTCTCTCTCTCTCTCTCTCTCTCTCTCTCTCTCTCTCTCTCTCTCTCTCACACACACACACACACACACACGATGTCCATGATGTCATTGGCAGGATGCATCCTGCAGAAGGCACCACTAATGTATGCATCCATGTACTCTCCTTCCCCTGTGCAGCTTCCCCCCCTCCCCCCCTCCCCATATGTGAAATAACATTGGGTCAAAATATTTGTTAAATTACTGGTAGCTTGATTGTGTGATGCAATAACATGAATTTCTGAATTGTGTAAATTATGTCCCACTGCATTTGCACCACTCCCAGGCCACCAAAATAATTTGCAGGGTCAGGAAATAGTTGTCAAAACAAATTTTGGGTGTGGAATCCAGCATGCACGTATCAGGCTGGTGCTCGCTCTACAATTTGCATGTTCTATTGCCTGGGACAAGTAAACATTGATGCAGGACAAGTAAAATTTGAGTCAAGTGAAGTTTGAAAGAAATAACATGCAACATATAGGGGCACTTGTCCCCAGAGAAGTGGACTTCAAAGGGAAATGTAGATCCCTGAGTTAATAAAACTATTAAACAACATGTGTTTCACTTCCAATTGAAAATAGTAATCAGTGGTAACTATGAAGTAAAATTTAACTCTTAACACTTTTTGTTTTTAATGCTTCATCTGTATTCATGTAGTCAAACAAAACCTTGGAAACTTTTATAGTCCCAGCATTTCACATTATTTTTAAAATTTCCAGTTTTAATATAGGTGTGAGAAAGTAAAAATCAGCAATTCAAAACAGTTTATATTGAGCAGATGAACAACAAAGAAAAGGAATCAGTGGCTAAAGTTGTGGATTTAAATATTAAACTTACTGGTACATTATGTGTCACTAATTCTTGTAGTTGTATCTCCGCCTTATTCTGCTGAAACTTGCCGCTCCTCTGTACATAGATACAGCTGTGCTGTGAAAAAAAAAAAAAAAACAGGAGGCCCTCGGGCCCAATGCTCAACTGAACACACACAAACATTTATATACAGTGGTACCTCTTTTGAGAGACCGCCCCTATGGCGGGTCAAAATGTGGTCCCTCAAAAGAGGTGGTCTTTCATTAGAGGTACAACAACATGGAAAAATTAGCACAGCGTTCTGAGAGAGCGGTCTTAAAAATATATATGTAGTCTCTCATTAGAGGGGTATCTCAAGAGAGGTACCACTGTAATCAAATAAGGTTTTGTAAGTATGTTCATGCTTACTGACAGAAATCAATACATTTCCCGGAAATCTACTTCATCAAAATGCATGTAAAATTTAAATTCTACACGTATTATTGGATTATCTGGTAACTTAGCTTCGCGATTGTCAACATTTCACTGCTCAAAAAAATGGTCATTGAGGATTTGTGCTTTCACTTTTGTATCACTGTAGACTTGGTCTTGATGTATCAATGATGGGAACCCTGAACCTTGGACATTGCCTAGAAAGTTTTTGACAACAGGACATCATGATTTATCTCTTTTCTTAGTACATGTATTAGAAAGTTTATCGTTTAGTGTTTCTTTGCATTGTTGTTCTGCATCCTTAAGCTGGGATTGATAATCATTCTGAATGGTTCTAAAATGTGCTGAAGTGGATGCACGATTAGTTTTTTTTTTTTACTCTATAAGTATATGGAGGTGTTCGGGTAGAGAGGTTTTATTGTATATATACATAATTATTTATATATATATGCTTTTATATGGGTACATAATAAAAACCTTAAATTAAAAAAAAACAAAAAAAAAAACACCCCCAAGTTTTTGAAGTGACAGAGTGGTGGACTAGTGTTCCTCCTTGAAGAATGGGGGCTTTACCATAGCCCTCTTAACAACCATTAAACTCACCATCCTAAAGTAGAACCCATACATGGGGAAGTACCTCAGTCCATCTTTGAGGATGTACCTGATGTGGCCTATGGTGCCCTGCCTCACAGCCAGCATGTCTGCTATCATCCAGTCCACTGAAAGCACAATGCACGCACAAGTCAAAATGTCCGCAAATGAAATTAAGGGATACATGTTGCCACTTCTACACATCGAGTGGTACCTGCTTTTAAGACTACCTCTCATGAGAGACCTGTCAAAGATCACCGTGTGATGATAAAAGTGTTAAATTTTCCATTAAACTTATCTGTATTTTAACTCTTTCAGTGCAAAATTTGGGACTGAGTCAACAGCTTTTCTCGGCCCGCATTGCACCCAATGCGGGCCAAGAAAAGCTGTTGACCTGGGATATTCTCTTTGGAACTGTGGTCAAGCTCGTACTTGAATGAAACGTCTTTTTTCGAGGAATACGAATCTGGGATCCTCGCGATAACTGAGACTAGTTGGACTTAAGTACATCATCTTAAAACACACTTGGCACTGAAAGAGTTAACATTACCTCAAATGTGAAGCCACCATCTGTTGAGTGAGTCTGTGGCAGCAGGTATTTCTGAAAGCTCCCACACTGGTGTCGAAAAATGTTTCAGGATTTATTTTGGCAGTGCTTGCCTGGTCAGACAACACTTTTTTTCCATGGGGCACTCAACTTTTTCATCCTATTCAACAACTCTGTGGCCCATTTACAAGCCACTTCCTTGTTTGCAAGACACGAGGCTTGCTGAAAAGCGATCTCTTCATTTGTGAACTCTGTGAAATAAAGGTAACTAAACCCCAAAATTTTCTTATTCTGAAAGAAATCTTTCTTTTTTTAATTATTTTATGTCGTGTTCTTTTGTCAGAGCACAGAGTAGTGTGTTCTATTGTTTTTAGGTTCTGTTCTTCTTCTGATTGCTTGTGTCATCTATACATACAAAGGAAAAATTGCAAAGTTATGAATCAAATTTTCTAAAACTAGAAGGATATTTACATGTGTTCAAAGAAAAAAAAAATAATTGAATGAAAAATATTAGTTTAAAACAATTCTCATCTGGTCCTGGACCATTTGGGAACATTTCATGATAAATGAACAACATTAGTTTTAAAAAAATCTCGTCTGGTCCTGGGCCATTCCGGAGCATACCAATAAATAAACAAGAGAGCTGTGTGAACAGCCCATGCCTCAGCTGATCTTGACATTCATCACACTTGCAGCTCTATGAACTTGGGAAAGGATCAACGACACCATGTCCTGAGTAAGTCTGACCTTTATAGAAGAACACTTACATGTGCAACATCAAAGTTCCAGTAGTTCTCAAGTTATAATGAAGAGTAAAATTCATGTATGTTGCACTGTGACCCCACAAACAAGGTCAAGGTCATTCATGTACTGTCTAAGCATGACCTTCATACAGAATAATTAACATGTGCAGCTAACTCAAAACAGATCTCAAGTTATCAAGTAAACAGTAAATTTTGTGTCAGTTGTCCTGTGAATTAGCATTAGAATGCCCATTGAATTACATAGTAATCAATAGGAAAGCTGCATTGAAAGATAAGTACCCGAATTGAAAATCCTTAAAAATCAGGAATCCAAAGCAGTGCCACCTAGTAAACAACTGTTTGACCCTGCCACAACAACATATCCATCACATTTCAGCTTAATCTCAGGGACAGTTCTGAGAACAAGTGAAAAGTAGCAAAACCATACAACAAATTTATAAAAAAATTGCAGCGCCACCTGGTGAACAAATAGGAAACTAGGTGTCCCCGGGAGTGTCTATGTACAATATCAAAGCAATTGGGTGAGCAGTTTCAGAGGAGAAAAATTTTTTAAGGTTTGCACCAAAACAGAACAAAAAAAATTAATAAACAATCCAAAATTCAACAGAGCCTGACCACTTGAACAAACTTGGTAGAGATCCACCCAAGGCACATCCCAACCAAGTTTGAAGTAAATCTGGCCAATATTATTTAAGTTATGACCATTACAAGAAATTCCCATGTTAAACTTTCCTATCAAAACTTCTGTAGAGATTTTTGAAAAAAAAATCATAAAAAAATCCAAAATTCATTGGAACATGACCATTGGAACAAACCTGGTAGACACCCACCCAAGGTATGTCCCCACCAAGTTTGAAGTAAATCTGGATGACGGTTTTGGAGAAGAAATCGAAAATGTAAATTAGCATTAGAATGCCCATTGACTTACATGGTAATCAGTAGGAGGGGTGCATGTACCGCAAAGGAGCCGAATTGAAAAAATCATTAAAAATCAGCAATCCGCAGCATTCCCACATAGTGAACAACTTTGTTTGGCCCTTCCATAAGGAACAAATCCACCACGTGTACACTTTATCTGAGTGACGGTTTTGGATAAGAAGTCGAAAATAGCTATAACAAACAAAAATTCATAAAAAATTAGCAAAAAACTGCAGCGCCACCTGGTGAACAAATTAACGACAAAAAGTCCCTTGGTGTCTTCCTGTGTGATATCAAAGCAACTGGGTGAGCAGTTTCGGAGAAGAAGATTTTTTAAGATTTGTCAAAAAAAAAAAGAACAAAAAAATTCATTAAAAATCCAAAAATCACTGGAGCATGAACATTTGAACAAACCTGGTAGAAACCCACCCAAGGTACATTGCCACCAAGTTTGAAGTTAATCTGGATGACGGTTTTGGAGAAGAAGTCGAAAATGTGAATTAGCACTAGAATGCAAAATTGACTTCCATAGTAATCAATGGGAAAGCTGCATTGAACGATAAGTACCCGAATTGAAAAAATCGTTAAAATTCAGGAACCCGCAGCATTGCCACATAGTGAACAACTTTGTTTGACCCTTCTACAAGGAACATATCCACCATGTTTCAGCTTAACCTGAATGACAGTTCTGGAGAAGAAGTCGAAAATAGCTATAATAAACAAAAATTCATACAAAATTAGAAAATGCAGCGCCACCTGGTGAACAAATTAAGAACTTGGAGTCTCAGGGAGTGTTCCTGTATGATATCAAAGCAATTGGGTGAGCGGTTTCGGAGAAGAAGATTTTTTTAAGATTTGCCCAAAAAAGAACAAAAAAATTCATTAAAAATCCAAAAATCACTGGACCGTGACCATTTGAACAAACTTGGTAGAGACCCACCCAAGGCACATCCCCACCAAGTTTGAAGTGGATCTGGCCAACGGTTTTTGAGAAGAAGTTGAAAATGTGAATTGTGAACAGACGGACGACAGATGTACGACGGACGGACGACGGACCCTCACAAAACCTCAGCTGACTGACAAGTCAGCTGAGGTAGAAATACAAGATTAAAAAAATCTCAGCTGATCCTGGACCATTTGGGAATATCATTATAGCTACCATGACATTATAGCTGCTCATTTGGGCGTGCCACTTAAGAATTCCTCTATGGTGCTGCGCCGAATGAGAATAATTCCCAAATGGCCCAGTTCCTCGTCCAGCGCAGAACAACAACACATATAATGATCTATGTGTTCGCAGAGGCTTCGTTACTGTGTGGTGATGAATCTCTGTATTTTTCTTGCTTTCCGTCACAAATTTTTTACTTCTGCCTTACTCTGAGTTCAAAATTTGTTCCATTTAAGTCTTTTTGTGTAGCTACAACGTAAAAAATAGGTCCAAGATCCGATGATTTATACATGCACGCGTCGTGTTCATAATCTGAATTTAAGGACATGTTGGGAGCACATGGAATTAAACGCATTTGATTGGATGGAGCATGTCACCTGATTAAATTAACCAATGACTGGCCTTGAAACTTCCATCCACTATAAAAGTGATGTATTTTACGCTATATTTGGAGCGATATCCCAGGAATTCTATAGTTTTAACCAATTAGAGCCCTTGTTACACAAAGAGACACAATCCTGAGCTCTGCAACGGTATAAAACATCATGGCAGTTGAAGAGAAACATTGAGGCCGCAAAGGGTCAAAGTTACCTAGGTTTTTGCGTCAATTTCGAACTTTATCATTCCTATTGTGACATAAACAGATGGTTGTTTCATTTTTATCTGTTTGGAAGGAAAATACTCATTTTAAACACAAAATGGAAATAGCCAGTTGCAAGTATTGAAGTTTTTCTACAATAAAAAGCGTATGCTCGCATGTAAATAAACAAAAGGGGTGAACGGTGAGCTGATGAATATGTTCGAGTGTACTCGCTTAATTACCCCTGCTAAGGATTTAGCTCTGTGCATGCACTGGAACGCGTGCATTCGAGTGGAACTGTAATGCACAACTTGCTTGCCTTGTCAATCACATAATCAGTTAATCCAATTGCACAAACAGGATCGGCTGGCAGCATGAATACCTAGACTCCCCTCCTGTCTCTACCCTCCTTGATTATATAATTTTAATGTATGACAAGAGGCCCAAGGGCCTAATGCTTTTGCTAACATATAATCTGATGACCATCACTGAAGATTTATTTCCTAAAATGCATTCCCTTTCTCTTTCCTCTTATTCTTTATCAACATATTGATGTCGTTTTCTTAAGTGGTTACTGGTTAATGACCTTGCAAAACAGATCAAGGTCACACAACATATTACAAAATTTACCATTGTCTTGACACATGTTTTGGTGTAAGTTTTGCAGTTCCATCGCAATTCATAATCAACGTAATAAATTAAATGTAGTTTTAATACTCAAGATCCTAGTTCCACTTATTACCACCAATGGTGCTACCATGACTCCTCACATCATAGACTTTCGTCTGTATAATAATCCTGCAATGGTATATTGGTACATGTGCACAAGTTCAGATGTAATGACAAAAAATAAAAATAAAGTAAAACGAAAAACAAAAAAAACCACCCCCAAATCATTTTCTGAAATGTATTCCCTCCAAGACCTAAAGAAAGGAGGTCAAAGTCACCAAAATTATGCAATAGCGAACTACATATGATACACATTTGTGATACACTTGGTTCTGTTACCCTTTATATTCTCAACATGCCAAATTAGTGTCCTGAACTATGCACCTTAATGACCTTGAAACTTACGTCAATGTTACCATTTTTTTTTTTTTTTTAAACAAAATTATATCACTAGCCTAATGCATATTTGGTGTACATTTATAAGGTCCATCTCAATTTATCATCAACATGATGAATTTAATGTACATGTACTTAAAATACCTTTGATGCTAGTTCCACTTAATACCACCAATAGCACCACCCTGACTCAGCGTAATAGACTTTTGCCTGTATATTATGCCTGTAAGGATGGATATATATATATACATATATTTTTTTGGGGGGGGGGTCATTTTGCATCTTAACTTGTGCGCATGTATATATATATATATATATATATATATATATACACATGCGCACAAGTTTAGATGCAAAATGACCATAGTAAAAAAAAAGTTCCGAACTGTATTCCCTCTGTGACCTTGAGACAGTAGGTCAAGGTTGGCCATATTATGCAACATCAAATTTCAATCTAAGCTTAATATACATGGTATTGCTAGCCATCTTATTTCTCAAAATGTAGAATTAAGCATTCTGTACTATGTGCTTAAAGGTCTTCTTGATTAACCATGTGCAAATTTGATACATGGGTGACTCATGGGTTGTTCTCACCATACGGTGCGATTTAAAAAAAAAGGATGTGAAAATAATACGTTTATTCACATTTTTACTTTAAAAACTCACTGCACCTTTAATCGTCACTTTCCCTTCATTATCGGCACCCACAGGACGCGAAAGGCTTGTGACGTCACAAACGTAACACCGCTGACCGACAGGGAAGACTCCAACCATGCTAGCAAGCCATGGATGTCAAGTGTCACTTGGTTTAAGCATAATTTATTCACCCTTTATCAACTGGATTATCGTCTTCTGACCAAAGTGGTCACTATAGGACCTTGCCCTTCTTCCCAATTGTTTTCTTTTATGAATAAGATATGTTCAAACCAACAGGATAAAAATGCATATAGAAATATTCATTTTCGTCCCTCTTCCCGCCCAGGATGGGTTGGTGTGTTGCTGTTAATTCTAGCAATACAAGTTCTACGACTTGTTCACATTCCCCAGAAGACCTGAAATTACGGAGAGCGTGGACCCCGCACACTCAAGATTTACAGGGACAAGTGGCAAGGCCCTGGGAACCAATCTAACCTATGCAGCGAACACTTTGTGGAAAGTGACTTTGATTTGTACAATATAACAATGTTTAGGACAGGTTTGGCACGAAAAAGCTGCTGCTGTTGCCAAATACGGTCCCATCACCGGCCAATGGAAGGATTCATGGAACTGGTCAAATTAGGCATTACTCATAAAACCAGGAACAGTGATTCATTGATTTTTTGTTTCTTCTTAATTATTATTTTCAATATGTTTTTTTTTTAATTTTTTGTTTTTGTTTCGGTTTTTTTCTTAACAGTATTTATAAAATAATCTTCAGTATGATTCTGATTTCAAAGCATGCATAACAGCAAAATACAGCTCTAGTAATTCTATGACTGTTACAATGTATAACATAATTATCAATCAAATATCACAGTGACAGAGCTGGTCTAGGATGTTGTTACAAAGTAACATTGTAACAAAACTTGAGTGTCTCTATTACCATTTTGATTCAATTGATGAAAAAAATGGGTGGAAAACATGGGACAAACTAGAACAGACTGATTTTCCAACAGAAAATCAAATGTCTCCCGGTGGAACACTTACGTCTCTGAATAAGCTACAGGTGATAACAAATTACAAATGACCAAGTTTGCTTGAAAATTACAATCCTAGTTTAGCTCTCACCTAGATACATTACTCTAGCAATTTTCCTCAAGTTCTTCAAGACTTATTGCAGAGAAACCAATTTCACATAAGTGACCCTGTGACCTTGAGAATTTGCTCAAGGTCACCCAAATATAATTCCAACTTAGGTCTTGCCTAAATACATAATCCTACCAAGTTTCATCAAATTCCATGAAGTTCTTCAAGACTTATCGCACGGAAACCAATTTCACATAAGTGACCCTGTGACCTTGACAATTCGCTCAAGGTCATCCAAATACAATCCCAGCCTAGGTCTTGCCAAGATACATAATCCTACCAAGTTTCATCAAATTCCATCTTGTTCTTCATGACTTATCCAACGGAAACCAATTTCACATAAGTGACCATGTGACCTTAAAAATTAGGTCAAGGTCACCCAAATACAATCCCAACCTAGGTCTTGCCTAGATACATAATCCTACCAAGTTTCATCAAATTCTGTCAAGTCCTTCAAGACTTATCGCACGGAAACCAAGTGCTGAAGAAGAAGAAGAAGAAGAAGAAGAAGAAGAAGAAGAAGAAGAAGAAGAAGAAGAAGAAGAAGAATTTATTGTATTCATACTTGTTCTTGTTAAATGGAATTTTATAAGTTTTGATGGGAAATATCTCTTTTGGAATGAATAATCATTGCCCAGACGGCAAGTTGGGATTGTCTGGCTGTACCACAGCTGCACTGCCTGCAATACTGCTGATGGTAGGATTCTGGGCGTCCCCTGTGTGTAAGGCTGAATGATCTTTTCCTCTGCTGCTTCAGCTTTTCTCATGAATTCTTCTTCCTGGTCATCAGACCACGTACATAAAAAACTCACTTCACACTCTCCGGAATCACTATACTCTGTTGTATCTGCCATAACTCTTGGCAAACTGAGGGCACTCTTGCTTGGAACACATACACCATGACCAGCGGGTTGCGTCTGTGATGTCAGTAACACTTTCCCACATCGAGCCATGATCGGAGAAAATTTGCGTGCTTTCCTGTTGCAAATGTGATGACTTTTGGAGCTAAAAAACACTATTCAAAAATGAAATTTAACATTTTGGTTTTTATGTATCATTTCTAACGACTCTAAACATCAACTTTCTAATTAGTGGTACCCATTCAATCAATAGGACCTTTAATAACCTTGAAAGTTGGGTTAAGGGTCATTCAAAATTTGACCACTTGCTTAATGTACATTTGCTATAAATTTTAGTTCCCTCTCTATTCATAATCAAAATAACGGTACTTTGTATTTGTGTCTTTTTGTCCAAAACCACTTCCTAGTAGTCATTACCCTAGTATTCCGCAGTCCGAACTGTTTACGCTCCATAAGCTAACCTGTCCCTGTCTAACCTATATACATATAGAAGTACTATTGTCCATATTGCATCCGTTCCTCTGTAAAATTTTGACATAGGCTTTATTAGCCCAAATAAATTAAAGGGTCTTCAGCGTGTAACTACTCAACATGTTTCGGAGCCTTTTACCTGTACAGGTCTCTCTAAGTAGCGGCTCCTTGTCTGAGCTAAATATTCAGCAAAGACAACCCACATAACAATGAATAAATGTGAACGTGGCAAATGATGAATTAGCTAAATACGTGAAGTTTTGCTTATAAATGCAGAGCTTCATTATGAAAGAATACCTGTCAAACAAACCATAATTACTAAATTTGTATAGTACAGGTTCAGATAAGAACAATTTGACTTACCCCTGAACCAATATGCACCCTTTCAAGCTGGACAGCTTATCCTATAAACCATCCGCCAGTGTTTAACTGAAGTGGAAACAAGCTGGGGCATTATATTCAGTCCCAGTGATTGTAAAATAAACAGTTGCAGCTAGACCACCTGTATAAACCAAGGGAAATCGTAACAAGAACTGCACCAATGTACATCAGAGACCTTTGACACCTGGTATTCTAGTTCCACTTCACACCACCAGTGGGGCCACCACAGACTCCGCATCATAGACTTTTGTCTGCATAATGTTTAACTGTAAGAGTATATTGATACATGTGCACAAGCTCAGATGTAATCACCGAAACAAAACAAAAAAATCATTTCCTGAAATGTATTCCCTCCATGACCTTCACAAAGTAGGTCTTGGTCATCCTGGTCTTTCTTAAGACCCTTTCTTAGTTAATTCGTTATAAAACAAAGTGGCTAATGAATATTATAAAAATAAATGAGGGGGCGGTCATAGCATCCAGCTAGAACAAGTCAGGCCATGAAGACTTCCTGGAGAGGAGTGAAGAAAGGGTCATTTAAACTCTGCAGGGTTCTGGTCGCCTCCGTTCGGCGGCGCTGCAGTGCTGGTCCAAACACACAGGCCAGGCAACAAGCAACAAGCAGTGGACGGCGGTGATGAGAGTCTCTGCCCATTCCTGCCAAGGCTTAAAATTTGGGTGGCGATTGCCACCGAGCACCAATCACCGCCGCCATCCCCTGCCCACCGCCGCCAAAATGTGCCATACGCTGCTGACTAGTGTTCCTAGTATGCTGAATTTCAATGCATTTTCATCCTTCAGCATGATTGATATCCCCACCAAATGTCATGATTCTTGAATTGCTCTTCAAAAAAGAAAAAAAAAACAAACAAACAAACAAACAAACAACCCCCCCCCCCAGCATTCTCAATATTTTCACATCTTGGCCCATACATTATGTAATACTATAGGTGTTGCCACCAATATCAAATGGCCCAGATTTTTATATGTTTGATAAGTCCTTAAAAAAATGGGGCTAACTTGAAAACTAGATTGTATTGTGTCCAAAAGCAAAAGTTTACGGACAGATGATGAATTCTGCGAGTTAAGAGTCAGCCGAGCTAAAAAGTACTCAATGTTTCAGAACTCACTGCCACTGCATTCTGTGCCTGCTGGAACTGGCAAAGCAGAACTTTGGCACCAGGGTCACTGTCAATGAAACCGATTCAAAAGGCCTCCAAACTCACACGTATGGAATACATGTTATTCTGATGCATTTTGGACTCAGTCAATAAATAATTTTAGTAGATTGATAAAATCATTAAAAATCCTGACAGAAACTTCAACAAAAAGAATGTGACAGTCCTGTGCTCAGCTGACATTACATGCACTGAATGTGAATTTCCATTACAATCCCCAGTGACTTGCATATTAATCAATAGGAATGCATGCATTAACTGAAAGGCACACAAATTGCAAAATTTGTTATAAATCAGGGATCCAGAGTACATATACATGTATCACCACCGAGTGAACACCTTTGATTAACTCTCCTACAAGCTACCTTTTGATCAAGTTTCAGAACAACTGAAGTGACTTTTTGGTGATGAAGTCCGAAAAAAAAAGGAAAATACACCAAAAAATTTGTTTACAATAAAAATTGCAGTGCCACCTGGTGAACAAATTAAAGTTTAAGGGTCCACAGAAGTGTCCCTATGTAATTTTGTAGCAATTGGTTGAGTGGTTTCAAAGAAAATTTTTTAGAGGTTTTGCCCCAAAATGTAAAAAAAGTTCATTAGAAGTCCAAAAATTACAGGGGCATGACTGTTAACAACGTTGGGAGAGACCCATCCAAAGCATATATATATATCCCCACCAAGTTTAATGTGAATCAGGCCAACAGTTTTTGAGGAGCCAAAATATAAAATTGTTGATGGACCGACAATGGAGGACAGATGACCGTAAGATTAGCTCAGCTGACTTGTCCGTCAGCCGAGATAAAAACTGATTGTTGGTTTCATCATGTGCTAAGCTGAAAATTATGGAGAAGTGACCACTTGAAGGAACACTTCAGTCCCTGTCCCAGGTCACTTTGTTTCCACAAAAACATGAAGAACAAATTACAATTTAATCTAAAAAAAAAAAAAAAAATCTATGCGTTACCATTTGCAACTGAAATGCATCAAATATTCAATTTGTATCATCAACTTATCAATTTAAAATAACTTCTCAAGGGAAACGTTTTAATTTCCCGTAAAGAGGTGCAACAAATTGATCAACACTTGGGCTCAAAAGAAACCTAATTGATTAGGATCAATAAAAATTGATACAGAAGTTCTGACTCATTATCAAACAGAAAAATGAGTACAGAAAGACTAACACAAGAGGCTGAGTTTTTAATGAGTGGAGGTCTTGGATTAATTCATTGACCAAGAAAAGATGTATTTTAAACAGTAAACAATTTTACTGTGCTTAAAGGAAAGAAAAGATGAAAAAAGTGACAGTACTTAGAATTTGTACCTACGAAAATACCTGTAGCTGGTTTACTCCAGCCGTGAACCAAATGGGAATCAAAATTGGTAACCTACAGCCAGAAGAAAATAAAAGTTTCTTTGTTTTGTCACATTACAATCACAATCTGTACAGTAAAATGCTTGAATTCATTGCTGACAATTTTTTTTATTTGTGTTCTGGATACGTAGAAATATAAAATTACCTTAAGTTCCCCTAAAAATATACCTACCTGTACACTGGTGGTTGCTGATGAAAATCACATTTTCTTTCTTCTTCATAATCTCTTCTGCATCTCCATACAAGATAATCTGTAATAAAATATTGGCCTCTACAAGGGTCTTTTTCAAATGAAATATCATCAGTGTGCACTCTGATATTAATGTGAAATGGCAAACAGCACTGAAGGTCATGAAGAAAATAAGAAAAAAAAAAATATTGCCTGAGCTTGCGAGTTTGCTTACTGTCGCTGGGGGATACCACATTCTCTTGAAAGGCCCCGTTATGAGTTTGATGTTTGTATTCTATTGTTAGTTAATCTACCATAAAACCATATGATACCAACTGTCTCATGAGACCACTCTCTGTGGCAAAACGGGCGGTTTGTTAATCCTGGATGACTGTTCAACAAGGGGAGGGGAGGGAGAGGGAATGCCTTTTAACCAAGAAAGGAAGCCAATTCTTGGTTGGAATACGACTGAGCGGACATACTTCCCAGCCTTGGCTTGGATGCAATGCGCCAAACCTGCACCAAAAAGAAGCCCCCCCCCCCCCCATGGTCAGGAATGCCGGTCATGAAACGAACACACCAAATTTGAAACTAGTAATAAATAAAAAATATTGTCCATACAGGCCCAGAATAACACTGTGGCAAATATTTTTAGCCATCCAATTTATTTCTACATGTTTTATGATGCAGGATGCATGCTTATTAAAAAATTTATGGGTTCCAAAGTGTTCCTGTGTCATTTTGATGCAATGGGTCACATGGTTTTGGACAAGAATTTTTAAAGGCTCTCCCCCTCCCCCCAAAAAAAGAAAGAAAGACAAAAAAGTGTAAATAATTTAACCCATTCAGTGCCAAATTTTGGGCTGAGTCAACTGTTTTTGTCAGCATGCATTGCCCCCAATGTGTGCTGAGAAAAGCTGTTGACCTGGGGTATACTCTCTGTAACTATATGTATAGGCATACTGCTACTTGAATGAAAGGTCTTTTTATGAGGAATACGAATCTGGGATCCTAATGATAATTCAGACTTGTCTGACTTAAGTAGATCGACTTTAGATGTGATTGGCACTGAAAAAAAAAAATTACTAAACTTGATTATTTGCACCAACTCAGACAACACCCAACCAGGGTACACTCCAATCAAAGTTTGAAGTCAGTCTGGCTGAGGGTTTTGGAAATAGTGGGAAACATGAATCACCCTGCAGTCCCCATTGCTTTACATGGCTGTATGCATTGACTGACATGCATGAATTGAAAAATTTGTTAAAATCCAGGGATCTGGAGGAGTATCGGCACCAAGTGCCCCACTTTGTTTGACCCTTCTGCAAGATACATAAATTTCCAACAGGTTTCAGAACAATCTGAGATACAGTTCTGGAAAAGCCAAAAATACCAAAGCCATGGAAAATTAGCCTTAAAGAAAAAAAAAAAAAAAAAAAGGGAAAGAAAAACTGCAACATCACCTGGTGAACAAATTAAGGTCCAGGGGTTCCCAGAATTAAGGGTACCTATGCAATTTTGAAGCAATCAGCAACACAGTTTCAGAGTGGAAAGTTTTTCAAGATTTTTGCACCCCCCCCCCCCCAAAAAAAGTCAAAAAATCATTGGAGCTTCACCATTCGAATAACTTGGTACAGACCCACCCAAGATATATCCACACCAAGTTTGAACTAAAGTAGATCTCAGAGGGGTGAACGGACTACTGACTTTACAGCACGAAGAAAAGATTTTAGTACAGTGCATGCACACTCCTTGCCTTTTTTCGGCCTATGCAACACTTCTTTGGTGAAATCTCCATATATGGGTACAAGCCTTCTGCACAGTGCACGTCTGT
Organism: Hermodice carunculata; assembly: GCA_964020975.1. Taxonomy (NCBI): domain Eukaryota; kingdom Metazoa; phylum Annelida; class Polychaeta; order Eunicida; family Amphinomidae; genus Hermodice; species Hermodice carunculata. The sequence continues at coordinate 5,490,673 of OZ026629.1, read as the reverse complement.
TCGTGCATGATGGAATAATGTGTAGGCCTAGGCCTACTGCTTAATTCTGATGTGCACCTTTTTCGTTGCGATTGTGCTTGTATAGGCCTAATGAGGTTACGCACGCTACTTTTTGTATATATACCTGTTTTTGCCTCATTTTGTACCAAAGTACTGCGACATAAATCTTCAGAACAGAATTTGCGACAGCAAAATAGCACGTGCACAATTACGGCAAAATCCTGGAGATTATGACAATAATAAGGGAATGTTTGAAATTTGATCCCATTCGAAATTCGATCCCATAATCTCCATTATTTGAAGGCCCATCCTCACAAACCTGTAGGCCTAGCTAACATTTAAAATCCGTGTCTCTATCTAAAATCACAGAGGCAACCAGCAAATGGTTGTCATCATATTCTGTTTGATACAAACCCATTCATACTGACTGCCAAAGTCACTGTCCACCGAAAATACTGATTACTTTTGGTGGTAAGTGACTTTGGTGGTCAGTATGAATGGGTTCGTATTGACCAAAATATGATGACAATCATTCTGCTAGTTGCCCCTGTCTTTATACAGCATTGAAGATATACAAGATTTACATTTTGGCTGTTCCTCAGAATCCACCACCCACATAAAATTCACTTGCTGTGACACTTCAGTGACTCTTTATAGTAGCACCTTATTCTGTCAGGAAATCGAAGGTGGATTCTAAAGAAGCTCCTTACATTTTTAAATGCCCCTGATTTGTTTAATTTTAAACACCTTTACAACAATATAATTTCACTGCTTGGTCTCGTCACCACGGCAAATTTGGCATTTCTTGGTGTCGCAGTGTCTGAGGAAAGCTCCCGACAAAATCAGGGAATAAGAAAGAATTCCTAGAAAAACACTGTGTCTGTGTTGGCACAAAGACATAATTAACTTCTTTTTCTGTAAAATCGACCGCCTTCAACATAGTGAAGAATCTGTTGTGGTTGCACATGCTGTTAGTAGTAGGATAAGTTACTTAGAAACCATGGATATCATGAACTGAAAGGAAGGTTTAGAGGTTATTGTGTCGGTAACATTACGTTTAGTTTGTTTGTACACTAGAGTCTTGAAGGACTCCAGTGACACGGCAACAGGAATATTGGGTGGGAGTCCCGAATTGTCCTGGGGAAAATGGAGAATTTGTGGCAGTCTACGCCACAGTGGGGAATTTGAAAATTGTGGCTATGGGGGTGGATTATGGGGACAAGGTACAGAGTGGGCGGAATGACTACCAGGTGATGGTGTATTTTGTACAGCACGGTGAGCCTGCTGTCCAGGCATCTTGCCTGCAGGGACGGCCATTGTAGATCGACCTGCATGTCACTCGCGCTAGAGCGGTTATGGTACCTGTTGGAAACATACCGGGCTGCTCTCTGTTGCACCATTTCTAGCTGGTTAATATGTGTAGTGATGTATGGGTCCCACACTGTGGAGACCTACTCGGTCTGATGAGGGAAAAGAAAGCATGTTCTTTAATTTTGGTTGAGTTTATCTTTAAGTTTCTGCGAAGGAATCCTAGAGTTCTATTGGCTCAATTCGTGATATTGTTGATGTGTTGGTCTCAGGGCAGTCTTTTTGAATGGTGACACCTAAATATTTTGTGCTGTCTTCATGTTATAGGGTTTGGCTGTGCAGGTGGTACTGGAAAACAAGTGGGTTTTATTCCTGGTGACAGAGAGGGTATTGCACTTTTCTGGATGACATTCCACCTGCCAATCACTCTCCCATTTTTCAAGCTTTTGGAGATCCTGTTGTAAACATTGGGCATCTCTATCAGATATAACAGTGAGGTAGGCTATGGTATCATCGGCAGAAAGTCAGATGGCCAAGGTTAGGTTGTCAGGAAGCCCATTAATGTAGTACAGGAAGAGACGGGGGCCCAAAACAGAGCCAGTTGTCAGTTTTTTTAATTTCCGATGTGATCCATGGGAGACTTTTTTTGCTTTTGGCTATTTTGTGGGGCATGTGAGTTTTGATTGCTTCATGGAGACCATCGCAAAAAATGGTCCACAGTTCAGTGACTGTTGACAAGAGGGCTTTGGTTTGTATTGTGTTCTTAGCCCTTAAAGCGCTGGTTTAAGACTGAGTCAACAGCTTTCCTGGGGGCACTTTGCACGCATTGTGCAATGTGCACAAAGTGCCCCCAGGAAAGCTGTTGACTAAGACTACTTTTTGCTTTAGACTAGGCTTGCTGATATTTGAATAAAAGGTACCTTCATGAGGAATTTGAATCTTTTAACCATTGTATGTTTAACAGTAATGAGAAAACGACTATAGCAGTGATTAGCACTTTAAGGGTTAATCTAGTGTGCTTGTTCTGGGAGGCTATTCCAATTTGCTTTGCTGTAGAGCGGGATGGGTCTGCTTTTTGGGGAATTCTGGACTGGGCAATTATTGAGTTTTACAATTTATTTATACTATTTCATGATCTGATATTCCTGGAATTACTTCTGTTCTATTGGTACGTGTGGGGTTATTTGTGATGATTAAGTCAAGCTTATTTTTGCCACGGGTAGGTTCTTCAATGAGTTGAGGGAGGCTGTTATCATCTAAAATTTCTCCAAAATGTATGTCTGAGTGTGTATGATCCAGGTCCACATATTGACAACCCGGCTTAATGGTTTAGTTTTCCAGTCCCAACCTGGGAAGTTAAAGTCACTGCCTGTTGTAATGTGTGCATTGGGAGATGACTGGAGCATATGCATGGAATCTTTGAATTTTTCTAGTCCATTTGCATCTGAAATGTGCGGTCTGTACACTGATACTATACAGGGAATTACAACCTTTAATCATAACTTTGGTCCATAATATTTCACCTTTTGTGTTCTTCCCTAGAGCTTATATGGAGTCACTATTTATTGCTAGGAATACATCTCCTCCTTCTTTGAGTTTGGAATTTCTGTCTTTTCTGTGCATCACAAAATTTGATGGGAATATTTCACTCTCTACTATTGCGTCATCAAACCATGACTCGGTACCTGTGCTAATATCGGGTTTTGTGCTGTTGAGTATGTTGACAAATGATGCTTGTTTATTTTTGATTGATTGGCAGTTAACATTTATTTCATGATATGAAGGGGGCGGTTTGATTTTGTTGTATGTTCTGCCAAAGAACTACCATCGAATGGCAGCTCCCTGGTTTAGCTTTGTCAGGTGAGCTGGAGTGGATAGATTTTGGTAATGAGTTGATTGAAGGTCATTGCACTTCGGGTGAGGAAAGAAAAGGAGTTGCTACTGTTGTGCTTGCACTGTATTTACCATGTTACGTACAACTTACAAGATACGTCCAAGATCCATTCTCAGAGGTGTGATGTGGCGCTGATCATAGATACATACTAGGAATCCCTCCTAGGACATGTCTGGTCTGTTCCATGATCTGTTCTTAAATGCGCCCTTTGCCTTGTCCTCACCCAGCCAGGTCACTGCAGAGTGGGGAATTTATCACACCTATTCATGGCTATTGTCTATGATGCCAGGCATTCATGGCTTATCCCCATGACCATGATAACTAGGGACCAGGCATTCACAACACTCTTCCCCGTTTTATAATAGTTCGCTGTGTTTTGATATAGCTGACCCATGTGTGTTTTATTATTGTTGACAGTACAGCAGCAATGGTCGGAGTCCTTTAAATTGTCTCCATGAAAATACAATAATGATCATCTCCGTCCTTGACCCTGACTTTGGCTACACAGGGGCTACACTGTACATGAAGGGTCCAATATCAACATAATAGCCATTCTGCCATATAGCAACACCATAGCAGAAACCAATATGTGTCCACTGCTAAGTTTAATTTCCACCAAGCGGTCAAGTTGATATAATGGCTTTTTTCGAGTGTTACATAGTAGTAAAAGTAAATATCTTCCACATATAAAATTCCATTTCAGGACTACTTGCTGAAATCAGTTGAATGTGTCTGTGAAGATTAAAGGTACTTGTAATGTCAACATTCTTCTGGTCTGTACAAATTTAAAATCTGGAACAATGTCAACCTTGTCTTCTCCCCCTTTACATAAAATGTACACTGTAGGTATATACATGATACAAATCGAGGAATCTCGTGGATATTAAAATATTTGCAAATAATATTTACAGCTGTATTGAGGTTTTACATTCTGGAAGATATATTTCTTCTCTTGCAGGTCTGGATTTTCCAGAAAGCAACAGCAACTCCGTCGCTTAGGAAAATAGCAATTTAAATCTGCATGTTTTCTTCCAGCACAGCCACAATTTGTATTTACGGCTATGTACATTAACTGAAATATATGTCCAAAATGCACAAATTTATGTTTTTCCACTAGGTCCCCATGTATTCCAACAAACAGCATCCTGATGACATGAAGATGTGTCTCGACTTAAAATGATCAGCACAGAAAACCGTACTGCAAACACAAATCTAGGTCCATCTTTCGTTGTCAAAAAAAAAAACATCAACTGGAGAGCTAGGATTTGCCAGTCACTTACTGCACCTTTATCGCTGCTGTAAAACTGGTGACAAAAACAATAATATCGTTAGACATGTTTCCTTTGCAATTTTCAGAATGAAACTTCATTGTCAGAAGTCCGACAATCAGAAGCTCCAAAGCCAACAACTGCTACTTTGCCAACATGAATCAGCTTCCAGAGAGTTAGTCAGAGTATCAGGCCATCTCTTTGAAATAAATGAGCTCTGAATTGACTTTTTGAATTCCATCATGCAGTTTCCCATTTCTCTAGTGTGTTCCCTCATTTGCCCTTCAAGTCTTCCCAGCATATCTAGAGTCCGTCTCTCTTCATCATATGTTAAGGGGGTCGCTGTATGTGCTTTATCTGTAGGTTTAATTCCATTAACTGTTTCATCTTTAGCAGAGTCTTGTATCTCTACTATTTCAGTGATTATAGGACCCGAATCTGTAACTGGTTTTGTCTCAGTGGCACAAGAAGATAATTGAGATGACATTTCTATTGTGGATACTGGGGAAGAAGGAAAAGACTTGTCAGACTTGTCTGTTTCAGAAACAATTTCGCAGACTACACTACTGTTGTATAAATCTGCTTGTCGTTGCTGCAGATCCCCAATATCTTGGTGGTTTCTTCCTTTCGAGTACCATTTGTTTGTTTTCTGTTTTTTCCTTCGTTTCTTTCTCTTTGGTGTGCTGGCATAGGTGAATGATGGTATGATTTTCTGTCTGTTTGCCTGAAAACTCAGCTGATGATTGTATACCATACCAGGCGCCAAACGGTTGATGGTATGTAGTATATGCTTGAAGTCCTGGTCTACTGGCATTTTTTTACAATCTGTAATGGGTTCAGTCACCATGCTCTTCTGTTTTCCATCATGTTGGATCTGCTTCACGTCTGTTGTGCAGGGGTGACTATGACACTGAATTTGTGAAGGTGCATGTTTGTCTTGTTCTTCCACATCCGTCTGTGTACTGCATGTGGTATGCCCACTGATGGATATATCTGTTTGAGTTGCATGGGACAGTTTGCTGGACTCTTTTTGTAGGATGTCTGATATTTCAGGAAGGAGGTGTTTGTTGTATCGCATATTGTAAAATGTCTGGCAGATGGTGTGTGCAATATCATCCAGGCAACTATGAGCCATTTCATCTACTACCTTCATGCTTAACCCTCCACTTCTTTCATAGGGTTTTGCCAGGTGATCATACAAGGATGTTTTACATTGCTGTAACAGGTGTTCTAGTCTAGCATCCCAAGATAATAACTGCCTGTTGAAGAATTCCAGCCAATATTCATGGATCTTCATGATGATTTTGTGTTCATAATGACTGCAAAGACATCTAAATGGTCCTGATGGCAAAATCTGTTCATGAGGTGAATTTTCAAAAGACACCCATTTATTTTCCTGATGTGTGTGAAAGCTGACCCCGTCTTTTTCTTTTTTGGAAATCCATCCTCTTTTCTTTTGAGTTGCCAGATTTTTCTCTATGGTGAGTTCAATTGCATGGAGGTTGTCCCATGTCAGCTGTCCACCTTCCTCCTCCCTCTTTCTAATGATCAGCTCTGCCTCAGCTTGGGAGAGGCACGGAAAATTGCACCATATTTCATCTCTTGTGGCACAGTTGATGTAAAGAATATAATTATCCATGGTGTTGAAATGTATGAATTTTCTGTACTCTGTAGGCCTACAGTATTCAGTGCAGCAATTCCGCAGTGAATAAAAAATTACAATGAAGGCCTTATAAAGACAGGTAAATCACTGCAAACCCATGCTTTCCCATATACAGTATTCATGTGATCAGAATCTGATAATGAACAAGTAGGCTATATGTAAATTTGAGTGCACAGGTCAGAAAGCCGTCCTGAATACACACAATTGCACAAGTTTGTGAAAACACTCACAAAGATGGTTCATAATTCCACCCTCCTTTTCCATGTTTTCTTCTTTTGTGTGTGGTGTGTTTTCTTTGTGTGAATCAAATGAATCATGTAAAGCTATGTAGATTCCAACATAACTTTCTATTTAAATTTAATTCTGAAACCACACAAAACATTATAATCACAATCTGATTTTATCAGAAATATGACCCAAAGAATGCCTCAGGCCTCAAATCAAACCTCCAACCTTCAACTTGTAAAGTTGTAGCATGTATCACTCTGCAGGTTCAAACATAACTGTCTGGTATGGCCTGCACAATGGTCAGTCTGGTCAGCATGGTCCAAGCTCCAAATTCATCTTGGCATGGATTCGTCTCTGCATCTGACACCAATGTTGTGCTTGCACTGTATTTACCATGTTACGTACAACTTACAAGATACGTCCAAGATCCATTCTCAGAGGTGTGATGTGGCGCTGATCATAGATACATACTAGGAATCCCTCCTAGGACATGTCTGGTCTGTTCCATGATCTGTTCTTAAATGCGCCCTTTGCCTTGTCCTCACCCAGCCAGGTCACTGCAGAGTGGGGAATTTATCACACCTATTCATGGCTATTGTCTATGATGCCAGGCATTCATGGCTTATCCCCATGACCATGATAACTAGGGACCAGGCATTCACAACACTACTCACATGTGTGGTGGACAAGGGACTAAACAGGTTTGTGCTTTCAACTGAGTGAAGCCTGAAGGTCAAGAACTGCACATTATTCAGATTACTAATCTGAATAATGTGCAGTTTGCGGTAATCAGATACTAATCTGATCAGTACCCGACTACCGCAAACTGTGCAGTGCCTATTAACATTACCTGAAATTTGAATGGAGTCTTTCGTATGTCGAGTCTTATTCTGACATAACAACACTAACAGTTGCAGTTGCGTTTTATGAATACTTACTTCAACGCCTGTAACGTTTTCGAAGAAAAACAAGACGAATCTTTGGTAGCAAGAGTAGAGAAAGTCGTCGCCTTTGATATAAAATCGACCCGGCATGAGCAATGACAATATTCGCCACAGATACCAAATGCCCAGGAAATTGGGGGCCGCTCCCAATAAACACGAGGCCGGTAAAACCCACTTAAGTGACTGCACGTAGAAAAGAACGCTTAACATGTTTGTCTGTTGTGGATGAGACAGAAGATCGCAGATGATACACGACTTCACTTTTCTGAGGCACACCAATCGTTCAGTCCGTGGCCATGTGTTCTGGTTGCAATGGCTGTGTTGGTGGTTAACGCATGCGCACTCTAATTAGGGCATCGTGACACACTTACAAGAAGATCCACACGTGCTTCTGTTTTCCCGTGTGGACACAGCAAGCAATCAGTTTCACTTGCGTGGTCACTTGGTTGTTTATCTCTCTAGGAAGGGATCTCGTGTGTCCTTTAAATCAAAACTGTTGTGAAACTCTTGTGAAGACAGGGATGGTGCCTCAGATATTTCTGGCGGTAAGTGAACTCATCCATCTGTCAATCGCCCAGTTGTTTGTGACTGTGTCAGAGAAGACATTCTGTCGAATACCTGTTCTGGAGTGATAAGGCTGTTTGTATCCGTGACCATCCGTGACCGTCCGTGACCTCCAAGAAATTTCTTCGGTTTGGTGAAAAAGATGGATCTGTCTTATTAAGACCATGAGTACATTTGTAAGTTTCACACATGTCTATTAAAGTAGTGTGCTGATCTTTTTTGCTATGAGATTGGTGCAGCATATTATGATAGTATACATTTATGTCTGAGTGTGAACCCAGACATTTTGTTTTTGCAAGAATTATTTTTATCGTTCTTCTTTGTGAACAAAATTTTCCGGAGTTTTCCTCAGACACTATTATTCCTAAAACCACCAAACTTGCCATGGTGACTGACCTAACCAGTGAAATTGTGCATACCGTTTAGAATAGTCATGATGTTAAAAATTATGCAAATTAGGGGCAATTAAAATTTTAAAAGCTCCATATCTTCCAAACTGTTACAGATAGACACAAAATTTAAATGTGCATGTATAGATTTTGTGACACTCATCAATATAGTAGACTGTAAATGAAAGTTGTAGAATTTTGAATTATGCCAATTACGGGCATTGAGCATTTTAAAAGTTGGATATATCCAAAACTACTTTAGATAGAGATGCCATCAAAATTTCAATGTTTAGGTTGTGGCAATTAAGCTGTATCCAATCAACCATAAACCAAAGTTGGAGGATTTTAATTTAGGCAAATTAGGTGAATATGCAAAATTTAAATCTTGAATAGCTTCAAACTACTATAGATAGAGGTGCCATTCCAGCTTCAATTTTTGGATTTATGACAAAGCCACATCCAATGAACGATGAACAAAAGTCGTAGAATTTGAATTTATGCAAATTAGGTGAATATGCAAAATTTAAATCTTGGATAGGTTTAAAATATTATAGATAGAGTTGTCATTAGAACTTCAGTTTGTAGGTTTGTGACATAGCCGCATCCAAGGAACCAAAATTGTAAAAATGTAATTTATGCAAATTCGGTGAATATACAAAATTAAAACCTTGAATAGCTTCAAAAATATTGTAGATACAGGTGCCATTTCAACTTTACTTAATAGGTTTGTGACATAGGTGCATCCAATGAACCATGAACCAAAGTTGTAAGATTTTAATTTATGCAAATAAGGAGAATACACAAAATCTAAATCTTGAATAACTTTAAAACTATTACACATAGAGGTACCATTCTAACTTCAATTTGTAGGTTTGTGATATAACCGCATCCAATGCGCCATGAACCAAAGTCGTATGCTTTTAATTTATGCAAACGAGGCAAATGCACAGAATTAACGTCTTGAATAGCTTCAAAAGTATTATACATGGTGGTGTCACTCAAACTTCAGTTTATAAGTTTCTGACATGGCCACATCCTATTAACCTAGAACCAAAGTTGTAGCCTTTTAATTTATGCAAATTAGGCTAACACACAAAATTAATATTATGTTGAACAATGGCAAAGTGTAGCATTTCAAACCGTTCTGCACCCAGACAGATTTGCTGTGAGCAAATCTTCTTTTTTCCCAGTCTTTGATATGCTTTTTTGATACTCAGTTATTAAATTATCATTGGACGCTGATCATTGAAGAAATGCTGAGCTTGGTGTAACTGTTTTACAATTTTTGGTCTTCAAACATGTGGGCAATTATGTGCATATTAAATACGGATTCAGACCAGATTTTTTAGCCATGCGGCTCAGTTTGGAGCCGCAGGGACAGGATACTCCCTCAACACAACTGTGGTGTTTTCGGCGCCGTGGGGATGACAGAATGTAGAATCTTCAATTAAGATAACCGTCCAGATGCCATTTTTATATTAGTATCGCCAATTTACAGTCCCGTTTTTGTTTATTATTAATTTTATCACATATTATGATCATTCCCTTCTGAAACCATATTTTTTCAGTCCCTTGTGTGGTCGTAAAAGAATATCCTCTGTATTTTTCATCCTATGCGTTGGTTTGACTTTCCATAATACTCGGACATTGCCTGAAGCGAAAGCATCTCATGCTATTCTTAATTACCTGATTCATAAGTGTTAGTTCCATGGTTCAAACTATGCTTTGTTCAACCATCTTCAAAGCTCAATTCCCTATTGGCTTTTCACAATCGCAGGGATTGATCAGCGCAGCAATTTTGCATGTTCATTCATTCATTTAGCAAATACTTTTTCTGATTGTCGACATTTTGTAACATCCATTCATCCATCAAACATTTTTGTGATTGTTGACATTATGTAGCAATGCCATTGGCGCTTTGTGAGGATGTTGACGTCTTCAAACTACTATTTTAGGTTAATAATTTGTTGTCCTTGCACATGGAATGTAACAATTTCAACGCTTCCGGTATCCACTCAATGCATTGGGAAAACATCAATTCAATTCATTGAAAGTGCTATTCGTGTGGATGCATTTCTCTCTCTCTCTCTCTCTCTCTCTCTCTCTCTCTCTCTCTCTCTCTCTCTCTCTCTCTCTCTCTCTCTCTCTCTCTCTCTCTCTCTTTCTCTCTCTCTCTCTCTTTTTTCCGGGGCGAGGGGGCAGGGGTGAAAACAGCATCACATGGCTTCCTGACAGCCCAGGTGCAGGTGCAAATGAGAAGTAATTCACTTTTTTGTCTCCAGGTGGCAGGAAAATCGGCCCCTGTGTTTCTGTGACACCAGCAAGAAGTTGACATCCATTTGTGGCTCATAGTGTCACACAATATTCGAACAGTTCACGGGCTGAACCTTTTACGCTTAGGATTGACATCTGTTTGTATGTTTTGCTGCGAATCGTCTGTATACCCGTCAGAACATGGCATGCATTCAATACGCTCGGTTTCTCAACGCTGTAAGCCTTGCAAGACAGCCATCGCCCATAAGAGTACTTACTGCTATTGCAGCGCGCAGTGGACCTGGGATGATATCTTTGGCAGGTGGCCTCCCAAACCCTGACATGTTCCCCTTCAAAGAAGCCGAAGTGACTCTCAAAGATGGAAATAAACTTTTTGTGGATGAAGGCAAAATGAAAAAAGCCCTGCAGTATGGTCCAACGCAAGGTGATCCTGAATTAATCAACTTTGTGAAGGAGCTTCAGAAGAAGTACCATTGCCCTCCTACTTGGGGGAAGCCATTGAATGAAGGTGGTTTTGACTTATGCGTGACGACAGGGGCGCAGAACGGATTGTGCATGGCATTTGAAGCTATGATCAACCCAGGAGATAAAGTGCTTATAGAGAGCCCTACCTATTCTGGTACAATTGCGATACTGCGTCCCTTGGGAGCAGATTTGCTGCCCGTGGAAACAGATCACCATGGAATGAAGCCAGATGCTCTGAGAAATGCTTTGGCTCCATGGACCGCGAAAGATAGTAAAAACCCAAATTCTGACATTCCTAAACTTTTGTATACAATTCCAAATGGATGTAACCCCACCGGAGCATCACTTACAACAAGTCGCAAGCAGGAAATTTATGCTATTGCTAAAGAATACAACCTCCTCATTATTGAAGATGATCCATATTACTTTTTGCAATTTACTACCAAAGACCGGTCACCAAGCTTTCTTTCTTTGGATACAGATGGAAGAGTTCTACGGTGTGATTCCTTCTCAAAAGTGCTGTCATCGGGTTTACGACTAGGTGTAGTGTCTGGGCCACAGCCCATAATTGAACGTTTGGTCCTTCATCTGCAGGTCTCAATATTACACACAAGTTTGTTAGCACAAGTCATGGCAGGCCAGCTTCTTAATATGTGGGGCCTGGATGGATTTGCAGAACATATTGACAAAGTAGTAGCATTCTATCAAAGTCAGAAGGAGCAGATGATTTCTGCTGCAGAGAAGCATCTCCATGGCCTTGCAGAGTGGCAGGAGCCAGTTGCTGGAATGTTCTTATGGCTTAAACTAAAGGGAATTGAAGACACACAAGAGCTGATAGAGGAAAAAGCACAGAAAAAAGAAGTATTGTTAGTACCAGGTCATGCTTTCATGCCAGATAACACAAAGCCTAGTCCTTGTGTGAGGGCTTCATTTTCTATAGCAACTGCTGACCAAATGGACAAAGCATTTGAAAGACTGGCTAGCTTAATTCGAGAAGAATTAAAATAAACAATGACTGCTTATCAATTCAACCCCCCCCCCCCCCCAAAAAAAAGGAGAAGGGGAGGCAAAAGTTAATATCAGTTTTGAAGCCTGTTAAAATTTTAAACTTTGAGAGAGATAATTCAATTTTCCAAGAAAATGGCATAGTTTATTGGCTGGGTTACTGCATCTGATAAACAGGCAATCATGTAGTGAAGAGAACTTTATTGATACAATAGTACTTCCATATTTTTATTTAGTAAATACCTTTTTCAGATGATAATGTTTCATGGGGTGAAAGCTATCACATGTCCATGCACTAGTTTGTCCTAGACCACGGTGTGGCACGTGTAGGCCTACCAGACAATGATGATGGCAAAATAGTTTTTTCTATCATTATTGCAAGAAAGCGCGCAATGCAACCACGAAACGTAATTGATTGACTTCATTTAGGTTCATATACAGTAAAAACAACTAGGAAAGAGGATTTGCTGCAAAGCAAATCAGTGTGTGTCTTCAAAGCATATTGGCATGGCAATGTACAACTACATGTATTCCATAACACAGGAGTAGAAGTTGGAATGGGATCTCTATCTATTATAGCTTTGAAGTTTTTCAAGATTAAAAATTTCTAATGGTGCCATTTAGCGTAATTTAAATTACTACAACTTTTATTTTTAATTACGTAGGTGCACTATTGTCAACAACCCCCTAGTAGAAGTTTGAATGACAACTCTATCCATTATAGTGTTGAAGATATTCAAGTTTGAAAATTTCAAACACTGCTAATTAGCATAATCTAAATTGCTACAACTTTTGTTTAAGATTCATTACATGCGCAATGGTCAACAACCCCCGAGTAGAAGTTGAAATGACATCTCTATCTTTAACAGTTTTGAAGATATACAAGTTTTATTATTTCAAATGCTGTTAATTAGCATTATTTAAATTCCTATAACTTTTGCTTAAGATTCATTACATGCGCAATGGTCAATAATCCCCCAGGGCTCAATTTTGCTGCCTGTGGGTAGCCAGTGGCCACCAAAAATTAGCCCTGGCTACTGAAATTATGTAATGGCTACTTAATGTAAGCATGGAGTCTTAATTATACATGATGGATGCTAGCCCCTGAAAACAGTGCCTTACTTTGAGCCCTGTCCCCTAGTAGAAGTTAAAGTGACATCTCTATCTATAATAGTTTTGAAGATATTCAAGTTTAAAATTTCTAATGCTGTTAATTAGCATAATTTAAATTGCTACAACTTTTGTTTTAAATTCATTAGATGAGCAATGGTCAATAACCCCCTAGTAGAATTTGGAATGACATCTCTATCTATTACACTTTTCAAGATATTCAAGATTTTTAAATTTCAAATGCCCCTAACTTGCATAATTTTCAACGTCTTCATTTTTTCCTTATTAAAAGGTCCAACTTCTTGTATGGAGGTACAATCATGCCAAGTTTGGAGTTTCTATGTATAATAGTGTCAGAGAAAAGTGTTGACATATTCACTGGTAAAGAAGAAAGAAACTAAAATTAAAAAAGAAGATTTGCTTCAAAGCAAATCTATGTGCTCTCAAAAGTTGTAAATATTAAATGCTACATCTTTGACCTTTGGTACTTCACATTCCATTAAGCTTGAGACTGAATGAAAATTTCAAAGTCCAAATGACCTTGACCTGTGACCTTTACAGGTCACATGTAAATTGAAAAAAATGTACAGTGTTACAATACCCCCAATTTAAGCCCAACATGAATCAAATCAGATGAAAATTGGCCAAGTTATGGCACGATGAAACTCTCAAAGGGCCAAGTGACCTTCACCTTTGCCCTTCAGAGGTTACATGTTCTTACAAAAATGTGCAGTGTTGCAATGCCCATAATTTGATTATAATTGGATGGAAATTGGCCGAGTTATGACTGGACGAAACTTTCAAAGGTCCAAATGACGTTGACCCATGACCTAAAGAAGTCACATGTAAGTTCAGAAATGTGCAGTGGTACAATATTTACAATTTGAGCCCAACATGGTCAAAATTGGATAAAAAGTGACCAAGCTATGGCTACAAGAAAGCCACCAGGGAAAGTGGCCTATGACCTTTGACCATGAGATGACCTCTTCCTGAAGTGAACGTGACCTTAAAAAATGATATTTTGGTCCAAAATTGACCTTTGACCTAGACATAACCTGAACATTTGAGATGACCTTTACCTTGCTATGATCGAATTCCTATACTCTCAGAACCACATCTACCATAGTATGTACAAGATATTGAAGATTTAAAACTTTAATTAGCCCTCTTTTGCACAATTTTGAAAAGCATGATCTCTCATTATAAAAAGGCAAGACTTTATCTATTGAAGTATAATTGTGCCAAGTTTGGAGTTTCTACGTGTAATACTTTTCAAATGAAATGTCAGACAAATTTGCCTGTAAAGAATTCCTAGAAAAACAATATGTCTATGTTGGCACAAAGACATAATAAAGAACGAGAAAAGAAGATTTGCTTCAAAGCAAATCTGTCTGTGTGCCTTCAAAAGTTGTAAATATTAAATGCTACATTTTTTATCCTATGGTACTTCACATCACTTTAAGCCTATGCCTGGATGCAAATTTCAAAGTCCAAATGACGTTGACCTTTGACCTTTACAGGTCACATGTAAATTGCACAGTGTTACAATACCCACAATTTTAAGCCAAACATGAACCAAATCGAATGAAAATTGACCAAGTTTTGACAAGATGAAACTTTCAAAGGGCCAAATGACCTTGACCTTTGCCCTTCTGAGGTTACATGTTCTTATAAAAACGTACAGTGTTGCAATACCTACAATTTGAGTCTAACATGATTAGAATCGGATGGAAATTGGCCAAGTCATGGCTGGCTGAAACTTTCAAAGGTCGAAATGACCTTGACCTTTGACCTTTAGAGGTCACATGTAAGTTTCAAAAATGTGCAGTGTACAATAGCTACAGTTTGAGCTCAACATGATCAAAATTGGATAAAAATTGACCACGTTATGGCAAGAAGAAAGCAACCATTGAAAGTGGCCTCTGACCTTGAAATGACCTTTGACCTTGAGATGACCTCTACCTGAAGTGAACCTTGACCTCAAAAATGACATTTTGGCTTAAAATTGACCTTTGAGCTTGACATGACCTTGAACTTTGAGATGACCTCTACCTGGCTATGATCGAATTTCCTATACACTCGGAACCACATCTGCTAGATTTTGAAGATTTAAAACTTTAATGAGCCCTCATTTGCATAATTTTGAAAAGCATGACCTCTCATTAGAAAAAAGACCAGACTTCATCCATAGAGGTATAATTGTGCCAAGTTTGGAGTTTCTACGTGTAATACTTTTCAAATGAAATGTCAGACAAATTTGCCTGTAAAGAAAGAAAGAAAAAGGAAGGAAGGAAAGAAGGAAAGAAAGAAGGAAAGAAAGAAAGAAAGAAAGAAAGAAAGAAAGAACAGTATGTCTGTGTTGGCACACAGACATAATTAAATAACCAAACAGACATAGCTATTCAATCAATGCAGCCAATGTTTATATGACAAAATTAACTCATTCAGTGATGAACCCAAAGGATATGCTCTTTGCTAATTCTTTTAAATTTGCATTGCTAATACAATGTGTGAAACAATTAAAAAAGGTCAGAATTTCACAAATCATGAGCAGATATTATATTCTATTATGATTGTCAGAAATTTTAAATCAGAACCCCCCTCATTTAAAAGATAAGAATACTAAGTATATCCCTTTGATACAAATTTTACTGACAGTAAATGAAGACTTCTGTCCTGAATGAGTCAAGGGATGCCGCATTTTCAAAGGGTCATTTTGACGTCACATCTTGCAAAATATATACCAGGATTATGGCTTGTTTGCAGTTTAATTGAGATGTGACACCCCTGTAAAAATGTCCCACAGGTCTTCCGATGTTGATAAAGGCTCTGGATTATGAGTGAAATCTATTGGGGGTAATGAAATACACATAAACTTAAGGAGGAAAGGATAGGGTTTATTTTGATGTGGTTACACTTGCCAGGACTTTGGAATATGCTGGCCATTTGATACCAATCATTCACTGTCACTGGTCATGTGTGTTTGGTGGGGTGGCAGACACATAGCAGGGCCAGCTCCACAGTAAAATGGTGTCCCTTTAGGAGGATTATTTTGTAAAAAATCCAATTATTTGATGCTACAAAGGTGAAAATAAAACCCATGTAAATGTCTACAGCAGCACCCATGTGGACCTGTTTGCAAACACCACTAATTATAGCAGCGGGGTTGAGTGGCAGGGCAAAGAGGTCAGTGATAGACTGTTTGGCCCACCAGCACTGTGGTCACAACTAATGAGACGGCCCCCAGAGCTCAAGTTAGGTGGAATGGACTGTATAGTATATAAGATATTGAAGATTTAAAACTTTAATTAGCCCTCATTTGCATAATTTTGAAAAGCATGACCTCTCATTATAAAAGGGCCAGACTTTATATATAGAAGTATAATTGTGCCAAGTTTGGAGTTTCTACGTGTTATTTTTCAAATGAAATGTTGGACAAATTTGCCTATAAAGAAAGAAAGGAGAGAGAGAGAGAGAGAGAGAGAGAGAGAGAGAGAGAGAGAGAGAGAGAGAGAGAGAGAGAGAGAGAGAGAGAGAGAGAGAGAGAGAGAGAGAGAGAGAGAGAGAGAGAGAGAGAGAGAGAGAGAGAGAGAGAGAGAGAGAGAGAGAGAGAGAGAGAGAGAGAATTCCTAGAAAAACAGTATGTCTGTGTTGGCACACAGACATAATTCAGGAAAAACAGAAAAGTGTGTGTTGACACACACACTTTAATAACATACAGTAAGGAACCTATGATGGCACCAGAAAATCTACTGACTTGTGTCCATGGTGGTCCAGAGGGGGAAAAAAACAACAACAAAAAATGCACTATGAATCTGCAACTTGAGGTTAAGAAAACCTGATATAAGCTCTATAAATGGATACTAAAACATTTGTACATGAACATAAACATATAGATATAAAATATCAAATAAAGATAATGTTTAGAATAGATATACAAAGTTTCTACAATAGACCTGTATCACCGGATTTTATGTACACCAGTCATATGTTTTCCCATTAGTGAATAAAGTAATAGTGTAAAAATCCAGAAATTTGACGATCATTTCCTGAAGAACTTAGTCGAAGGTATCAAGACGAGTGACCAGGTAAAAGTGGCCACATGTCTTGAATAACAGGAATATGTACAAGGAATTTTCATTCATATATAAAAGCATCACTTTCCTCACTGAACATCTTATTTGATAGATGCTGTTTAATGGCCAGTTTAAATGTTAAATTCTCAATTTGTTTTAATTGTAAGGAAGATCATTCCATTCCTTTATACCTGTATAAATGAACATGTTACGACCAGCGCCTTTTTTGGTTTTTAAACATTCAAAACAGGAGTCGTTAATGTCAGCAGTGAGGTTTGGCCCTTCATTCTGTAAACAAATGACATCCACTTATAATTTTTGCTACCTTTTTGTGGCTTTTACAAACTAGGCATATGGTTATCATTATGAAGATATTTTTAGTTTTGGCTACCTGTATGGTTATCATTCTGAAAAAAAGTACATGTACATGTATTTTACTAAAACAGATATGGCATGGTGAAGAGTGCATTGGACCAAACTAGTTGGCCAGAGTTGACTAGGTGATTCCAGGCTGTACTAGTGCATGAAGGCAGAGCATGAGTGCACTAGTACAGCCTGGCATCACCTAGTCATTGAGCAGAAGCAAAAAAAAAAAAAGAACCAAAAAAAAGTTCTGCTGTAACTATTAAAAGCCTGCATTGATCAACCTAAATTTTACACAAAAGAACTATCATGGAGTGTTTCAAAGGCCTGTGAAAAGTCAAAGTCATACCTTTATATCTGACCTACTTTTTTAAGGTAAAAAGTCAAGTGCACAATAGGAGTGCTGATGTAAGTGAGAGGTTCTTTGAGATTTGGCATCCAAATTGCATATGATTTTGAATGCAAACATGAAAAACCTTGGCATAGTTTTCAAGATCACAAGGTGTTTGTTACATAACACCTGCTTGTACCTTAGTATGCCACCAAGCCAAAACAGAGGCTACAGGGAATTAATGTATGATTTTTGCTCTGGTTACTTGAATGAAACCTGAGCCCACATAAGATTCTGTGTAATGTGTATTGAAAATGGATGGGCTTTTTTTTAAACCTATTTTTGACACAGCAAATCTTATTTTCCTTGGGTATGGTTAATTGTAGGCCCATGTTTACTATTGAACATCAATTGAAAAGTACCTATGGGATTTCCTTCAGTGTTTTTAAATTTGACATTTGGTGACCTTAAAAAGGTCACCCTGGGATCAAGATCCTATTTTCCTTGCATACCTTTGGCATGTTAGATCATAGGCCTCTGATTACTATTGAGCATGAATAGCAAAGTACTTGCATGTATCTGCTTTCTGTTGGTGTTCTTAAATTTTTACCTTGAGTGTCATTCAAAGGTCAAACTTAGAAAATTTGCTGGTTGTAGGGTTTTTGTCCTTACTGGAACAATTCAACAGGTCCAACAGTATCTTCACAAGCAAGGCCAGATATGTTGTTAATTTATCCACTTCATGCTGCTACAATGCAAGTTTCATGGTGGTAGCTGAATTTGTGCAAAAGTTATGGTGTCTGCAAGGGTAACAAGGAGATGGACAGACATGACAAGGACCATATATATATTTGACTCATTACGTCCGTATGTAAATATGGGTCCATCACTGTCGGTAGTAGGTGTAATTGGTAAATTGGGTCGGTGGTTGTAGCTTTGTTCAACTGTTATATTTTATGTTCGGAATGAGTGGGACTCGAACCTGCAACCTTTGGCACCAATTGCCTAGCTGTTATGTTGCCTCGACAGCATACTCTGGAAGCTCCATTTTATGTCTACTTCACTGTGTAGTAGAAATGACACTTTGACAGAACTTGGTCCACTTTGGAGGCAAAATGTTATGTTGACAGAGACACTCTGTCCTTTAACCAAGTGATTGGAGGGTATGATGGGTTTTCTTGCACTTCAAGTAAGAATGAAGTACTCTGATTGTTTATCAGCCGTGTGACATTTGGTGTGGCACCACGAGTGCCCTTGACGATGGGTGACAATTTTTTTTATCTATCCCGTGCCTGAGTGCATGACCCTAAGCCATGCACCTGTCCTTGAATGATCATCGATTATAACTGTAATAATATCAGTGTAGATATTACCTTTTGCACTTTGAGTAGGGATTCATGCCCTGAATTAATTCATTGAATATTTTATCTGACCTCTTACTCTTATCCATGGTGGCACTTGAATAAGTCAGATAGTGTCATATTTATGTCAAAATGAATCACTGAAGCGAAGCCCATGTCCATCATTTAGATATTGCAGCTTTAACTGATTACGTCAATGTACGTTACAGGGTAATGCATGGGAGGGCATCTAAATTTGCGCCTGTATAATTAACCATGTGCTATTGTTAGAAAACGTACATTCATGCATTCAGGTTTACCCTGCCTTCCACAAACTCCGCGCACTATTGTATTTGTGTCGTTTTGTCCAGAACCACTTGCTTGTAGTCATAACCCTATTCTGCAGTCCAAACTCTTTTCTCTCCATAAGCTAACCTGTCCCTGTCTACCCTATATACATATGGAAGTACTATCGTCGGTATTGCACACGTTCTTCTGTAAAATTTTGACATAGGCTGTATTAGCCCAAATAAATTAAGTGTCTCCAGCAGGTAACTACTCCAAACATGTTTCGGAGCCTGTACCTGCACATGTCTCACTGAGTAGCGGCTCCTTGTCTGAGCTAAATATTTAGCAAAGACAACTCACATTATAATGAATAAATATGAATGTGTCAAATGATGAATTGGCTAAACAAGTGAAGTTTTGCTTTATTCTTTATTCATTATGAATAAAGATACCTGTCAAATCAAACATAATTACTAAATTTGTATACTACAAGTTCAGATAGGAACAATTTGACTTACCCCGAACCAGTATGTACCCTTTGTAGCTGGATAGCTTACCTTATTTAAACCACCTGCCAGTGTACAACTGAAGTAGAAACAAACTGGGGCAATATATTCAGTCCCAGTGATTGTAAAATAAACAGTTGCAGCCAGACCACCTGTACAAACCAAGGGAAATCCCAACAAGTACTGCAACAATGGACATCCTGCACCAGAAATGTTAAACAAACCCAATGATGACACCTACTCCTCACTTTGAAAGTTTCTAAATCATGAAGCTCTATTTTGCTGCCAACCCTGAGTCAATGTTTCAACACAATGGGCCAAGTGTGTGACATTTTAGTTATACTGTCAAATTTGAGTAATTCTTGGGCATTGAGTTAATGTGTACTTAGGCTTGTCAGAAAAGCATGAAAGTCATAGCATTTAAAGTGAAAAACATGTTATCAAAACATCACGGGGGAACCCCATGGAATCACCTAAGTGACCTGCAGGTTGATTCAGAAGTGTCTAGTGGAGGCCCTTGATTGAAAAGTAAGACTTTCAGTGCAAGAAAATGAATGTTGACCTCGATGGTGGGCGACAGACTGAATGTCACCCCTCGGAAACCATTCTGTCACCCACCACCCAGGTCAACATTTATATCTTGTGTGGGTCATCTAGCCAGCCCTGTATTGGCTTACCATGTTGAATCATGATTTGGTGGCGAAATTACATAATTCCTTATTGATATATATTTTGTGACTTCCTGATGACTTAAATGTGAAAAACAAAATGCTTGCCTGATGACGTTTTTTAACCTTGTCTGCTACAAACATCAAGTGACTAAAGTCTACCTCCACAATGCACTGCTCTGAGCATGAGCACAGGCGTGAAAGTCCTAGGCAGCAGATTGGCGAACTGGTTCAGGGGAACAGTCGCTCTCACCCTGGACCAACGTTCCCTGAGGCTACCTGGGTACACTCTTTAAAATACACTTTTTTGTCTACGAATTCTGATAAAACTTTATCAGATGTGAAAATTATTGTCTACTTCTAAGTACCCACAAAATTAGAAGAATTTCATGCAGACAGTAATTATTCGGCCTATATATTCCTTTGTTTATTTTAGGTTTGTTGCTTCCCTGAACTAGGTTGCCATTTTGCACTGCTCATGAATGCTCAGAAAGCAGTGCATTGTAGAGGTAGACGTACAAGCTTTTGTCCATGCTCCTTCAAGTTGAGTACAGCAATGGATATGCAGGTTCAGAATGTGAAAATAAGACGGAGAGACTTGCCTCCCAAAGGTCCCCCAGACTCCCTATTACTTTTTGGTGAGGGCGCTCGGCAAAAGCACATCAGAAACAATAGTGATCTGAGGGCATCCGATGGAGGCAACCAAGACACTCTTGCATAAACATTGTCTTGCCCTGCAAAACAAAAGGCAGAGCGCATTCATGAAAGGGCTAAACAGAGCTCAAGTCTGGCTTTACTTTCAACTGCTATGTAATCAATATATTAAGGACCAAACATTAACAGAAGAAAGCTATTTTGAATCTTTAACAAATTCTTTTAGCAATGTACATAAATGGGAAAAAGCAGGTGGAACACAGTCAAATACTCTTTTTTTTTTTTTTCCCAAGGAAAAACAGTCATTTAATATTCCAGTATTTCTCCATAAAGATAAAGCATTTACAGACAATGATGCAAAAGCCCAGCATCTGAACAACTTTTCCATCAACCAAACTTAAGTTGACGATGCAAAGATGTCACTCTTGGCACTACAAGATAGCAATTTGAACATTTTGGAAAATATGATGAAACAGAACTGGGTGTTTTGTATAATAAAATGCATAGATACCAGTTGTTCAGAGGCTGATTATTATTTACCAGTGGTACCAGTGCATACCTGCTCTGCTAAGTTGGTCCTGTTATTTTATAGTTACTTGTAAAATTATCTGATGACATGAATGTTGTTATGCTGTTTTTGGTCAATTAAGCCAACTCAATACTCCCATACCATTTCTGATAGGGCATATCACATTGCACACCTTTACCCAGAGGTCCAGTTGTCTCTTGGGATCAAGGGTTGGCTCTGATATAGCCCCAACCACAATGCTTCTTCACACTGTAGCCGAGAAACTCACAGCCTTGTGATAGAGCTACTCAGTTATTTAGGCCGGCGGGGTAGGTGAGTGGGTGGGGGATCTGTTCAATATGAAGAGTAAGTTCAACATTATCATCATTTTTGAATTAGTACTTAGGATACTAAATTTCATGACTCCCCTCCCTTCCCCAAATTAGTACTTTAAAAATGATGATTTTCCAAAAAATTATAAGTAAATAGCACAAAACAGGCCAAAATTGGCCATAATTTTTCCGTATTCTGTGAAAGTGTAGAGACCCATTTAACCCCCTCCCCCCTTGCGTACTGTAAGTACTAATTCAAAAATAATGAAAATGTTGAAACATCCCTGAGAGATTCTTGTGTTTTATTGAGAACCTTGTATTCTTATTGCACAAGCGCTGGGATTTTTTTTCTATCAATTGTTACATGACCAGATCTTTTCAAATGAGAGTGTTGATTGTATGGTGGATAGTAAGAAGACTGCCAGGGTTGGGGTGTGTGTGTGTGTTTGTGGAAAAGAGAGGTTGTGGTAGTGGAAGTTAATTCATCATGCATGCAAAATGGTCGCATGGTCTGAACTGTTTGAAATGCCAACCAGGTTTATAAACTCTACTATGGAAAGTATCTTCAATGGACTGGGCCTTGACAGAACATCAGAAATCCAGTTTTTCAGGCTTTGTTGAAAATTCAAAAGATGAAATGACTGTAAGTGGCCTGATACAGTCATTAGTCGATGACCCAGTTATACACTCTACACCAGTGACTAAGCAGGTTGGCCATGACTGCAGCGCCAGTGTTATCTTAACACCCAGGAGCCAGGCCCAGCAGCAGAAACCAGCCTCAGACCCATTGACACCTAGAGCCAGCACAGTCTTGCAGGCAGGCACAACACACAGGCCAAGCTTACCAGAGGTCAACCCACTGAACCATGACCCACACCCAGTGGCCACACTAGATCAGACAACACCAGGAAAGACAGAGCCTGCTGTGACTGACTATTGCTCTGGAGCAGGGACCCTCAAAACACAGGAGCGGCACCAGCATTCAACCACTGTCATAGACCCACTCACATCTACCATGGTCTCAGGTAACAGTACACTTGGCCACACCACACCACTTTACAGACCTACTGCAGTCAGCCCTGTAAAGCAGGACGGCCCTTGTACTTCCAAGTGCAATCCTCAATCCACACAGGGTTCCATGGCAACCATAGATACCAGTCTGATGGAATGTGAAGTTGAGGCTTTTGAGGGGCAAATCCAAGCTCAGAGGAAACAATTGACAGAGGCCTACAAGACCATCTCCTGTCTGCAGCACCAGGTCTCACACAGTATTGTCTCTGCAACACCTGTAACAGATGCCAGTGTGCAGCTCAACCCACAAGCTAAAGCGCAGGAAAAAGTGACCAAGGATTTCTCAGCACAGGCAGATGAATGTGACATACTGGCAGAGACTTATGCTGCCAGGAAACACCTCAAACCACATGAGTTATAAGGACACAAAAACTCATCCCTTGGATACTAATGCTATTGAGAGAGACAAAAATCAGGTAACCAATGCAGCCCTCTGTACTCAAAGCATTCCACCATTGCTTCTTGACCCTCAGCTTCCTGCTACAAAACCTATGCGTCAATTGCTTATCGGGGACTCTGAACTCAAACACGTTAAACCAGACATGCTAGAGAAGACTGGTGTAAGGTGTATCCATGGCGCCACAACAAAGAGACTAATGGCGGAATTCCACAGCCTCAACATGACAAGGTACCGTGAAGTGATTCTACATGTAGGTACAAATGAGATACATCAGGACCCCCTTGTATTCATGGAAAATTATGATATGCTCATCAAGAAAAAATCAGGATCATTCATGGGAAAAATTGTTGTGTTGGGTATCTGCCCAAGGGGTGACAAATACAAAGATACAGTTGAGGAACATTATAACTGTCAGCTGCGATATCTGTGCCTCAAACATGTCACCTTCACACCATTCTGCGAAAACATGATTCATCTCTGCAGCTATTACCAAGGTGGTGTGACAATCCCAGATTATGTACCAGTGTCAACCTACATTGACAAAGACGAATATCACCTGAACAAGAAGGGCACTTCTGCACTACTAGAAAGCTTGAACCGGGTGACATGCTTCCTACCCAAACACAGGCATGTCACACCCAATGCTGGGAAGAAAGAAACAACTACGGAGGTGCCAGGACAACATCATAGCAACATGCTATCAACTAAACCTGACAGGACTGTGGACAGACCAACCCCTGTTGAAACAAGTATGATGGAGGAAAAACAAACCAATCCCTGTTTGGACAGGTTACCACCCAGCAAAAAAGTACCCAGCCTTTAGGCAAATGAACGCTGTAAGCCACCAAAGGAGAGCCTGTTTTTATTGTGGGGAGAAAAAACACTTACAGATGGAGTGTAAGCATGGCCACGTTGTAAAAGGTGCCATACAACAGGACATAAGCAGAAAGTCTGCCACCTCTACTTGCAAGCATGAGACACTGGCCATGACGACAGTGCCGGTGCTATGGATTTTGATACCTTCACCCAAAATCTGTGCAACACCCTAACCAGCATATGTCATGAGTGTGAAACAATGAACTGTGAACATCTGTGAAGTTCAGAACAAGCAAACAGTATCATGGCTACCATGAGCTTAGAGAGATTGGACTCACACAACAATCTGGATATAACAAATTGAGTGCCCATGCCACCAGCAGTGCAAATGTGGCAGTAAAATGGGAAAAGAAAACAAAAGAAAATAAAAGGAAGGGAACTAAAGGGGAAAAAGTAGTAGCACTGAACACCTCAAAAGATACTACCCAGTCTACAGGAAGTACCCCAGAAACCAAAGAGATTGGTTCCTCAACATCCAAATGGTGTTCCCAAATGGATGGAACAAATGGGTTTTCTGTAGATGCCCAAACTATAAGTATGATGGGACTAAATGTCTGTGACCTCAACAGCAAACTGCAGCTTGGCATCCTAGAGCAGTACATTAAAGGCTTCGATTTTATATGTCTTAGTGAAACCAAAACAGATGTAATTGAAGATGAGGTACTACCTGGCTACAAAACTATCTGTATGCCCAAAAAATCCAAAACATTCAAGTATGGTGGGATCCATGGCTTCTGTGTGTTCATCAGAAATGCCTTATGTGAACATGTAGAAGTGATACCTGACACAGTATCTCCTTCAGTCCTGTGGATTAAAGTCAGTAAAAGGGCTTCAGGTAAGGACTTTGTACTGGGCTCAGTGTTTATAGCCCATAAAGGATCAGTACACCATGACAGTGGAGTCTTTGATGAACTTGCTGAAGATATTGTCCACATCAGTAGTATGGTGGATGCCCCAATCATCCTGGTCGGGGATTTCAATGCACAGACTGGGCTGTTGAATGATTTCATTTCAATTGAAGACTCTGTTGCTCTCTCCAGTGGAATTGAACTTAATGACAGTGATCTGTTTAACAGTGAGACCAATCTCAAACACCAGGGTATTATGACCTCCAGGCACAGCTCAGACCACAAAACCAAGAACAGTGGACACAACCTGATCGAGCTCTGCAGAGGTTTGGATCTCAAGATCATAAATGGCAGATTTGGAAATGACAAAGCAACTGGCCACTTCACTTGCTATACAGCAGCTGGGAAAAGTGTAGTTGACTATGCAGTGGCTTCATCACCTATACTCAGACTGGTAAAAGACTTCTATGTTGATAACTTTGATAATCTTCTGTCAGATTCTCACTGTGCTTTGTATGTGACATTAAGGTTTGACAAAGTTGAAACAATCTGGCAGCTCAATAGGCAGGATGTGCATGCTGGAAGTCTTGAGTATACTTCACAGTCAAATCCATGTAGACTGCTCTTGAATCCTGCGAAAAGCGTGGGGCTCAGCACACCAAACCATGTATCTTACCAGCCAAAACAAAATAAAAAACAGAAGAAACTATGGTCCATTCATGAATGTCGAAAGAGACGAAGAGATTACTTTCGTGTCAAAAAACAGGTTGCATAGAATAACAACCAATGAGAAGAAAAATGAACTGAAAGCAAAGGCAAAGGAATGCAAAAAGTTCACCAAGAAGACCTGTAAGGACTTCCACAAAAACCTACACAAAACACTTAAAACGCTAAGAAGCACTAGACCCAAAGAGTATTGGAACATCTTGAATAAAGCCAGTAGCCAGGCAGATAGGATGGGAAATATAACCCTTGAACGCTTTGTGTCACACTTCCAAAAGCTGAGTGAAAAATCTGCTGTTGATCAAGTTGATATCCATGACTTTGACCCTAAAGTCATAAATCAAACAAATGAAGATATCAATGAGCCTTTCACTGCTTAAGAAGTTAAAAGTGTAATCAGAAAGCTGAAAAATAACAAGGCCTATGGCATTGATAATATCATAAATGAATATTTACAGCACTGCCCTCGTGAAGTGTTGTCAATCATGGTCAAAATCTTCAACATGGTATTATCAACAGGGATTGTACCAACTGACTGGTGCATTGGAATGATTAAACCAGTATCCAAAAAGAAAGGCTCGACAGATGATCCAGATAATTACAGAGGAATTTGCCTTCTCAGCTGTCTGGGAAAATTATTTACGTCCTGCATCAATTAGAACCTTCACCATTACCTAGAAGTAATGGATATCCTTGGGCAGGAACAAGCAGGCTTTCGTGAAGGATATTTTACACTTGACCATACTTTTGTACTGCAGGGAATAAGTGATCTCTACTTGTACCATGAGAAAAGAGTGTACTGTGCATTTATTGACTATCAAAAAGCTTTTGACTTACTCAATAGATCATCACTCTGGACCAAAATGATCTCCAGTGGTATTGATGGAAACATCTTTAAAGTTGTATATAGCATGTATGACAAAGCTAAATCATGTGTCAAACAGGGTCAGACAATATGAAGCTTTTTCCCATGCAATGTTGGGGTTCGTCAAGGAGACAACTTGTCTCCTCTCCTCTTCGCTATATGCCTAAATGATTTTAAAAACTTTATGAGCCTCCACTATAAAGGGCTTGATCTACCAAATCCTGAATCTGACTCAAACGTACCCAATGATGAAGTGGAAGTGTTCCTCCAATCAGCTGAAGAGTTACAGGATGCTTTAACTGCAACTTACCAATACTGTCAAGCATGGGACCTAACTCTCAACACTATCAAAACCAAGATTGTTATTTTCTCTCGGGGAAAGGTGAGAAAATACCCGGAGTTTAAATTTGGAAATGACAAAATAGAGGTGGTTGATGATTATGTATACCTATGTACTACCTTCAATTACAATAGCTGGTTTAATAAAGCCATCTCCAAACAAGTAAACCAAGCAAGAAGAGCCATGTTCTACCTTGCTACAAAAGCAAAGAAATTAACTCTCCCAACTGACATCCAGTGTGAATTATTTGATCATCTCATAACACTAATCCTGTTATATGGCAGGGAAATCTGGGGTTTCCAAAAAATGGACCAAATAGAAATTTTCTTCAGGAAATTTTCTGAAGAGCCTTCTCAAGCTGAACAAATATACAGCTAATTGTATGACCTATGGAGAAGCCGGCAGGTTCAATCTGACTAGCATGGTCGAAAAAAGGATGATAAACTTCTGGATCAGACTGATACAAGGCAGGAAGCACAAGATGTCATTCATAGTGTACCAGCTTCTTAGATAACTGGATGATAAAGAAAGCTTTAAATCAAAGTGGATGTCAAAAATCACAGATATTTTGAACAAGTGTGGGATGTCAAACGTGTGGTACCAACAGGACAATGTTAATAGGACATGGATTAAACAGTGTGTCAATTTAAAACTCAGTGACATGAACAGGCATAACGGAAAAATGATGTAGACACAAACAGACTGTATACTAATTATAGAATCTTTAAACAAAACCCTGGCTTAGAGGAGTATCTTGTCCATCTGTATGCACATGAAAGAATTAATATATGTAAATTTCGTTGTGGGAATCACAACCTGCCAATTACAGAGGGACCTCATCATGACTATATACTCAGACCCTGCACGCGATGTGCGCGATTCCGGAATCACGCTGCGCATTTGGCGCGTCAATTCCGGAATCGCACAGAGCGATTCTAGAATTGCGCTGGCCGAATAATGTACCGGCGGTAAGATTAGGAGCGGCACACTGGTGTCAGGTCCATGTTTTAGTTGATCTTAACCAATTGTAACTGTTGAAAATTGTAAACTGAAGTTCCAACACCATGCGTCTTCACTGCAGTATAAGGAATGGCAAGGAAATGGTCTATTTTCTTTTAGTTTTTTTTTTCAACCTTTTATTTATTTTTCGGTAAATTATCAGGTTTATACAACATTAAGCTTAATATCAACGGCTGTGTGTTTTGATAATAGTGATAACAGAAGAATTTGCGTCATACGTGTGTGCTCCCTAGTGTGATGATTCCTGTGATGAGCTGTAAAGGAATGTGAGACTCTTTATTAATATTGTGGTTGCCTTTGCAGTGCAATTTGCCGGTAAAAAAAAAACCGAGATAAAAGTAACAATTATAATGTTCCATTAAATTGTATTTGATGGATATGCCGTATAAGCTGTGGTGATTAAATAGAGATTTTCTTCATTTATAAGGTTAAATTGAAATTTGTATTTCATTGGATTTGGTAATTCTTCCAATTTTTAGATAGCCTCGAATGCCTAAGTAACTTCGGTCATTTGATTATGATTTTAAAAATAAGCTGCGTATTTCATGAATATTTCGATTGTGCGATAGCCTACCTGTTTTATCAACGAATCGAACTGTTAGGTCCGTAAAGGTTAATCTATTTCTACTGAGCCTTTGTTTGAAATTGGAAAAAAAGGATTCATAAAGTTTGTAGAGCAAGAAACATGGTCATGATTTCCCTGCCGTCAAGAGCATGTCGGGAATACTTCGACTGCATGATCATGCACGACTCCCGCATTGTGGTCCGCGTATTTTGGACCACTCAAAATCGCTGGAAATCGTCTCCTGATTATGGATAGAAAGTAATACATGTATATTATATGTATTATATTCCTACAGTTTAAATGAAGCAATGTTAACTTGAATTTGGTACAGTTCTTTCAATTTTACATTTTACCAAATGCTATAGATAACAACTGTTTCGTCTTAGGATTCTTACAATGCGATGAGCATTTCGGGAATGTCTCCTGTTTGCGGGTTGTCGATTTAATTAGTGATATGCCCATATATGTCACAAAGAGACGGCCTAACATTCATCCAGTTTAAATGCAGTTGTAATAATTTAATTTATATATATATATATATATATATATATATATATATATATATATATATATATATATATATATATATATATATATATATATATATACATATATATACACACATTAGATTATATATCACAGGCACTGTTGAAGATATATATATATACATATATATGTGTGTATATATATATATATATATATATATATATATATATATATATATATATATATATATATATATATATATATACACACACATTAGCTTATATATCACAGTTAATTTTTAAGAATCTACATAGAAATGTCACAGCCAGCACCTTCAAGAGCTACCATACGGCAACGCCATGCTTCTTTTAGGAAAGTTTTACAAGCACTGTCAAATATATCATTAACAGGTCATTGAATGATCTTCCAAAGAGTAGCGTAAATTTCGTAGTTAAGGAAGAGCGAGTAAAATGTTCCCATACATGGGTATAACCATGTTCCAACAGGCATTTTTCCAAATTTCGCCAAATCTTAATTCTTAATTCCTTGGAGTGTTCACATGTGAAAGTGAAATGAAATAAGTGCACAAGTCATGAAAAGAGACATTTTTGTCCCCAGAATGTGCGCAAAGTTCAGTAATGATACTGTTTTGTAAAAGGAGAGAAAGACTTTCTGTCTAAGAGAAGGATACCACTTGTAGGTTTCATTTCCAGTATTTAGTTTGTAAAGCAATAGCAGGATTGAGCAAGACCAGTCTCTCATCCCTCTGTTTGAATTGAACATATGCTCCTGATGTTTGAATATTAACAGAGCGTGGTTCCTGATAGCATGACCCAAGCATTTTCGTTCAGCCAGCACAGTTGAGGTGATGAATACTAACTTTGTGTATAAAAATTTGATGCTGAATTGTGCATAAATATACTACTGTGAGTGGGACATCTTGATGGTGTCGTGCGGCAAGCTACCCCTTGTAGGGTACCACAGGGTTGGCGTTCCTCTGTATTTTTTTTTTTTTTTTTTTTTGCAATGTACCCATAAACTGGTCTTATACAGATGTTTAGTTTACGCTGGTGTGAAAATGAAGGTTTTTTGCAATTGATGTGTAAAAACACAAAAGGCTCTTCAGTAAAGGGATCTCATTTGAGTTTTGAAGAAGTAAAGCACTAAAAATATCAGTGATATCTTTAGTTGAATGGTCAGGAAGTTCAAAATCATGCAAATAAGGGGCAATTAAATTTTGAAAAGCTTCATATCTTGAAAACTATCGTCGATAAACACAAGTTTTTAGCTGTGCTGACCAAAGGTCACAGAGCTTATACGACCGCTCATGTCTGTTCGTTCGTAGCTGGCAGGGCTATAGTTGATATACCGTGAAAATAACTTAAACCCATCTTAAGATTTTCTGTAGTCTGTCTGAACTCAGAAACCATCATTCATCGTTTGTCCGTCCTGTTTCATCACTTGGGTGTAGAGGTGACTATAGTCAATTACCTTAAACAGTCACTTTACGATTATCGTTAGCACGTAAGTGTAACATATTAGAGACATTGTAAACTTTGGCGTGTTAGCGCGATACCGTCCACAGTTTTCAAGTTTGCCCAATATAACTTTCAGGACAGATAGGATGTATGAAAATCTAGGCACCTTTAAATATTGGTGGCGCCACCTACATTATTATGTAATATAAGAGTCAAAATGAGAAACCGTTGTGAACACTCTGGCATCTTTAATTTTTGGCAGATCTTCACCAAAGTAGGTGGGATTGTGAGGGAGGTCAAAATAAGTTGTGAATGATACTAGTGGTGCTACCTATGAGTTGATGGAAATTTTGTTCAAAAATGTGTTTTAAGATGCAAAATTCCATATTTGGAAAAGTAATAGGATTAGACTTATCAAATTTATATGATATATAGGCCATGGCAAAAGGTAAAATGTTATATAATATCAGTGACCTTGACCAATTTTTGTGAGGTCACCATGCCTGTAAAGTTGTAAAGGTGATTTTGTAATGGCAGGGTGTAGCGTGACAACAATGACAACGAGAATTGAGCCTCCAGATCAAAATTGCACTTGATTACATAATATATAAGACTGTACTTGGTAATCTACTTTTTGGGTCACTGTGACGCAGTAATTGTGGAGTTTAGCGCTTGTCCAAGTTTATTGTTTTTCATCAATAACTCGAAAGTTATTACATGATTTGAACAAATAGACTATATATGGAAAGATGGATATTTCCACGTTTCCATATATAGTCTGGGGTTATATTTTGGACAGAAACAATTATTTAATTCGAGTTGAAGGTCAAGGTGAAATGGCCAGTTTGAATACAGGGGTCATCTCCTAAATGCTCAGTCTGCATTCCGCAATTTTTGAGATAGGCCCATATAACGTTTAGGAGTTATAAGTGTATAAAATCTTTATCGACATCAGTGTTGGTGGCGGCACCTATAGTATTATGTAATATACAAGTCAAAATGTAAAAATCTTGTGACCGCAGTACTGTCCACAGTTTTCAAGTTAGCCCAATATAACTTTGTGGACTTGTAGGGGGTATAAAAATCTATGTTCTTTTCGATATTAGTGGCGCCACCGACAATAATATGTAATATAGGGATCAAAATATGAAAATCTTGTGAACACTCTAGCATCTTTAATTTGTAGCAAATCTTTACCAAATTTTGTGGGATTGTGAGGGAGGTCAAAGTCTAAGTTGGTAATGATACTAGTGGCGCCACCTATAATTTGATGGAAATTATGAGCCAATATGTGTTTTAAGATATGAAATTCCATATCTCAAAAAGTAATTGGATTAGACTTGCCACATTTATAGGATATATAGACAATGTCCAAAGCTAGAATCGTGTAAAATATCAGTGACCTTGACCTATTTTTGTGAGGTCACCATGCCTGTAAAGTTAAAAAAAGGTGATTTTGTAATGGCGAGGTGTAGCTTGGACTTCAATGGCAATGCGAGCACAGCACCAGGACTATGGACCTATTGTATTACATAATCGGAGTATCCTTGATCTTCTGTCCCAAGGTCACTGAGGACCTGAAGTTAAGGACTCACTCATTGCTGTCTTGGCACATGCAATAATATTCATCGCAGGAGTAGCACAAATAAGCTATGATTACATGTGGAGGGAAGTCCCACCTGGTGGTTAATTTTTACATTAAACTTTATATGATCAGAAGCCACCTGAGGACTCACACCCTTCAAATAACTAGGTGCAATATAGGCACGATGCCAGCAGAGCATTAGGCCCATAAGCCTCTTGTTTTATTCTTTTTTGGAGCAAATCTTGAAAAATCTTCTCCAAAACTGCTCACCCAATTGCTTTGATATCACACCGGAACACTCCTAGGGACTCATAGTTCTTAATTTGTTCACTAGGTGCTGCTGCAATATTTTTAGCTCAGCTGAGGTGTCAGTGAGCTGAGCTTACAGGATGGTCCATTGTCTGTCTATCTGTCCTTGCATTGTCTGTCTGTCCGTCCGTCCGTCCACAATTCACACTTTCGAATTCTTCTCGAAACTCGTCTGCCAGATTCACTTCACACTTGAAGGTGATGTAACTTGGGTGGGTCTCTACCAAGTTTGTTCAAATGCTCATGCTTCAGTGATTTTTGGATTTTTCATTAATGTTTTTATTCTTTTTCTGATACCTGATTTGTAACGATATTTTGTTTAATTTGGGTACTTATCAGTAAATGCACCTTTCATAGTGATGGCTATGTAAGTCAATGGGCATTTTAATACTAATT
>OZ026629.1:4709333-4737333 GCA_964020975.1 Hermodice carunculata | reverse complement strand
ATTCCTAAATTTTATTTGTACTGAAGCTTTAGTATACATATCAACAATAATGTTGTAAAAGTACCCATCAATATCGTAGTTGAGTAACTTGTAAAATAATCTTTCGTGCCATTCTGTATCAAACGCTTGTTTGAAATCAATAAAACATGCACAAAGGTATTTTCTATTTTTTATTACTTTCGTACATTCATCAGTAAGGGTTTTTAAAGTGAGCGTGTGGTCGCCTGTGCGTGAATTCTTAGCAAATCCAATTTGATTGTCGTTTATAATGTCCCGCTTCCAAGTACTTTAGTAACCGAGAATTAAGAATACTACAGAATAATTTGGAAAGACAACTTCCAAGTGAAATGCCGCGATACCTGTTAGGGTCTACAACAGACCCACCTTTATGTAATAATGTAAGTAAACTTGTTTTCCATATGCGCGGGAAGAAGCCTGAAGAGGATATGAAATTAAATATCTTATGTAAAACTGGTACCAAAATGTGTTTCGGTTCTTTTCAACATTTCGCTAAGAATCATATCTTTAATGGGAGATTTTCCGTTTTTTAATTTCCCCAATTCTCAATAAATTTCAGTAATATCAATGACATAATCTAATTCAGTAAATCCTTGGTGTTCTTGCCTCTCGATCTTCGATTTAGCAATATGGTGAAAGGAAGATTCCTGGGGTTTGGATCTGTTTGACATGATACTTGAAAAATGTCTGAGCCATAATTCAGGATCAATTTTTTCAGAACAGTTAGCTTAATAATAATTTCGAACTTTACAAAATGAGGTCCATGCATGGTACTTAAGTCAAGATCCTTTGCATTTTGATATTTCTTTTAACTCGACTAAGCGAATGTGGAAATTGTACCAAGGTAAAAATCATATCGTCGTCCTTGCAGTTTTTAGAAACCACAAAAAAACCTGTCCCACTTCCATGTAATTGGGCAAGTGTTCCAGGTTTTATCATGACATGAAGTGCTCCAGCATGTTTCTCGCAGCCAATGAGAGTTTTGTTCTTTCACACCAAGTGCAGCCACAAGAAGATTAAATCTTAGTCAATATGTGGCTGACGGGCCAGAATGCATTTGTATGTGATTTCGGCTAAAGTTGTATGACTTAGACCAATGTTTTTTATGACATCTGTATTTTTATGACATCCTTTTTACATTCGACTGCAACATGTCATAAAATAGTAGTACCGTGTTTGAGATGTTTCATTGAATATGCAAATTCTATGGAATGAATGAATGGGAAGTTTCACAGTATGACGTAACAAGCTTTTATATGACAGGCCGTTTTGTAACATTTAGAGGAGCTACGCCATTGTAACGATTTGAGCAATTTTACGTGACATAAATGGTCCCTAAAAAGATTAATTTTTGCAGACTTTAAACGGAGACCCCGTTAGTATGGTGGCAAATGGTGTTCGGCTGTGCCAGAAACGGTGACAGTCCCTCTCCTTTTTGCACCCCAAATCCTTGTGCTCAATGTGCCAGGGCGTATAACGGCCGTTTGAATGTATGGAAATACTGAAATAAATTATCAATCCGGAGTCTTTGGAAGGTTAGGTGCAGTTTCAACGCACAGGAACTTTAAAGTTTGAGAAGCGAGTGGCAGTCATCAGTGGTGGAAGGCCTGAGGATAGTCCAGGACAGACAAAAGCTGCCGAGTTACTGTCGGCTAATGGCATCACGTACTTTTCGCGTGTCGGTGACACCGGATTCCGTTCGTTTGTAAAACAATAAATCTAATTTGCATCTCTTATTTGCATTACCATGCTCGGAAGGGTACAATAATAGCATATAACACGCTGGTGACATTCTTTTAAAACTCAGATCCAGAAATGTATATTTCCTATAGATATAATATTGAGTTCCCTGTGAAATCCTTATATCATCCATAAACAGTTAAACTGATGAAGCATAGTTAACAGAATCTGACACAGGCATTTCACTTGTACACCAGATGGGTCACGTATGTTAACCAAGGAGCCCCAAACTGGGAAAATGACCCTCCATGTCAGATAATTTAGCAAAAGCTAACACAACGAAATACAGTAAAGATATCTGCACTGGTTGGAAACTCAATTATACTGGATAAAACTTGTTCAATCTTGAAGCATGCTGAAACCGTCATGATTCAAACCAAAAGAGCGCATTAGATTTGGTCAGCAGGACAAAACTGTATTGGCCAAAATTGTTTTCTTTCAAAAGACCTGCCATCCAGCAATTTACTGCGACGAAAGATCAATACTAGCTATTCAACAGAAGATCTTCTCATAGGTAATACACAAAGTACTAGCACAACGGCATAAAAATCTCTGTTCTGTTATTTCATGAACTGAAAGTTTAAAAAAAAACGAGCCTGAAGTTGTAAGTAAAATTCTTTGCTGATCCCTTTACAAAAATGCTGTATTTGTAAAAAGGAAGAACCTGTTTCGATGCATATATACTGGATGTAAGTTTCACATACATCCATTTATCGGTATCGATGGGCACCCGGGTGATCTCACTTCTGTTGGGCTATTGGCTTAGAATTATTCCAACACTTACGTTGGCATATCCAATTCAAAATTGCATATTGATATCAACAAAAAAGGACACAAGTATCAGATGTAGAGTAACACATGCCAGTATTTTGCAATTAACAGCAAAGGTCGCACTACAAATTTGTACAATGTGTGTAGAGTTTCCAGCAATACCTAAATCCACCTTACGATATGCAGGCCTATATTATTCATTATGTGTGCCTTTCTTCGAAAGTGACCGACTGAACTTCGTGGGGGTAAGCAGGCAATACCCCCAAATTCGTATATTCAATGCTAATGCCCCCCAAATACTCTCGTTAAGTGACAAGAGGCCTCCATATAGGCATTCTGCATATTGGCCAATTGTTTTTGCGAATGATTAAAATAAGTTTAAACCAAATGACTTGGAAAGCTGATCATGGGTTTTTCTGGTCATTATGAAAACCCAATGGCATTGCCACCCGTGAAAGGTATAATCTTCTTGTACTGAACCAGGTCTCCCCGCGGTGACTGTGTGCCTGGAGGTAACAGGGCAAGCCATCCCACGTGCGCTGCAGATTCATCAGGTGTCTTGGCCTGGATGCCTCGAAAGCAGTTATTTTCGTCCAGAAACTTCTTGGCTGCGTCTGTTATGGTCCACCCGGGACATGCAGCGTTGATAATGATGTCTCGAGGATCATCACGTAGCTGTCGCGAGATAATACGTGTAAGGGCCACTTGTCCAATCTTGGATGATTTATTTGGCAGCTCTGGCCACCCTTTTTCCTTGTAGGTATCGTCAGCTACTGAAGCCACATAGTCATCCATCAAAGACAGCATGCCATCCATGGTCAGATCATCGGACAAAAACTTAGGTTGAAGATTTGGGCCTAGGAAAGACAGCTGGCCAAACCCACTGGCTACTATAACCACCCTCCCATCTTTTCGAAGAAGTGGCAGGATTTTCTTCATAATTCTGACTGTTCCATAATTGTTTGACTTCACGTACATTTCAGCAGTTTCTGCTAAGGTCATGGTGGAACCCTAAATTAGAAACAAAAGTCATTTATACTAAGCGAATACAACTTTTTTTTAATACAAACAATCTATTCGCCACAAAGGCCTTGACCTGTTGGTATGTTCAAAAATGTTTTGGAATTAAAATTATAAGTGGTCATGTCGATATATAAAACTAAGTTGCAAATTGACTTGTGACAAGATTGCAATTTAATCGCATTTTAAGCTGAAAAATAGATTTTTAAGTAAAACCTGTTCAATACTTCAAACGCAAATGTTCATCAAATCGGACATTGCTTTTTCTGTTCTAGAAAAAGTAATTAAGTATCTGCAAAAATAGGAAAGCAAATACGATCTAAATGTTGCCCAATTTGCCACAGTACTTGGCTAGTAGGTCTATATTGACCAAATGCTCTACGATCAATTCCAACCCATGCATCCTATGACGTTTCTGCTCGAGATAGTAGTTAAGGCCAGGATTTTAAACTACTTGAACGTTAGTGGCTGACACTTTGCCTCGATTACCGTGTCCAAAACAAATTTTGCTTGCTTTCTGTTGAACCCCATCAAGCATGACCTCGCATTGTGACACAAAGCTTTAGGTTTCTGTTGAATGCTGAACAGGAGTTTCCCACTACATGTAAAAAATGTGACAGACTGCTTAAACTTTAGTTTTCTGCATACATCTTATTCACCTTGGCGGAAGCGGCTGCTGCATTTTGTATAAAAATATCCAGTCCTCCGTGTTTTTCTTTGATGTGCTCAGAGAATTTTTCTATATGATCAGGGACAGATATATCTAACTGGAAAAATTCGGGGCTGTATCCTTCCCTTTTCAGACTCTCGACAGCTGCTTGCCCTCTCTCTACATTCCTGGCGGTAAGGTAAACTTTTCCGGATCCATTCCATTCTTTACAAAGGAACTTGACCAGGGCATACCCCAGACCTGTAGCAAAGTACAAAACAAATATTCGTCAACATATTGATTTTTTAAAAAATCACCTATAAGTGGCCATAATGACACTAAGGTATCATACTTTACTGTGTCAGTAGTGCCAGTTGTAATCACAAGAAAAGTTGTGCTCATCTAAATCACCAGAGTTATTCCAGATTCAAATTTCCGGTAAGAAAACCGTTCATTTATCACTGTGGCCTTCATCACTTTTTTGTCACCGCGACCATCATTGTCACCATCATCACCATGACCTTCATGATTTTTGTCAGCATCGTCATTCACATCATCATCATCATCGTCGTCGTCGTCATCATCATCATCACTGATTGTTGTTTAATCTTCATTTTCAGTTGACTCTTGCTTACCCAAGAGTTTAAGTGGCAAAGTGACACATACACACCTGCCAGCTGTTGGTAATACAGCATGATAATGTACCCCAGTGTTGGCTGTGGAAACATATGATACTGGTGGGATAGTGGGAGTTCTTGGCAGTGGACAATTTTTGTTTCCATTGAAAAGTTCCACCATATTGACAAAACACACACACTGGACATAATAATGATGCAATGACATATATTTTTACATATGATCCCCAACTGGTAATTTTGCCACATGTGTTGCAAGTAATGATCAAAATTGTCCACGCGTATGCAGAGACGGTATATCTGTGGCTCCTCATCAGGGAGGTGTATGATGTACACCTCCCTGCTCCTCATGGATTGACTGGTTTTGAAACGAAGTACGTGTACTGAATGTAGTGCTTCCATTTGGAACAAGAAAGTACCAACTGCCCTAAAAATAATTTACATCACCTGCAAAACGGAAATAAGTGTATCTTTTTCAACATGGATGGGGATGATATATGCCTCTGGTCATATTTTTTCTTACCAGCAGTGACCAGTGCGGGGGTTAAACTGTATGACAAGAGATATCTGCATGTCTGTAATTTCTGGTTGAAACATGTGCACTCACCCACGTCAAAAATACCAAAGCTGTACAAGAATCAATTTATGGAAAATAAAAGTTAAATGAAATATAGTGAAAGTTGTCAAATTTTATTTGTTAATCAGTCTTGGACTAAATTATGTTCTTTAATTATTTGAAGAATTACAAATTGAAAGAAAATGTCCTTCGCGAATTTAATAAAGATGTGGAAAATAAAAAAAAATATGAATGAGGACGTAATGGATATGGCTGTTTTAGTTCTGGGATATGGGTGATAAAAGTAAGTGAGACTTTAGTGATATTTGGTTTTCAGTATGAATCATGAAATGAGTGCATGGCACAAAATATTCGACTTCTAATTCATGTATGCATATACTGCACCGCATATATAGCACCGCCTCTCTCTCTCTCTCTCTCTCTCTCTCTCTCTTCTCTCTCTCTCTCTCTCTCTCTCGCTCGCTTGTTCTTTTTTTTTTCTTGACAGGAAAATCCATCCCAGTGTCTGAGTAGACTTTTAAAAGTAGGAAAGTCTTTGGCTGTTCTAAGCCCATTGGGGAGCGAGTTCCAAATCTTAGTACCTAAATTCTTAAAAGAATGAAGACCGCCTTTGGTCGTGTGACAGATTGATGCTCTCAAAGTATTTTTGCTGTCAGAGAATAGCCATGAGTATTGGGCTTGAAGACACTGTTTATGTATTCAGGGTTGCTGCCCTGGACAGCTTTATAAACTTCAGTAGCTATGTTTTTTATTCTGGACAATTCGAAAGCAGGAAGATTTGCCATATTACCAGGAGAGTGCTATAATCCAGATCGTACCGATCAAGTATAAAGTTCAGAGCTCTGAATTGAATTTTGTCCAATTTGGCAGAGTTTGAAGCACCGCAAAAGTGCCAAACTGCTGGGCAATAGTTGAAATTTGAAAGGACAAAGGATTTGTAGACAAGAAGTCTGGTATTAATATACAGAAAATAGCCGAGGCGTAGCAGACAGTTCAATTGCCTAGAAGCTGATTTAATCATTTTAGAGATGTGATGAGAGAAGTTCAGTCTATGGCATGTTGAACACCCAGCAGTTTGACACTTTGTTCGCTTGTAATAGTAGTTCCTCTTATCAACACTATAAGCTCGACACTATGATAGGAGCACAGATCATGTACGTATGTAACCATGAGAGCTTGCGCTCGCTATAAAATTTTGAGTCGACCATGGTTTTAAATGCTGAGGCCTATATGTTTTGGAAAAACTTAAGTCTGTATTTTATGAGGAATACTTCAAAGGCTGACAGGACCAGTTTTAAACCACCAATTACCTTTTATGATCGACTATCTGGCTCAAGTCACTGTGAGGAGTGAAATTTGTTTCTTCACATTGATATTGGAAGATGAATGTTGATGTTTTGGTAACTCTTGAATCTATTTGCTGTTATTGTTGGGTTGAAATTTATGAATATGGGTAATGTTTTTCTGTATTATTGCTGTGTTCCCGCATGGAGGAACAAACTTGACGTCGGCACCTTTGTCCTCTCGTTTGATCTCATAAAGTCCGATATTCTTGCCACACCCCGGATGCCACAGTTCCCGTAGCCCGAAGTCAATATGTATACCCTCCAGGTACAGGGCAAATGACCCATATGGCTACAATTTGCCAAAAATGGCAGCTATATGCTTTTGCCATACAAGACATTTTGTCAAAATGACGTCAAAGTTATTTGTGACATGTCTACAACATGCTGAGAGATGTTTACTTTTACATTTAATTTTTTTTATCTTCGATTTGATTTTGATTTTGTTTTGATAACAGCAACATAATTTACATTTCTTTTCATTCTGGTAGCGTTTGTTACTTTTGCACCTTTTTTCTTGCTCTGTCATTAAAGTGTGTGTCAACACACACTTTTTCTTTCTTTCTTTCTCTTTCTTTCTTTTTTTTCTTTCTTTCTTTCTTTCTTTCTTTCTTTCTTTCTTTTTATATCTGGGTGTCAACCCAGATATATTGTTTTTCCTCGCGTTCCATGGCACTCAAATTTGTCCGGAGTTTTTCTCAGACACTGTTATTCTCCAAACCACCAAAAACTTGCCATGGTGAGTGATCTACCAATGAAATTTTGCCATTTGGTGGGGAATGGTAATGATGATTAAAATTACGCAAATGAAGGGCAATTAAAATTTTTAAAGCTCTATATCTTCAAAAATATTATAGATTGACACAAAGTTCTAACGTACACATATAGGTTTGAGACAACTGGCAAATCCAATAGCATGCAAACAAAGGTTGGGGAATTTTAATGTATGCTATATTCACCGAATTTCTCCACAATCCACACATTCAGGCCTTTAACTGCTTGTTGACCTGCCTGAGCGTACCCTATGTTAAACATAGACAACCAGACCCATGAAAGTATGGTTTTCCAGTCCTCAATGACTGTTTTTCACAACTTTGTGAATTTTGAAAAAGTGTGTGAATTTGTGTCATCACAGTGGACACTTTCATGTCTTTGTTTTCTTGTAACCAGTGAGATGAAGCCTGCTCTTCATAGCTAATACAGACAGTATAATGCTCGTCTCGGTTCACAGGTACATGTACATGTAGTTTCTTGACAGCTTCTGTTAAAATTTGTTAATGTAATACAGGAAGATAGACAGTTTTGTATTGCATATATACACCTCCCCCTGAATTATAATATGTATACACTGTACATGTATATGTGCATGTATGAATAAAGTACACGTACATGCACACATACTCATCCATACTGCCCAGAAGGGCTGACGCTCTCAGGAGTGGGCACTTTTCTCTAGTCCCAGGGGTGACTTTTCTCTGGTCCCAAGGGTGCCCACTGTAGAGAGGTTTAACTGTATAAGTAAACACTGGAATTCTTTCTTTCTTTCTTTTCTTTCTTTCTTTTCCTTCTTCTTCACGACCAAGTTGGTCTGGAGATTTTCTCAAGCACTATTTTTTTTTTCGAAAACTACCAAACTTGCTATGGTGACTGACCTAACCAGTCAAATTGTGCATCTCATTTGGAATAGTCATTATGTTTAAAAGCATGCAAAATAAGGGCAATCAAAATTCTAAAAGCTCCATATTTTCCAAACTATTGCAGATACTCAATATTTCAATGTGCATATATAGGTTTGTGACACCTGCCAACATAATGGACAGTATAAGTTGTAGAATTTCAAATGATGTCAATAAGGGGCTTTGAAAAAATTCAAAGTTGAATATCTCCAAACCTATTATACATAGACATACTACCCCAAATTCTATTTACAGGTTTGTGGCAAAGCCGCATCCAATGAACCATGACCCAAAGTTGTAGGATTTTAATTTATGCACATAAGGTGAACGTGCAAAACATAAATCTAGAATAGCTTCAAAACCATTATAGATAGAGGTGCCATTCCCACTTCAATTTATGGGTTGTGGCAAAGCCCCATCCAATGAACCATAAACCAAAGTTGCAGACTTCCAATTTATGCAAATTAGGCAGATACACAAAATTCAAAAGTTTAAAATCTTCAAAACTATTATAGATAGTAGTTTCATTCAATTTCATTGTATAAGTTGGTGACATGGCCACATCCAAAGAACCAAGAACCACAGTTGTAGCATTTTACTGTAAAGTTATGCAAATGAGGGCTAATTAAAGTTTTAAATCTTCAATATCTTATATATTGTAGTAGATGTGATTCCGAGTTTGATCATAGCAAGGCAAAGGTCATGTCAAGGTCAAAGACCAATTTTCGGTAAAAATGTCATTTTAAAGGTCAAGGTTCACTTCAGGTAGAGGTTATCTCAAGGTCCAAGGTCATTTCAAGTTCAAAGGCCACTTTTGATGGTGACTCTCTTCTAGCCATAACTTGGTCAATTTTTATTCAATTTTGATCATGTTGTGCTCAAATTGTAGCGATTGTAACACTGCACATTTTGATACGTACATGCGACCCCTAAAGGTCAAAGGACAACGTCATTTGGACCTTTGAAAGTTTCGCCCAGCCATAACTCGGCCAATTTCCATCCAATTCTAATCATATTGGACTTAAATTGTGGGTATTGTTACACTGTACATTTTTGCATTTTACATGTGACCTGTAAAGGTCAAAGGTCAAAGGCCAAAGGTCAAGGTCATTTGGACTTTGAAATTTTCATCCAGCCATAAGCTTAATGAAATGTGAAGAACCAAAGGACAAAAGTTGTACCATTTAATTTACAACTTTTGAAGGCACACAGATTTGCTTTGAAGCAAATCTTCTTTTCTATCTCGCTCTCTCTCGCTCTCTCTCTCTCTCTCTCTCTCTCTCTCTCTCTCTCTCTCATCAAGCTCATTGTGCAGGTCAGTTGTTTGATTTTGCACAAATCTTAAAAATAAAAGTTAATGCACTGAGTGTACTGCAGCTCGCTAAACCAAGGAAGACATTGAGTCTTAACCATATGAGTTACAATCGGTAAGTTGACACGATACCGAGGTCAAAATAAGTGTTATATTTATGTAGGTCTCACACACATCATAGGGAGACGGACCAACAAGAGAGGTCATACGCTCATGACAAGAGAGGTCATACGCTCATGTATAAGTGCATCATTTTTGTTGCTGTCCTGATAAGACTTGCTCCTTTGGCCCTCACGAACTCATGACCTGGTCAAGCCTCATTGTAAACTATCGTTGCCTAGGCAAGGGACATCTTGTCAAAGTGTGTGTGTCAACACAAGTGTGTGTGTCAACACACTTCTGTTTTTCCTGAAATTCATTCATTTATTCATTCTTTCTTTCTTTCTTTCTTTCTTTCTTTCTTTCTTTCTGTCTGTCTGTCTGTCTGTCTGTCTGTCTGTCTGTCTGTCTGTCTGTCTGTCTGTCTGTCTGTCTGTCTGTCTCTCTCTCTCTCTCTCTCTCTCTCTCTCTCTCTCTCTCTCTCTCTTTCTTTCTTTCTGTCTTCCTTTCTTCTTTACCAGCAAATTTGTCAGACACTTTTCTCGGACACTATTATACATAGAAACTCAAAACTTGGCATGATTGTACCTCCATACAGGGAGTTTAACCGTTTTATACCAAGGAATGAAGATGTTTAAAATTATGCAAATTAGGGGCATTTGAAATATCTTCAAAAGTATCATAGATAGAGATGTCATTCCAATTTCTTCTAGTGGGTTGTTGACCAGTGCGCATCTAATAAATTTAAAACAAAAGTTGAAGCAATGTAAATTATGCTAATTAGCAGCATTGGAAACTTTAAAACTTGAATATCTTCAAAATTATTATAGATAGAGATGTCATTTTAACTTCTACTATGGGGTCATTGACCATTGCGCATGTAATGAATCTAAAACAAAAGTTGTAGCAATTTAAATTATGCAAATTAGCAGTATTCAAATTTTTCAATCTTGAATATCTCAACACTATTATATAGAGGTGTCATTCCAACTTCTACTAGGGGGTTGTTTGACCATTGCGCACCTAATGAATTAAAAGTTAAAGTTGTAGCAATTTAAATAATGGTAAATAGTACCATTATAATTTTAAACCTGAATAACCATCAAAGCACTTTTTCTTTCTTTCTTTCTTTCTTTCTTTCTTTCTTTCTTTCTTTCTTTCTTTCTTTCTTTCTTTCTTTCTTTCTTTCTTTCTTTCTTTCTTTCTTTCTTTCTTCTTTCTTTCTTTCTTTCTTTCTTTCTTCTTTCTTTCTTTCTTTCTTTCTTCTTTCTTTCTTCTCTTTCTTTCTTTCTTTCTTTCTTCTTTCTTTCTTTCTTTCTTTCTTTCTTTCTTTCTCTCTCTCC
The DNA here is from genome assembly GCA_964020975.1 of Hermodice carunculata. NCBI lineage: Eukaryota > Metazoa > Annelida > Polychaeta > Eunicida > Amphinomidae > Hermodice > Hermodice carunculata. The sequence goes on along the minus strand of OZ026629.1, from coordinate 4,726,150 downwards.
TCTCTCTCTCTCTCTCTCTCTCTCTCTCTCTCTCTCTCTCCATCTCTCTCTCTCTCTTTCTTTCTTTCTTTCCTTTCTTTCTTTACCGCACATTTGTCCGAAACTTTTCCCGAACATTATTATACATGGAAATTCCAACTTGGCATGATTGTACCTCCATACAAGGAGTTTGGCCGTTTTGTACAAAGGAATGAAGATGTTTAAAATTATGAAAATAAGGGGCATTTGAAATTTTAAATCTTGAATATCTTCAAAAGTATAATGGATAGAGATGTCATTCCAACTTCTACTCGGGGGTTATTGACCATTGCGCATGTAATGAATCTAAAACAAAAGTTGTAGCACTTTAAATTATGCTAATTAGCAGTATTTGAAATTTTCAATCTTAGATATCTTCAACACTATAATAGATAGAGATGTCATCCCAACTTCTTCTAGGGGGTTGTTGACCATTGCGCACCTAATGAATTAAAAATAAAGTTGTAAGCAATTTAAATTATGCTAATTAGCAGTATTCGAAATTTTAAATCTTCAATAACTTCAAAGCTATAATAGATAGAGATGCCATTCAAACTTCTACTCTTGTGTTATGGAATAGTTGTACATTATCATATCAATACTTTGAAGACACACACACTGATTTGCTATGGAGCAAATCATCTTTCCTAGTTAAAGTGTGTGTGTCAGCACACACTTTTCTGTTTTTCCTCGAGTTCTTCATTTCTTTCTTTCTTTCCTTCTTTCTTCTTTACCAGCAAATTTGTCTGACACTTTTCTTGGACACTATTATACATAGAAACTCAAAACTTGGCATGATTGTACCTCCATACAAGAAGTTTGACCGTTTTATACAAAGAGTTGATGCTGTATATAATTATGCAAATTAGGGGAATTTGAAATTTTAAGTCTTGAATATCTTGAAAAGTATAATAGTTAGAGTTGTCATTCCAACTTCTACTAGGGGGTTATTGACCATTGCTCATCTAATGAATGTAAAACAAAAGTTGTAACAATTCAAATTATGCTTATTAGCAGCATTTGAAATTTAAAACCTTAAGTATCTTCAAAACTACTATAGATAGAGATATCATTTCAACTTTTACTAGGGGGTTGTTGACCATTGCACATGTAATGAACCTAAAACAAAAGTTGTAGCAATTTAAATTATGCTAATTAGCAGCATTTGAAATTTTAAAACTTGAATATCTTTAACACTATAATAGATAGAGATGTCATTCCAACTTCTTGTAGGGGATTGTTGACCACTGCACACCTAATGAATTAAAAATAAAAGTTATAGCAATAGCAATTTAAATTATGCTAAATACCACCACCATTACAATTTTAAATCTTAAATAACTTCAAAGCAATAAAAGATAGAGACGCCATTTCAACTTCTACCCTTGTGTTATGGACTAGTTGTACACTGCCATACCAATATGCTCTGAAGACACACACACAGATTTGCTATGCAGCAAATCATTTTTCCTAGTTTGTTTGTTTGTTTCTCTCTCTCTTCTCTCTCTCTCTCTCTCTCTCTCTCTCTCTCTCTCTCCCTCTCTCTCTCTCTCTCTTTCTTTCTTCTTTACTAGCAAATTTCTCAGACACTCTTCTCAAACACTATTATACATAGAAACTCCAAACTTGGCATGATTGTACCTCCATACAAGAACTTTGACCGTTTAATACAGAGGAATGAAGATGTTTAAAATTATACAAATTAGGGGCATTTGAAATTTTAAATCTTGAATATCTTCAAAAGTATAAGAAATAGAGATGTCATTCCAACTTTTACGGCTTATTGATCATTGTGCATGTAATGAATCTAAAGCAAAAGTTGTAGCAATTTAAATTATGCTAATTAGCAGTATTCGAAATTTTCAATCTTGAATAGATTCAACACTATAATAGGTAGAAATGTCATTCCAACTTCTACTATGGGGTTGCTGACCATTGCACACCTAATGAATTTAAAATAAAAGTTGTAGCAATTCTAGTTATGCTAAATAACACCACTAGAAATTTTAAATCTTGAACAACTTTAAAGCTATAATAGATAGATATGCCATTCCAACTTCTACTCCTGTGTTATGGAATGGTACATTGCCATACCAGAATGCTTTGAAGACGCACACACACTGATTTGCTATGCAGCAAATCATCTTTCCTAGTTTCTTTCTTTCTTCTTTCTTCTTTACCAGCAAATTTGTCCGACACTTTTTTCGAACACTATTATACATAGAAACTCCAAACTTGGCATGATTGTACCTCCATACAAGAACTTTGACTGTTTAATACAGATGAATGAAGATGTTTAAAATTATGCAAATTAGGGGCATTTGAAATTTTAAATCTGGAATATCTTCAAAAGTATAAGGAATAGAGATGTCATTCCAACTTTTACGGCTTATTGACCATTGTGCAAGTAATGAATCTAAAGCAAAAGTTATAGCAATTTAAATTATGCTGATTAGCAGCATTTGAAATTTTAAAACTTGAATATCTTCAAAACTATTATAGATAGAGATGTCATTCGAACTTCTACTAAGGGGTTGTTAACCATTGCACTTGTAATGAGTCTAAAAGAAAAGTTGTAGCAATTTAAATTATGCTAATTAGCAGTATTCGAAATTTTCAATCTTGAATAGATTCAACACTATAATAGGTAGAAATGTCATTCCAACTTCTACTATGGGGTTGCTGACCATTGCGCACCTAATAAATTTAAAATAAAGATTGTAGCAATTTAAATTATGTTAAATAGCACCCTTTATATAGAAATTTTAAATCTTGAATAACTTGAAAGCTATAATAGGTAGAGATGCCAGTTGAATGACTACTCCTGTGTTATGGAATAGTTGTACACTACCATACCAATATACTTTCTTTCTTTCTTTCTTTCTCTCTCTCTCTCTCTCTCTCTCTCTCTCTCTTTCTTTCTTTCTTTCTTTCTTTCTTTATTTCTTTATTTATTTATTTACCGGCACATTTGTCCGAAACTTTTCCCGAACATTATTATACATGGAAATTCCAAACTTGGCATGATTGTACCTCCATACAAGGAGTTTGGCCGTTTTGTACAAAGGAATGAAGATGTTTAAAATTATGAAAATAAGGGGCATTTGAAATTTTAAATCTTGAATATCTTCAAAAGTATAATGGATAGAGATGTCATTCCAACTTCTACTCGGGGGTTATTGACCATTGCGCATGTAATGAATCTAAAACAAAAGTTGTAGCAATTTAAATTATGCTAATTAGCAGTATTTGAAATTTTCAATCTTAGATATCTTCAACACTATAATAGATAGAGATGTCATTCCAACTTCTACAAGGGGGTTAATGACCTTTGCGCACCTAGAGAATTCAAAATAAAAGTTGTAGCAATTTAAATTACGCTAAATAGCACCATTAGAAATTTTAAATCTTGAATAACTTCAAAGCTATAAATGATAGAGATGCCATTCCAACTTCTATTCTTGTGTTATAGAATAGTTGTACATTACCATATCAGTATGCTTTGAAGACACACACACTGATTTGCTATGCAGCAAATCATCTTTCCTAGTGTTTATTATTGCCCTTGTTTGTGGAAAGTACTTAAATGACTTTGGAAGATTACTTCAAACTTGTTCCTTTGTGGGCAACTTCTTAAGTATCTTCAACTCAAAAAAAAAAAAAAGAAAGAAACATAGCCATGATGAGGAAAACACCCTGCTGAAAGAGTGGCTGAAATCCCAAATTATATCTCACAGCTGCTCACTGTCAAGACCTTGCCTATGTGTCAGCCAGCACATTACTTACACTTGAAACAGGCCGATTTTCTGTGCTGGATCCTTTTTTCTATCCTAGAAAAGAAAAATAAATAAATGTTATACCCAATGACATATCACTATACAGGTGTATACATGTACATGTATTGGCAATATAACATTTTTTCTGGACAAATACCACAAAAAAGTTCATTACAAGTGTGTACAGTAGAATCTTGAATTAAGACCACCTCCATAAAGAGACCATTTCTATATTATGACTACCAATTCATGGACCCTCTTTTATTTATCCTAACTTGAATAATAACCCCCATTAAGACCACTCCCTATTAAGACCACATTTCAAGTCCCTTGGGTGGTCTTTATAGGGAGATTCAACTTTAATGAAATGTTCAGATTTAAGCAGCTAGCTATTTGCTGCATAATACCTTCTATGGTAATATGTGTGATTTGATAATACTTACACCACATTTACACACTGACAAGGGAAAAATAACTTGCAGGATTCACATTTGTCCTGCTTTCTCCTTTACAGGGATTTATTCTTGCAGCCCTGTCCTTCAGTCTTGTAAATGTAAGTCAATGACCACTTTGGTATGCAGGTAAATTAACAGACCTGGTTATTAGGGTGGGGTTTTAGTTCTACAGTGATATGCAACAACAGAGATAAGGAGATGTACACATATAACAGCCTTTATTGATGTTCAAAGTGTGTGGAAAGTTGCTCTGGTGCTGTAATATCAAAAAGGAAAAGTTGGGCCTCTCTCACTTACAGAGACACATTCACAATCACAAATGGGGCTGGTGATTCCTTTGTTTAGACTTGCTCTGGGCATCTGGGGGACACCCAGTGTCTGCAAAGTTACAGCAGTAAAGGGAATATTTATAAAAGTAATAAAAAACTCTGCCACTTGGAGGCAGCACCATCTAGCCAACTAAGGAGTGCCCTGTGTCTCGGAGCTGAGAAGTACATGTAACACCTGTCCAGGCATTTTTCAGGGGGGGGGGGGGGGGGAGGCGCAGGGCCTCTCAGCTTACAGGATAGCATGGGCTGCTCAAGTAACATAACTCACATTTCTCTACACAAGTACACCTTTTCTTTGTTTCCTACTTCAGAACTACATTATATTTTACTTTGATGAGTTTCACAAAAGTGTTTAATACAAATGTATATGATTTCAATAACTTGGCTTGATAAAAGCTAGATAATTCTCTCAGGATATTCCTGTTTTCCTAAATTTGACAATGAAACAACAAAATTAAACATGATGTTTCATACTTTACATGATAAACTTAAAATAATCTTCAAAAGTACAATATTTGAGGCCACTTTTGCCTTTCAATTTGGAAAAGTGGCCATAATGGTTACATATTCAATTAACAATACTTCTGTACTTGGACCTAACCTTTTAAACAAAGAGCTCTACACCACAGAACTCTGTAAAATTGCTAGACTTGAATGAAAATACATAATGTGATACATTTATTTGGAATAACAGTGAAATATCCTTTCCTGGTCACTTAGTTTAAACTGTCTTAACCACTTTGCCACTCTTTCACTCAACGAGACTTACCCCTGCAGACAAAGGAAAAGTTGGGCCTCTCTCACTTACAGAGACATTAAAACTTACAAAAGTTATGAAAAACATGTAAAATAAAGTGGATAAAGTAAAATAGACACTTACCTGTGATATCAAAAAGAAAAGTTTAACTTTTCACATTCACAACCACAAGTGGGGCTGGTGATTCCTTTGTTTAGACTTGCTGGGGCATCTGGGGGACATCCAGTGTCTTCAAAATTACAGTAGCAAAGGGGAGACAATATGGGGGATGCTGCCTTATATACTAAGACAATTGATACCTCATTAGCATACACTTGTGAATATACATATGCATGAAAAGTATGCAGTAGTATCCTTTCTTGCCACCAGTTGGCTCTGTGTGGCTACTTGCCTGAAACAAGATTACAACAGGCTTGATCAGTCAGATGCTGTTGCAAGACAAGTGTTCATAAAGAACCAAAACAAAAACAAAAACAAAAAAAAACAAAATTGGTTACCCCTGGGCTGCAAACCCATACTGGGTTACATAAACACAAGGGTCAGTATGCAGATATGGCAAGTGTAAGACCCGGAAATATAAGTAAATAAATGTCAACACATTGCAATAACCCCACACAGAAAGAAGCACCACATGATAACCATGATATTGACAAAACATGTATCATTGAACAGTTTAATACTGTCTGGTTATATTTACATAAAATAAATACATGTATCGGTATAAAATTTGCAGCTATTGTCATCTTTCATAATTCTTAATGTCAGTCTGGATTTGTTCCCTTTTTAGTTCCTTTGGTGACTGGAGATGAAATATTCCAAATGAACTCCAATGGGAGGACCTTGGTGATGTCAGTTTTGACAGGTAGAATATCCATCTGCCATTTCTTTATGTACCTCAACAAATGTCCCACCAGTTTGACAGGATGCAGACATTAGTGGACATAAATTCTCTGTCCATAGGAAATAAACACATGTAAATATGTACATTTAATATCCCACAAACCTTTCACTACCTTTGTAATATTACTCCAATAATATACACATGCACGTGTCATATATATTACTGTATCATGTGTATTGTACTTTACAATATATATATATAACGGTATAACTCCATGTGATTACTGAAAAACACTGTGAATGACAAAAAGAAAAGTATGTCTTTCATTTTTAAAACTTCTTTTGATTTTTGATACAAAGTCATAATAATAAAAAATAAACATACCAAATATACTACAATCTTCATTTGTTCCTACTTTGGTTGATGTTTCTGTATGGTCAGGTTGGAATGTTAGGGGTACCTCTATATGTGCACTACAGACAGTCTGTGTTGGAAGTGTGTTTGCCTCTGTGAGTCCTGACTGCACGGAACATGGAAATACATAAATTAAAAAAAAAAAAAAGAAGCTTTTCATTGTTTGGCAAACAAGGCTATTATCTGCACAAAACATCATATGCAAGTGGATAAAAAAGAAGCAAGTATTCAATCGACTCGGGGCTGTCACCAAAATCACTGCATCACCACAACCACGTCCATGATACTGATAGGTGGGACAAGGAAGCCATGTCAGGTGGTGTAACCTGAACAGACAAACTTGCTATTATGACTGTAAATCTAAAGCAGGAATCTGTGTCCCATTATCATTGGATGTATACTTTATTACTCAACTGATTCATGATATATCTTTCATTGCTTGATTTTAAATTACACTTTAACAATGTTCACAGGTAAGTTTTGTCTGCTGTATTTTCAGACTTTGAGATGCAAATATCCAACATGCTGGCTAATTACAATCACACCAAATGTTTTTGCCTTCAGTATATTACATTTAACAACATGATAAAATATAAATTGATTTTCATGACATCGACTATAAGTAGATTCAAGCATATATCTAAGCTTACCTCTCATTTCTTGTAGGTCTACACTGTGACGACACTTTTTACTTGGAGTCAGACTTACTGATTTTTCTTCAGGTGCCAGACTTTCTTTTCTTTTTAAGAAACAGTTCTTTTCCATCTCTGTTAGCACTGTGGGTATTGGGTCGAGATATTCTCAAGTTGGTTGATCTCCACCAACAAAATGTTTAGTACACACATAGATATGCTTGGTGATGTTTTCTGTTCCAAAATTTTGCAAACTGCAACATTAGATCCACTTGAGATCACTTTCCAGGTTTGCCTTGGCCTTTGGGAATGGGATAAAATGAACGCCCTTCACACTGTCTCTTCTGTTGATGTACTGTTGATATGAATGGTGGCAGCTGTAGGTCCAACAGTGACTAGTTCCTCAAAACAGGTGGTCTTTGATTAGATGCATACAGCACAATGTGTAATACAGGAGTCTTTAAAAAAGTAGTCTATCAGAAAGAGTTGGTCTTTATTGCAGACCCCACATACTGTATACATATGTGGTTAGCAAAATAAATAAGTAAATAAATAAATAAATTAATTAAAGAATAGAGGCAAGTTGGCAAAAAGACAAAACCACCCAACCACACCACAAACTGACAAAAGACTGATGTAACAAGACCATACAAAGACTGACAAGAGGCTGACCTAACAGAACATAACCCACACTAACAAGAGATTAACCTAAGAGGTCATGACAAAGACTGATAAGAGGCTGACCTAACAGGCCATGGCAAAGACTGACAAGAGGCTGACCTAACAGGCCTTGGCAAAGACTGACAAGAGGCTGACCTAACAGGACATGACAAAGACTGACATGAGGGTGACCTAACAGGCCATGACAAAGACTGACAGTCTAATCTGACCTAAGAAAACATGACAAAGACTGACAAGAGGCTGGTAATAAGAGGACATGACAAAGTCTGAGAAGAAGCTGACATAAGAGGACATGACAAAGACTGAGAAGAAGCTGACATAAGAGGACATGACAATGACTGACAAGAAGCTGACCTAACAGAACATGACAAATACTGACAAGAGGCTGACCTAACAGGCCATGACAAGGACTGACAAGAGGCTGACCTAACAGGCCATGACAAAGACTGACAAGAGGCTGACCTAAGAAAACATGCAAAAACTGACAAGAGACTGACCTAAGAGAACAAGACAAAGACTGACAAGAGGCTGACCTAACAGAACATGACAAAGACTGACAAGATGCTGACCTAACAGGCCATGACAAAGACTGACGGTCTAATCTAAAAAGACATGACAAAGACTGACAAGAGGCTCACCTAACAGAACATGCCAAAAACTGACAAGAGGCTGACCTAAGAGGACATGACAAAGACTGACAAGAGACTGACCTAGCAGGCCATGACAAAGACTGACAAGAGGCTGCCCTAACAGGACATGACAAAGACTGACAAGAGACTGACCTTACAGGACATGACAAAGACTGACAAGAGACTGACCTAACAGGCCATGACAAAGACTGACAAGAGGCTGCCCTAACAGGACATGACAAAGACTGACAAGAGGCTGACCTTACAGGCCATGACAAAGACTGACAACAGACTGACCTAACAGGCCATGACAAAGACTGACAAGAGGCTGACCTAAGAGGACATGACAAAGACTGAGAAGAAGCTGACCTAAGAGGACATGACAAAGACTGACAAGAGGCTGACATAACAGGCCATGACAAAGACTGACAAGAGGCTGCCCTAACAGGACATGACAAAGACTGACAAGAGACTGACCTTACAGGCCATGACAAAGACTGACAACAGACTGACCTAACAGGCCATGACAAAGACTGACAAGAGGCTGACCTAAGAGGACATGACAAAGACTGAGAAGAAGCTGACCTAAGAGGACATGACAAAGACTGACAAGAGGCTGACATAACAGCACATGACAAAGACTGACAAGAGGCTGACCTAACAGGACATGACAAGGACTGACAAGAGGCTGACCAAACAGGCCATGAAAAAGACTGACAAGAGGCTGACATAACAGCACATGACAAAAACTGACAAGAGGCTGACCTAACAGAACATGACAAAGACTGACAAGAGGCTGACCTAACAGAACATGACAAATGCTGACAAGAGGCTGACCTAACAGGCCATGACAAAGACTGACAGTCTAATCTAAGAGAACATGACAAAGACTGACAAGAGGGTGACCTAACAGGCCATGACAAAGACTGACAAGAGGCTGATACAACAAGACATGACTAAGACTGACAAGCGGCTGACCTAAGAGAACATGACAAAGACTGACAAGAGGCTGACCTAACAGGCCAGGACAAAGACTGACAAGAGGCTGATCTAAGAGGACATGACGTCGCAAAGACTGACAAGAGGCTGACATAACAGGACATGCCTTCAAGGATGCTGGAGTAATATGGACACCAGCAGTGAAACTTGCGGTGCCTATTTGTGATGGAGTCAGCAAACTCCTAGCTATGTGCTGATTTTATTTGGCTTTTATTTCTTTACAATTATGCAGTTTTGTGATGTAATTATATCCAATACTCTGGCAAATGCAAAAAATGGCTGAAAAAGATGACAGGCTGACCTAACAGGACATGACAAAGACTGATAGGACGCCGAACTAACAAGACATACCACAGACTGACAAGATGCTGACCTAATAGGACATGAAAAAGATGAACAAGAGGCTGACACAACAAGACATGCCACAGACTGACAAGAGGCTAATCTAACAGAACATGGCAAAGACTGACAAGAGGCTGACCTAACACAACATGAGAAAGACTGACAAGAGGCTGACCTAACAAGACATGACACAGACTGACAGATTAGACCATGACACACAATGACAAGATCGGGTTTTATCTACTTGACCAAAAGTGGCAACAAGCTGGCTTAACAGGAAATGACATGGACTGTGTCCACGTGTCTGAAATCTACCATTTACACTCACAATAAGGCCGTGGTTGACTGGGGAAGGCACTGATCGTGTTGTGTAAATAAACCACAAGAGAAGCCCAGATCAAATGAGAGCACTCTTATCTAGCATATATTGTGGGACAAACTAAGTGCAAAACCAAAACAACTCATAACGAAAGGGGGAATATTGGACCAGCTCATAACGAAAGGGGGAATATTGGACCAGCTCAAATACCAGACCTGTAATATCATACTATGTGTGGCCCTGTGTTCAGAGACTTCAAGGCAGGATTAGTCCAGCTGCCTCACGATTGAACTTGGTTAAAAACTAGACATACCTTCAAATTAGGTCATGGTGACACCAAAATCTAATCAATTCCATCTGCCAGGTAAGGTAAGCACAGTTTTAAATTTGAGCAAAATGCATGGAGGCATTCTGTAGATATCGCGGTAACAAGAATGTGCACATCTGGACGGACATCTGGATGGACAGACAATCCAAAAACAGAAAGGGTCCCCCCATGGGGAAGACCCTTAATAAAGAAGATAAGGCACAGGTAGCTGGGCTCTGGCCAAGCCTAAAATCAATTCTAGGTCTGAGTCCAGACCAAAGTTCATGCAGCCCAGAGCAGAGTGTTATAAGGAATTTGAGCAACTGCTGTATGATTAAAGAAACTGCAGAAAGTCTTGCCCCATTAAACAAAAGTTACCTGCAGTGAACCTGATGCTTTGTAAGACAAGTAAAGAGTACTGACTATGGTATTCCATTGGTATGATGATCTGTGCATAAAGACTTTAGAGTAGTTCCTCTATTAACACTTCTTACCAGTAAACCTCTGGTGATCAAAAGTAATATACCATAAAGCATACACAAATTTGCTGCAATCAGGATTCTGGCCTCGTGTACACCAAGCTGGCAGTCTGGCAGGTCCATCTAAGTCCAGCTGGCCTCATTCATGTCCGGTCTAGTCCAGGCACATTTTTGGATGATCCCAGGCTCAGTCCTGCTCCTGGACTGGCAAACAATCTCCAAGAAGCCAATTAAGGCAGCCTGGCATTTAGCAGACAAAATGTATGAAAATATTCTGCAAATTTCTTTTCTTCAGCACATGCACATAGCCTCTGACCTGGAAAATAGAACTGTTTATGCTCTGTTTCTTTTGATCCTCTGTTTTGTAGCCATCAAACGTTCTGTATTTTGTGGTGGTGATGCTACTTTTGCCAGCCTCAGCAGCAATGATAGCACCAGTGTGAAAGCATTTTAGCTTCCGGAAAGTGATAAATACAAATGGAGTCGAAACTGCAGACAAAACCAAATGTGTTTGCAAACACTGCAACACTGAAATGAAGTGCACACGATCTATCATGAATATGGCTACACATATGAAGAGACACCACCCGTTTGTTGACATCAGACTTGTGGAAACTGAACATAAGTTAGACGCTACTTCAACTTCTAGTACACAGGGCACAATAGCTTCAACACGTAGTGAAGGTGGACATAGTGGTGCTTCAAACGGTAGTAAATCCAGCATGTGTCAGCTAGCGATAAGAGACGCTTTCAAAACAAGACTGTCATTCAACTCTGTGCGTGTGCAAGCCATTACTAGATCCATTAGAGTTTTTATGGGTATGGACCTATGCCCACATTCCATAGTGGAAAGTGCAGAATTTCAACAAATGTTGGGAACTTTGGAGCCCCGGTATGCCATACCATCAAGATCACATTTTGCCCAGAAAGTTATCCCTGGACTTTACAAAGAAGCCAGGAATACTGTGGAAAATGATCTGAGTAAATGTCCTCTCATAGCTATCACAACAGATGGATGGACTTCTAGGGCTAAAAGCAGCTTTGTTAACATTACAACACACATGGTTGATGGAAAGCTTCAGCTGAAGGACTGTGTTTTACACATAAGGCCACTGACTGAATCTCACACTGGAGAAAATATAGCAAAAGTCCTTCAAGAAGCAGCAGGTGAGTGGAATTTGCATAGGGATAATCTTACAATTCCCATTGTTACTGACGATGCCAAAAATATGGAATGTGCAGTGCTCCTTGCACCATGCATGGGACCACATACAGGTTGCTTCGCCCACACTATAAACTGACCTGCCAGAGAGACTTGCAGGTAAACACTTTAGCTTGGCTTCTGGCTCCTGTGAGGAAAATTGTCTCTTACTTCCATAGAAGTAATGCAGCTACAACTCTGTTAACTCATTCCATGCCAGTCCCTGATTTTTGTGTACACTTACCTAGATTTAAGATGCCAATTGCATATTTAAATTCTTTGTTAAAAGAGCTTTCCTTGAAATACCAACATGTCTATAGTCGTAAGTCAGTGGTTCTGGCACTGACCAAGGCTTGTAACCATGGTATGGAATGAGTCAAAGGTTAAACAGGAGTCACTTCACCTGCCGACTCATAAACTGATAATTTATGTTTCCACACGCTAGAATTCAGCATTTGACATGTTAGAATGTTATATAGAACAGCAAGCAGCAGTAATGGCTGTCCTCATAGATAAAGACATTCGTAAAAACTTGAGAGATGTGCCAACACTGTCTGAGCAGGACATTATGCTACTAGAATACATACACATACCAGAGCCATTGAGCGCTTTCACTCCACTTCTATGTGATACACACACGCCAACAGTGCGCCTTATTCTTTCATTGAAGGAGCGTTTGGTGTCCCACATAGGACAGTTGAATGGTGAAAATTTGTCTGCTTCCTTCCATGGAGTTGTCAACAAAATCTACAGTGGTCCCTCTCTTATAAGGCCACCCCAAATGTACCAGAAATGTGGCCTTATAAGAGGGGTGGCCTCTCTTGAAGGGGAGTATATTATGGAAATATGAAAACTTTGCAAGGCCAGTGACGGAAAACGTTAAAAAAAAAAAATATATATATATATATATTATGGAAATCCCATACTTGCTGCCTTGGAAAAGTGGCCTTTCTAGAGGGGGTGGTCTCACTTCAGGGGAGGGCCTTATAAGAGGGGGATCACTGTAATCAGATCTTAAGAAAAGATACACTGATGGAGATATTGAGTTTTACTTGTGTCAGTCTGCAGCCCTAGATCAACGCTTCCACTCTCTTGTAATGTTGACAGATGACAAGAAATTTGCTGTCTACAACTCACTTGTGTTAAAGTGTCAAGAGCATAGTGACAGACCAAACATTAAGGTAGAACCAGGCACTGTTAACTTTAAAGTATATAATATGTATATGAAAAGATGTAAAGTATTAATAATAAATTAATAAGTGCTGTTTTGATAAAATTATGAGATATGTTTTCAGCTGTTGTGCATACTGTTGATGAACAGTGGTGGTGTTAACTTGAGAAGTTGCGATTACTGCAAGTCACTGAGAAAATAATTCAAAACAAATCAGATTGATGTATCTTTCAGCCTTTTAAAGTGAAATCATGACATGCACAATTTTAGCAAGTATATCAAGCCCTCTCTAGCCAATTTATAGCCAATTTTGAATGTCTGTAAAATATCTGAAACTCCCAATACTTGAAAATTTTAATATTATAAAACTGAAGTTGTAAAGACCTTAGCCAAGACCAAAAGTCCAAAAAACAGAAAACTGAATTTTAGGATTTGGCATACAATTACGTGTATGATTTCTTGCACTTAGTTTTGGGAAAAAAGATGAAAGTTTGACTACAGTTTGGATTTTTTTTCTTTTCAGTTAATTAACTTTATTAAATAAATGGTATTTTCAATGTGGGCCGATATCTTGTGTTGCAGGCTGTTGAACAACGGGCTGGGTTGCAGCCATAGCCTGCCTGCATGGCTGCCTGGCTGGCCACCACTGGTAATTGGCAGAGTCCACCCTCCACAAGAAACAGCAATTTCAAAGTCACTTTGGACTCCCAAAGCTGGATCTAACTAATTTGCAAGAGCACAAGAGTCCAGAATGTCACTTGGTGTACCTGCATGTTACACCAGGCTTATTTGTACAAGGCAAGCTCTGTTGCATGATTAATTAAGTCTGTGTCTCATTTGCATGGTTTATTAACAGCATCCTGAAGTAACCAATGATAGTCGCATCCACATGTACAGCTAGGGCATGTGCATCTTTGCTCTTGGCTACTATCAACTGAGATGCATTGATCTGTAGATCTCACTTTGCTTGGTTTACTTTTGAATTCTTTAAGCTTAACTCAGCGTGAAAGTAATTTATTTGCTATGTAATTTTTTTTCACAACGGATTATCGACGTTGGTGACTTTGGGACAATTTTTCAATGCTGTGATGTACAATTGGATTGTTAGTAGTACTTAAATGCAAGGGCCATCAAGCCCATAAAAGATTGATAGAGGAGCCACGCTGTGTGCGGCAAGGAAAGAGAAAATCAATAGACAAAGCCGCTACTCTGGTGGCAGCAGAAGCAGCAAAGCCCAAAGCTAAACATGGACGCCCGAAAAATGTGACAGTGACTAGCGCCAGCAACACAGAGGTACAAGATGCTAGGAGCAATATCTTGACTGTCAACCACGATGCAGCCCGTGGTTTCATACTGTCAGCTGGCAGAAGCTTTGGAGCAACCCTCCTGGACCCAGGATCTGCAGGTAGAGAGGAGAACTTAGGTCAGTTTTTAAATGTTACTAGACTGTCAGTTTCTGTATCAGCAGGTACTTTTTATTCTCAGCTTGGTCTGCAGAATGCCGAGTTGATCAGGCATGTTGATCATCAGGAACCTGGTCATGTGGATTTTGCTACCCAGGGGGAGTTTATAATACCACAGGCACTATCGCAGGGCTCTATAGAAAGGCCCTTTTTGCATAACAGTGATGAGATGGTATTTATTCCCTGTAAGGATTTGCATAAAGTAATTGGCGTTGTATAAAGACTTAATCCAGTGTCTTCACCCTCTTTTGGCCATGCCAGCATCAGTACAGATGCGGTGGAATTTTTTAATGTAGCGTGGGTTGGAAATGAAGGAAACATCTCGTTGCCTACCGCTCCTGCTTATCTTAGCCAGCTGGGATTTTGTGGTGCTGATACCTCAGCTTCAAAGGGTAACTGTTTGTATGGGGTGGGGGAGCATATTGCAGGGTAGACGGGGGAGGGGGGTCCTCTGAGCAGTCACCATCACACAGACCAGCTCATCTGCAAGACAGTCAAAGACGGGATTACATGGATTTTCAGCCAGGTTTGGTCAACTCCATGAGTATGATCCATAGCTTCTCGTCCCAGTGCGTTTATATCTCCCTCAGTCAGTCAAAGAGCGTATACACAAGGGTGAATTTGTGGAATTCGCTGATCACTTACTGCCACACAACAGGCAGGCAGCAGAGGCAGAACAATGGTTGTCCGCGTACATGCAGTCAATCTGCAATTATGCTAATTAGCAGCACTTGAAACATTTAAACGTTGAATATCTCAAATACTATTGTAAATAGAGATGCCAATCCAACTTCAATTTATGGGTTTGTGACATTGCTGCATCCAATGAAACATGAACCAAAGTTGTAGCATTCCAATTTATGCAAAATTAGGTGAATGATCAAATTTAAATCTTGAATAACTTCAAAACTATCATGAACTGAGGTGTCATTAAAACTTCAGTTGATAGATAGTTGAATCCAATGAACCATGAATCAAAGTTGCAGCAGTTTGATTTATGCAAATTAGGTAAATATACAAAATTTAAATCTTTGAATAGCTTCAAAACACTTATAGATTGATGTGCTCTTCTAAGTTGAACTTTTTGACATAGCTGCATTAGAAAAAAACATAGTTGCAGGAGTTAAAGAAATACTGAATAGGCAATCTTTAAAATTTTTCTGGGCACACAGACTGATTTGCCAACAAGCAAATCAAATTATTCTAGTCTTAATCTTAGTATTTTGCTGGTAGCGGACTGAAAGTGCTTGGCTTTGAATAATCATTTATATTGGAATTGAGCACTAAATATTAATAATTGTATCCCTTCCAGGACCTGTATGTAACGTCATAGCAATCAAGGCTATGCTAATCAATCAGTTCCTTTTTCAGGAAAACTCTTTATATCAGTTGGAAAGTCCTACGCTTGAGACACATTACACTAAGAGGACAAAAAAGTACTAAATTTTACCTTTCTGTGCTGACTTGTCCTTTTTTCCTCTTAATTGTACTGACTTGTACTGAACCAACAATGGTCAGTAGAAGTAAGTACTTTCACTTGTACTGAAATGAACTGGAATGAACTGAGTCAGTACAAGTAAGAACTTTTCAGACATAATGAGAGTTAGCCTGGGCTCATTGTTTCTGTCAGTACAAATCTAGAACAAGTAAGAACAAGCAGAGATACTTCAAAGGCTTGGCTCACAGCAGGGCTCTTTTAATTGACAGGGGGCCCTAAAATACCCTGTCCTGCAGTAAGAACATATTCAGCAGTTGTAAATAGCGTACTTCTTTCTTTCTTTCTTTCTTTCTTTCTTCTTTCTCTCTCTCTCTTTCTTTCTCTCTCTCTGTCTTTCTTTCTTTCTTTCTCTCTTTCTTTCTTTCTTCTTTCTCTCTTTCTTTCTCTCTCTTTTTTCTCTCTCTCTTTCTTTCTCTTTCTTTCTTTCTCTCTCTCTCTTTCTTTCTCTTTTTTCTCTCTTTCTTTCTCTCTCTTTTTTCTCTCTCTCTTTCTTTCTCTCTTCTTTC
>OZ026629.1:3930492-4062992 GCA_964020975.1 Hermodice carunculata | reverse complement strand
AAAAAAACAAAAAAACAAAAACAAAAAACAAAAACACAAAAAACAAAAACAAAAACAAAAACAAAAACAAAAACAAAAACAAAAACAAAAACAAAAACAAAAACAAAAAACAAAAAACAACAACAACAAAATTCTTGGCCAATAGAAACAAAAAA
Organism: Hermodice carunculata; assembly: GCA_964020975.1. NCBI lineage: Eukaryota > Metazoa > Annelida > Polychaeta > Eunicida > Amphinomidae > Hermodice > Hermodice carunculata. The sequence goes on along the minus strand of OZ026629.1, from coordinate 4,062,837 downwards.
AAAAAAAAATTCTTGGCCAATTGAAACTTTTTTCACTAAAATTTCATCACATGAAGTCTTTTTTTACTATATGTATAACTTAAAGCAAATTCTGCAACATGCAAGGTGAGGTGGCCTTCTTGTTCAACGGCATATACTTAGACACTATATGCACACAACTCACTCATCACTATTTTGCAAAAATTTAGCCGTAATTCAAATCAACTGAAGCTTCAAAAGTGTTATTGTCATGATCAATTGTTCGAAAGTTTCTTCTAGGTTATCTACCAATTGTATGGTGGATTTCAGTATGTCAGTTGCATCATTGATATTATCTTTGTTTTGAGTGCATTCAAGATGCTCAATTGCTGCCTCAACAGATAGTCTCACTGTCTCCAGGTGGAAACCTGTTTCACTTATAAAGCTGTCCGTCCATTTAGGGGGCTCAACATCCATTATCTGTAAATATGGTCAAAATAACACTGAGAAGTTCTTCATACACAAGGTGTGGTAAAACTTCATATGTACATAAAATAATATTTTTATACCAAAAACTGTCAAGAAAATAAGGCAGTTTTGTGTGTTGACAGTGATGGCACAGAAACTAAAAAATGTTTACTGACAATGTTTTCTAAACATACATGTATACTATTTTTAGCAGGTATCATAGGTACTGCAACATGCAAGGTGAGATAACCTTCATGTTTAGCAGCACTACAAAATTAAGACCGTATTGTCATGATTACTTTAGAGAATAGAAGTTTTAACTTTTTTAGTGCTAAATTTTAGACTGAGTCAACAGCTTGCCTTGTCACATTTTGGCCAAGGCAAGCTGTTGCCTTAGTTCAAGGTTCTTGAACTGTGTTTAATGTAGACATGCTTGTACGTAAAAGGAATGGTCTTTTCATGTATAATTTGAATATGAAATCATATTATATAGTCCATATTAGGGTGACTGTAGTTGCCTATAGCAGTGAAATAATTAAGACTTCAGGAATGCCTGAAGAAAACAGAGAATTGAAAAAAATGCAGAGAACTGGTTGCCAATTCAGCAGTGACACCCCTGTGCTCAATTTGACCATGGAATAGATGAAATGAGACGAGACCATGACTGCTAAATTAATGCTGTTTTACACAGTCATGAATTTATCTCTAGAAACCAATTTACATATAGCGTGCAATCCACTTTGGTTTGCTGTAAGAGCATGTGCACCCATACAGAAAATTTAGTGGCTTGTATCCATACTCAGACAGCATTTGACAAAAATATTTTCTGAGCTTGGCAACACCTTCGGGATTTAAATGTAACCCATCACTAGGCTTCATGACATATAGTGCTGTTTTGATTTTCCCTTTGTACAAAAACTGCCTGTAGGAACAAATAAAATAAACACCCCATTTAGTGGAGTTTTTCTCCAACGAAGATTCATCAAAATGACTTTGTGGGTCAATTTTTCATCTCTTGGTTGAGGTAAACTAGACGATACAATTATCTTCATGTCAAGTTTCAGTGTTTTACACAAATCAATCAATTGTTCGAATTTTTCCAACAAATTAGTTAAATAGTCACTCTCAATGCTGTTGGTACCACAAACCAAACGTAGGGAAGCATGCAGGTTACAACTCAACATATCAGAATTTCAAACATGACAAAATATGTTTTTCTTGCCAAACCAGTAAAAAAAATCAATAAATGTTACTGTTTTAACTCTTCCAGTGCCAATCATGACTAAAGTCGGTCTACTTAGGTCAAACTAGTCTGATTTATTAGGATACCAGATTCATAATCCTCGTAAAAAGACCTTTTATTCAAGTACCATTATGCCTATAGTTCCAGAGAAAACCTGTTGACTCCGTCCCAAATTTAGCACTGACAGAGTTAAAAGCCCCAGCCATGGTCTCCAAACACCCACTGACCTTAAGATAAAAAGTAGTTGTACTATACATTAAAACATGGGACGCCTGACGCGTTCAAAAGTTATCATCATGTGTAAAATTCATTAACATATGCATTCAGAAGTTTGACATTAGTATTGCTACTTTAGAGATGATGAAGTACTAATCGAGTCTAAGCCAAAAAGTTTCGCTGCAACATGTTTAATTCTATGCAAAACTTTAAGATGAAAAAGTGTCCCTGCAATACAGAGCCAATCAGTTGATTGGCTGCTAGATGTGGTCTTTAATGGTGATGTGTAGATAACCATTCATAGGCAAAGCCTCAATGGATGTGTTTTTACAGGTGAGGGATTATTTCACAGGTGACTGATCTAACTCAGACTCAGACTCAGAAGTGGTTTATTTGACACAAATACATGCAGGTGAGGTACAAATACGCATACATAACAGTTCCATTGATAGATAAGGGTACATAATATAAAAAAGAGGTTATGTCAGGATGACCCCAGTTAAGGACATGATGTCCGCTATCACTGGGGCCACCTAGGATATGAATAAACATAAAACAATTTATTTCTGCAGTAGATTGATCATAATGGAATAGCAGTTAAATGAAAACGAAAAGACAATTCGCTTCAGTCGTTGCACACAAAACAATCTGGAATGGTACATGTTTCAAGGTATTTACTAATGAAATGAATTTTAGCGTATTTTGAAAAAACAGATAGAGAATGTGTATGAAATTTGTCTTTAATGCAAGGAGGTGTATTTTTAAGGAGTGGAGGAATTAAAAATCTGATACATTTTCGGGTTCTATTTCTTTTTGGGACAAGTAGTTGCATGGATTCTTTGTTTCTGGTTTGATATGGGTGATTTACAGGTGTCTGTGCAAAAAAAAATACCATTGAAATATGCAGGCAAATTGTTCTGTAGGTAAAGAAAACAAAATTTCAGAGCTTTAAGTTTGAATAAGTCTTCGACTTTGAGAGTGTTCAGTGTTTTAAAAAGTGGATCTGTATGGGCGTTATATCTTGTAAGACAAATCAGCCGAACAATAGATTTCTGTAACTTGAAAATGTGGTCACATGAGAAGCCCCATGCTAGGATCGCATAATTAAGATGGGGTAGAAAAAGTGAATTATACATGAGTAAGAGAGTGTTTAGAGGTAAATAATTATTCAGTTTTCTGAAAATACCTATCAATTTCGAAAGTTTATTGCCAGTTTTGTTCATGTGTGGTTGCCAATTTAAAGTCTCGTGAATGCGTAAACCTAAAAAGTCAAGTTCGGATGTTTTTGAAATTGAAGTATCGTTGATTTTTAAAACTAAAATTTCATTTATTTTTCGCTGAGGGAAATGGAATATCATATACATGATCAGAAACATCATATTGTTTTTAAGTGTATAGGTCAAAGTTATGACAGAGTTTAAGAGATTAGCATTTAGTTATCCTTCTTAATGGCCTGAGCAGAAGTCATTTGTGAGTAATTGCAGTCCCCAACTCTCCTTGGTTATCTTTGGTAGTGAATATCTCAGAAACAATTTTTTACAAGAGTTGGTAATTTTGAGACAGCCTGACTCAAAACTGGATGGACGAATCTTTGTGAAATTAACGGCTATGTAAAGACAAGAGTACAACGTAGGTTCCCATTTTTTTGTTTGGAAATTTTCCAATTTTTAATGCTACTTTTTGAGCTGCAATGTGGAAAAAAAAATCAATGTTAACTGCAGATGCTTCAAATTTCAATAACATAAAAAACGTTCCTTTTAAAGAAAAAAAAATGGTTGTCTAAGTTATAGTATTGTCTTTACATGACAGTTGATTTCAAGCTTTTTATGCGAAAAGTTTTGTTGTGATCCTTTGTCAAGGTGTAAATCAGGCCCCTTGAATAAAATGCCCTTCAAATTTTACAAATTAATCTTAGAAAATTTATTGTTGCATGTAAAGAAACTACACACACTGACGAAACTGGAATGGCCCTCTTCTCGCGCTGATGTGGGGCCAGAATGGGTTGCTCGAGATCGCTCAGGCTGTCTGCGTAGGCCCGGCGGGAAATAAGACCCTGCCACATGAGGCGATTAATTTGTGGCAGTGCTGCATCTTCCATAGTGCTGTTGGCTATACCTGGCTGTAACTTCTGTCCAATAGGAATTTTTTGGGGTATACACAACCGTATCTCGCGTATACCTAGCGGTAACTTCTGTCTAATGGGAAAACTTGGGAGCAAACATAACCGTTTATTGCGTCAAATACGAAATTCAACTGGCGTCTATGGCCGCAAGGCGGAAACACTCGGCCTTAGACACCCCCTGCCGTGTCGCCACAGAACAACATGCGCATAGTTCCCCATGCAACCACCACTAAGCCTCAGAGATAGTCCGGGAGATGAGACACCTTTATTTATGTTTTCGAGTGCATTTTGTTTGAACATGTTTTCTAAGGCAGAAATACCTGGAGAAATCGAATCTGGCAGTCTTACAAGCTGAAAGTGGTCCATTTTCTTTCCATGCAGCTGTTTTGGAAGGAATCTCGCCTTCCAAAATTGGCACAAAATTAAGGGGTAGGGGAAATTTAAACGGCCATATCTTCGTCCATATTGCTTACATCAGAATGAGTTACCCCTCAAAATGTTTCTATTTAGCCCCTCTATCCAATAAAGCAAACCAAATTTGAATATGTTAATTAGTGACGTCAACAGAGGTCATAAGGTCACCAAAACGGGTCAGAGGCTATACCTCCTGGAGGCTCCAGAAAAAACACCACAAACTAGAAGAAACAAGACCAAAATGGTTTATTTGACTTTTATGCAGTAGAAAAGATGATACTTCAGACATCTGACTATAGTAAATCTTTGTAAAAGACAATCTGCATTGTTAAAAACAAACTGATTCAAGTTTTTCGTTCCTACATCAAATATTGACATCTTCTGCCCTTGTGCATTACCTATCAAAGATAAATGTATGCGGAACATATTTCAAAATATTGCTCAATTCATTTGATTATATTTACGTATGTTGGGGTAATTTATGTATCAATCAGTTATTAGGCCTAACAAGCAACAGTAAGTGAAATTTATTTTAAACTGAACTTCTCATAGTGAAAGTGGGTAATCCCCACTTCAAGTACACTGCATGGTAACGACTGAAAGTGGGGAATCCCTGCTTCAAGTACATCATGTACATTGCATTGTGAAACTGAAAGTGGGGAATTCCTGCCTCAAGCACATCGCATTGTTGTGAAAGAGGGGAAACCCCATCTCTGTTCTGTTCTGTTCTGTATAAATACTGGGCAGATCTTTTCCTGGAGTAACAGTTCCCAGGGTGTAGGACAATTAGTCCAAGTATCATGTTGCAGACAGTCTGCTTTTGAAAGTGTCTATTGTCTCTGCAGAAATTTGGTGATTGGTGAGATTGTTCCAGTCAATGACCATTGTTGGAAAGAACAAGTTTCTGTGTTTTTCGGCTTGTGATGTACATATTAAGTTTTTCATTAAGTATAAGTCAGAGATATGGGTTGTGTGTTACTTGTCGAAGTTGTTGTTGGTATAGATGGTAACAGTGGTGTTTAGGTTATTTGGTCCTATTGATTTGCATGATATAACAAAATTTTGTTGATGTTGAACTTCATGCCCCACGTGTTTGACCAGTGCTCGAGTGCAATTAGGTCTTGTATTGTCTTTCTGTCCGGATTTGATGTACCAGAAGTGTTTGCTGTTTTTCTGCACAAAACTAGTTTCGATAATGTAATGAGATATTTAGAATAAGATTTTCGTATCTTTGACTGGGTGTGTCCTTTATGTTTCTTGTAGATTTCAATATTGAAATGTTTATGGGATGACTGCATGTGGTTAATTGGTTTCTGCTTACGTTTTATCAGTTTTTTTTATCTTTAAATGCCGCCTCCATTTGTATTCTGGTCTTTGCGGTGTATGTTGTAATTTGGTGGGAAAATTTCACTGTCCTTGTTAGAATTGTCTAGCCACATTTCTGTTCCTAAAATAAGGTCTGGTTAAATGTAGTTTGTAATTAGGGCTTAATCTGTTTATTATTTTTTGTTTTTGACACTTTAGCAGTTAACTAGTAAAGTCCCACTTGTTTGCTTTAGGTAGGCAGTAGGCCGAAGAGAATGGTAAGCAAAAGGACAGTGCATTTTCTCCACTCTGTTGTTGGAAAGACATTTAATCTTGGCCTAAGTTAGGCCAGTAGAAAAGCCAGTCAGTTTACTGCTTGCTTTTGGTGAGCAGGAAAGTTATCAGCCTTTATTTTTTCGTGAATGTGCTGTTTGTGTCATCCTTAGTCTTTGTTTTATGCACTTGTGTTTTGTACAGATGCAGTGATATTTTATGCACTTGTGCTTTGTATCTAGATGCAGTGATATTTTATGCACTTGTGTTTTGTATAGATGCAGTGAAAGCTACATGATAGTTGATAAGTCTGCATTACTTCATGTCAGTTGTGACAATGTCAGATAAGCCATCAACAAGTACCGGTGTCAGAGAATACTTGCCCCCCCCCGAACGGATGGTCCCCCAGGGGCCCATTCATTTGCCGAACGTCTCCCTGGGCCTCCCTGCAAACATTTGCCCCCCCCCCCCCCCCCAATACCTTGTAGGAATTATCTCACAATTCCTCCATGTTGTTTTTTTTTTTACTTGTGCAACACATATTTTAGCACAAATCTACCCCACATGTATTGATCCGGGTGTCTCCATTTCCCCCTGATTCCTGGTTATCTGCATTGCTGGAGATACATACGCGGCATATCTGGCTCTTGATATGAATGAAAAAAATACAATAAAACACCAGTTTTTTTTTTTAAAGAAAGCTCTTTCATACTGGGAGGACTTAAATATTCTGGAATGGACTCAGGGATGTGGGTTTTCAGGTGGTTTCCTCTGTTTGTAAGCGTCTTAAAGTGGATATAAATGGGAGGGGCCCTTTGGTTCCAGAATATTTGGGCCCCGTATTTGTTTGTGTCTTAAAGTGGATGTGAACGGGCAGGGGGCCCTTTGATTCCAGAATATTTGGGCCCCCTGTTTTTAAGTAAATGCATTGCAGTGGATATATATGGGAAGGGGGGCCCTTTGGTTCCAGAATATTTGGGCCCCCCATTTGTATGTGTCTTGAAGTGGATATAAATGGGGAGGAGGCCCTTTGGTTCCAAAATATTTGGGCCCCCTTTTTGTAAGTAAATGCCTTGCAGTGGATATAAATGGGGAGGGAGGGGCCTTTGGTTCCAGAATATTTGGGCCCCCTATTTGTTTGTGTCTTAAAGTGGATGTAAATGGGGAGGGGGCCCTTTGGTTCCAGAATATTTGGGCCTCTCATTTGCATGTGTCTTGAAGTGGATACAAATAGGAAGGGGCCCTTTGGTTCCAGAATGTTTGGGCCCCCTGTTTGTAAGTAAATGCCTTACAGTGGATGTAAATGGGGGAGGGGGTCCCTTTGGTTCCAGGATATTTGAGCCCCGTATTTGGTAAATACCTTGCAGTGAATATACACGGGGAGGGGGCCCTTTGGTTCCCAAATATTTGGCCCCCTATTTGTTTGTGTCATAGAGTGGATATAAATGGGGGAGGGGGACCCTTTGGTACAAATAGGGGCCAAATATACTGAAACCAAAAGGCCCCCTCCCCATTTATATCCACTGCAAGGCATTTACTTACAAATAGGGGGCCCAAATATTCAAGATCCACTTAATGCATTTAGATACCAAAAGGGGGCCCAATAGTCTGGAATCAAAGAGCCTCTTCCTCATTTATATCCACCTTGAGGCACTTAGATACTGTTCAGGGGTCAAGTGGCCAAAACATTTGGGAAACAAAAGCCTCCCCTACCCCTCTCTACATAACTGGAAATTAAAAGCCATTTATAGTTATTTTACAGAAGTATGTGTACATGTAGTTTGGGTAGCTCAGCTATTCATAAAAATTACTTTTATACTCAGATCGCAAACATACTTGCACCAAGTTAAATTTCCCATTTTCTATTAGAAAGTAAACTTAGGATCGAGTCATCTGGTCATAATTCCGCCTCAATTATAATGCCATTCACATGATTCAGGACTACATTTTAACATTTTGCGCAGAATCTATTCTCATGCTGAGCTGACAAAACACTGTGACCAGCACCTTTTACCTTTAGTCTATTGTAACATGACCAATTTTGCTATTTTGCACTGTTAACATCATCAATGTTATAACTGTAGTTAAGATGTCACATGAAATGCGACAAAAATCAAATATGAAAGGGGGCCCAAAAATTCGTTGACACGGGGTTGGCAAAGTAGAGTCGTCAGAGTATTACCAACATCTCTTTGCTAAGCTGGGAGAAAGCAAAGAGATCTCAGAAGGCAACAACAAACCAAAAGTCTCTAACCTAGGGGAAGCCAGGTACGCAATCTTCAGAGAGAAGTATGCACCTAGAAAGGAGTCTGAACCACTAGCCACAATTAAAGGAGCAGATGCTATCACTCTTCCTCCACCCAAGCGAGTTCTTTCACAAAAGCTGAACAGGACAAACTATGTGACAATGATTTGAAGAAATGCACACCTCCAGGACCCAATATCTGATTCAATTGATCCTACTGAGTGTGGTTGGAAACTAACTGATGGCAAATACCAGATGGTCTGGTTTGTTGGGGACCAAATGCCAAAAGACATAGCTGAGCACGTTACAGCTGACCAACCATCAGACAATGATGACCAGGATGAGTATGAAAATTCCTTTGACTCTGATGATTCAGACTATGAAATCGAAGATGATTTATAAAGCACTTGAAAACCCTTGATTCAGCTTTCTTGATATATCAAAGGGTGCTATATATTTCCATTATTTTGCAGCAAGTCTGACTGTGTTTGGAAATGGCAACGAGTTATGCTAGAGATGTTGTTATTGTGAACTTACAGTCCCATTCACAAGTACCGAACTTCATCTGTTGAGTCCTCTCTATCATCCAAGTGGTCAGTAAAGACCATAAGCAATGTATCCGAGCTTTGCGTAATCCTGTAGTTCAGAAAGTTAGCCTAACAGCTGCGGACCACTTTACAATGTCAAGCAATGCACCAGAGTGGAAAATGTCAAAATTTGATGAAAAAGCAATGTAATTTAAATCAGTTTGTTTGAAACAATGCAGATTGTCTTTTACAAAGATTTACTGTAGGCAGATGTGTGAGGCCTAATAACTGATTGATACATAAATTACCCCAACATACGTAAATATAATCAAATGAATTGAGCAATATTTTGAAATATGTTCCGCATACATTTATCTTTGATAGGTAATGCACAAGGGCAGAAGATGTCAATATTTGATGTAGGAACGAAAAACTTGAATCAGTTTGTTTTTAACAATGCAGATTGTCTTTTACAAAGATTTACTATAGTCAGATGTCTGAAGTATCATCTTTTCTACTGCATAAAAGTCAAATAAACCATTTTGGTCTTGTTTCTTCTAGTTTGTGGTGTTTTTTCTGGAGCCTCCAGGAGGTATAGCCTCTGACCCGTTTTGGTGACCTTATGACCTCTGTTGACGTCACTAATTAACATATTCAAATTTGGTTTGCTTTATTGGATAGAGGGGCTAAATAGAAACATTTTGAGGGGTAACTCATTCTGATGTAAGCAATATGGACGAAGATATGGCCGTTTAAATTTCCCCTACCCCTTAATTTTGTGCCAATTTTGGAAGGCGAGATTCCCTCCAAAACAGCTGCATGGAAAGAAAATGGACCACTTTCAGCTTGTAAGACTGCCAGATTTGATTTCTCCAGGTATTTCTGCCTTAGAAAACATGTTCAAACAAAATGCACTCGAAAACATAAATAAAGGTGTCTCATCTCCTGGACTAAGAGGTCTTTACACGAACACCACATCCCAAACAGGCGTAGGGTTGTCCGTCCTTTGCAATTCGGGCATTGTGGACTTTGCAGTATACTATTGCCCCAGGCCTGAATGCCCGCAAAGGTCTGTATTTCCCAGCAAGGGCCATGTATGTGTACGTTTGTCCCTTTCATTGTGTGTGTGTGATACACTTATGGCTGTTTAAATCTATGAAAGCATGCAGCAAGTGCTGGGGGTATTTTTGGCGGGGGGGGGGGTACCCTTGGTTATTAGTGCTGGGGCCCACTCAGGGTGGGGCGGGCCCCTACCATGTGTCTCCGTTTTGGTGCTGCTGGGGCTGCCGGCTCGTCCTCGCGGGCACAGACTCTGTGGGCCCTGCCGTGGGATGGGGCGTGGCCTGTGGCTTTCCCGATTGTGTGTGTGAATGTGGGGTCCTGCATGCTTTTTTGTCGTATGTGTGTATGCAGAGATGCCCCAAGCTACAAAACTTTTAGCTGCTTTTCTATACAGGTCGAGTCATATATGGTTGAGGTTGGCCGGGTGGTCCAGAACCCCCATTATATATACCACTCAAGTAAGTTATCATTAGTTTTCAATTTAGATTTATGGAAAGATTGGAATGGAATAAGGTTTTTCTTTCTTTTAGGACCCCATGAATGGCGAACCATTATGCTACTTAGTTCAACCAAATAGCTTATTCATTTTTAGATGCATACAGTTCAATTTCCCGACAGACTGTGCATGATGGATATGGCAGCTGCCATCAACTGCTAACAAACAATATTTGGCAGTGTGTTCCTTTTTACTGCAGTTAAATTGAATATTTCAAGTTTGTAGTCAATGTTCTTATAGGGAAAGTCTCATGGTGGTAATTAGTACTCAGATTTCAACATCTTTGTATATTAGACTTCCTTTAGTTAGCAGTATTTTTTTCTACTTGATTAGCTGCTTTAAAGTGAATGAATCAACTTGAACACACCGTTGCTTGGCTGATAGAAATATTTATTGGGTGCTAAATTCACAGTCTTGGAAACCTGATATTTGCTGAATTATCAATTTACCAAATTCATCAAATTTTCAATAATACAGACCCAAGGTAGGTCATGCTTACCCATTATTGATATGTTTGGTGCCACACACATTGAGAGTAACAGACAATATTGGGCAGTGTGCTCACTTTTATTTAAGATAAGTTGTACAAATAAGTTTGTCCTAGTCAATGATCTGAGGGAAGGTCTCATGATGGTGATTTGTGATTATTTTTAACACCTTTGTGTATTAGTATTTTTAGTAGTGCTCAGCAAAAGTTGTGGACGATCGCCAGCAGCAGGGCCTTAGGATATTGACAGCAGCGACATTCCCCTGAGCGTACCAGGAGGCATTTAAGGCTGGCACCCCATAAGCTCCGCCGATACTTGCTTGAAGGCTGCTAGCCTATCCAAACCATTCTCGTAGGCCTTCAGGATCATCTGCTTAATCCACTATGAAATCGTGGTTTGGCAAACTTTCTCCTTTTGTGGGTTACCCAGGGGCAAAAAGAGGGTGGACCCCTGACCTCTGGCACCTCCCATGAGAGATACCAGCATTGCACTCTCAGTAGGCACAAAGCTCTTTCCTCTGGGGGAAGAGCCATGTCCATAGCACAAAGGGTACAATCTTTAAAGGTCGTAGAAGGACCTCGAGCCACTTGTTTCTTTGAAAGGAGGTCCAAGTGAAGTCTCGGGGTCACCTGGGAGTAGTCAGGTGACCATTGGATTCGGTCGTGTGCTATAGAGTGTGGATCTCACTTCTGCTTGGCCCCGAAGTGAGTGTTAATAGAAAACAAGTTTTCCATGTCCAGTACTTGATGTCTGTCCATCAGGGGGCCTCTCAACACTCAAAGGGCCACTTCTTCAACATAACTAAGACCAACAGGAGGTCCCACCATGGTGGGACCTGCCTGTCCGCCGGTCTATTGGTGTAGAAGGACACGATGAGTGCCAACAGATAAGGATCACTCCTAATGGGAATGTCCCAAGGCACTTGCCAGGGTTGAGGAGATGGCTGATTGGAACCCCTCCATGGATCTCAAGCTCTTCCCACATATATAGCAGGAAGTCAGCAATGTCTGTGATGCACAGAGACGATGGATGTATTTTCTGAGTGGAGCACCAATCTGAAAACACTTTCAAATGAACCAAGTAAACTGTTAGAGAAGAGAATCGAAGCCCCCCTCTGGCAATTCTATCTGCGACCATTTCTGAGAAACCCGTGGTGGATGTGTTGTGCAATGGCCAACAAGCTTGGAGATTGAGCACTTGAGGGTTCCTGTGAAACATGCTCTTCCATGGTTACCCCAGAAGTTTTGCCCATGCAGATAAATGTAACAGAGGGTGGATGCTTAATTCCAGAAGGTCCAGGGACCAATCTGTGGGGCCAGAGTATGACCAAGATCAAATTGCAGTCGTGGGACTGAACCTTCCGCAGGACCCCTGGGAGAATCTGTGCAGGTGGAAAGGTATATGCCCAAATTTTGTTCCCAGAGTAAACTGGAAGTTTTGCATTTAAACTTGTCGCAAACAGATCCATGTGTGGGGTACCCCACATGACCTGAATGACCCGTGGGTGGAGTAACCACTGTGTCCCTTCTGGCTGACCACTTCTCGAAAGTTGGCCAGCCAGGACATTTTGTAGACTCGGGTCATCATGTTCGGAGAACCATTGTATGATGCATTTGGCCAGCTCCATCAGCTTTCAGGAGCCCAATCTGCTTTGCCAGTTGAGATAGATGATGGCAGTCCTGTTGTCGCACATTATGTGTTCCACCAGATCCTAGCAGTGGAAGAGCGCCAGGCGTATCGCCTCCAGTTCCAACCAGTTTTATGTGATGGGACGCAGACTGCTCGAGTCAAAAGCCTGATGCTGTCCAGCCCTCTACATGGGCTCCCCACCTGGATCGCAACGAGTATGTGTGCATGGCAAGTTTGCCTGAAGATCTGTCTGGACATGATGTTCTCCCAAACAGAAAATCTAAGGAGGTGCCGGCGATCCTCTGGGAGGACCGGCAACAGAGCTTGGTAGCACTGGTCCCTTGACCATCTGTCCCACAGGGCATGCTGCAAGGGATGATCGTAAAGGCAATCCAGGGGGACCTGGGAGTCCATGGAGGACAGGGAGTGTTCACAGGGCAGAGTGTTCACAGTAGCTCCATTCAGGAAGGACCTGGAGGAGCAGCCTGCAGAGCTGACACTAGGGCTGGGGGCACCAGAGATGGCACTTGGGTCATAGAAGGGGCTGCCACCACAGGAGCTGAAGGCTCACTACAGGTAGAAGATGCAACCACAGACTTGGGTACCTTCTTCTGTACTCCAATATACCTGGACTTTCGACCTGAGCTCTCCCTTCTCCAGTGGAGTCGCAGGGGAAGACTCAATGGAGTCAGAGTCCAAAGCCTGTCATTTTGCTGCAAAAACTTGCAGCCTACATCCAGCTTTATTACTCTTCTTCCAGGCCTGCTCATAGAGCAGCCACTTTTCCTCTCCCCAATCAACACAGAACTGGCACATGTTTTGTGAAAACAAACACAGCTAAGCTGCCAGTTACAATCAAAGCAGTGCTTATGATCTTTGTAGGCAGCCATAAAGTGGTTCTGTGAATCCATCTTCGCGCCTTTTACCAACAAAGGAGAAGCAGAAGTGGTCACTGGATCAACACCTGCCAAGCAGCAATTGCCTGGTGCCACCAAGACTGTCAGGTTTTGGGGAACAATCGAGTGAGTAAACAAACTCAGCTGTGTTGCGCAATTTGGCCAGACAAAGAGGTCTTCGCAATGCTGGCTGACAGGTAACATTACATAACTAATACAGAATATTAGTCCAAGAAACCAACAAATCCCCAGGTGCACACCTTCATATATTAAAAACTTGTTAGAGACCCACCTACAGTACATCCCCATTAAGTTTGAAGTGGATCTGGTAAGTGGTTTTGGAAAAGTCAAAAACGTGAATTAACACTGCAATTCCCATTCACTTACATCACAATCAATAGGACCAGGCCAGGCAAGCCAAACCTGGAAATATTCACAAAAAGAGATATCTGTATTTCTAATTCAAATACCTGTATTTCTAATTCAGATATCTGCATTTCTAATTCCGATATCTGTATTTCTAATTCAGATATCTGAATTAGACTGGAAATACAAATATCTGTATTAGAAATACAGATATCTGCATTAGAAATACAGATATCTTTATTTCTAATACAGATATCTCCATTTCAACAACACAAGCTAGAGAGCAATGAATGTCCACTTTGCATCATCACTACATTATCATCATCATCATCATCATCATCATCATCATCATCATCATCATCATCATCATCTTAACATGATTTGACAAAAGTTGTACATTTTTACTCTGAACATAAATTATACTATTAATATGTACATAACCAACTACCTGTAAACCTTCAGAAAATCCCCTTTGTTTGAAATCAAGAACATAAGCACGATACATGGCAAAACTTCTATCTCTTGAAAATAGATGTACATGTTACCATGCACAGTTTGCCCCCCCCCCCCCCCCCCCAAAAAAAAAAAAAAAAAAAAAAGTTGAGAGATTTGATGCAAGATGTAGTAAACTTAGTTTCTGGACCCCTTTTTGTGCAAACCTCCCTCAAGCACTGCTTTATACAAATCTTACTTACATACCACAAAGCTGATATATAATTTCGAGAAAAAATAAGAAAATAAAAAGAAAGAAATGGGATTAGATTGATCTTGTAGGCCCAAAATTACACACTGAGGGTACAGAGGGCGCATCGGGATCCATCATTAACTGTACCTTCACCATGTGGCAACACAAATAGAGATATCTGTATTTGTAATACATATATCTCAATTATAAATATAGATATATACATTAGACTAGAAATACAAATATCTGAATTAGATACAGATATCTGTACTAGAATTACAGGGTTCTCTATTTCTAATTCAAATATCTGTATTAGAAATACAGATATCTGTATTGAAATGCAGATATCTGTATTTTAATGCAAGTATCTGCATTTAGAAATACAGATATTTCTATTTGTGAATATTTGCAGCTTTGGCTTGCCATAGATTAATACCCGAATTGAAAAATTCATCGATTCACAGCAACACTACCTTGTGAACAACTTTGTTTGGCCCTTCTACAAGGAACATTTCCACCAAGCTTCAGCATAACGGTTTCAGAGATGTCAAAAATAGCGAAAACACACCATTTTACATAATACATATTTTTTACATTAAATATTTGAAAAACCACAGTGCCATCTGTTGAACAAATTAAAATCTCTGGGTCCCAAGAAGTTTCCCTAAGCAATTTCAATTGGCCAAGCGGGTTTGGAGAATTTTTTTATGATTTGACCAAAAAATGAACAAAAAAATCATAAAAATTGCATGGCCACTTGAACACACTTGGCAGAGACCCACCCAAGGTACATTCCCACCAAGTTTCAAATGAATCTGCCTAGAGGTTTTGGAGAAGTCCAAAATGTGAATTGTGGATGCTAAAAAATGGACACCAGATGCCTCCCAGACAAAGAGCCACCACGTAAGGTGAGCTAAAATTCACTGAAGTTTGACCATTTGAATAATGTCTGTACAGACCCACTCGAGGTATATCCCCATGGAGTTTAAAGTGAATCTAGCCAGGATTTTAGAGAAATCTAAAATATAACAATGGATGGCTGGATGACAAGTCAGCTGAGCTAATAAAAAAAATGCCCTTTCTGCCCATGGTACAGCAGAAATGCCCCTCTGTTTTAAATAAATATATCAGCCTCCTTGGTAAAATTGAACGATAATTCAGAAAAAGAGGCCCATGGGCCTAATGCTCTGCTGGCATTGTGGATATATTGCACCTGTTCATTTCACAGTTGTGAGTCCTCAAGTGGCTTCTGCACATATAAAGCTGATGGACATTTAATGTAAAAATTGTCCATCAGATGGCACTTCGCTCCATGTGTAATCAAGGCTTATTTGTGCAACTCCTCTGATGAATATTGTTGCATGTGCCAAGACAACAATGAGCGAGTCCTTAAATATACGTCCTCAATGACCTTGGGACAGAAGAATAAGGACACCTAGATTATGTACAAGAGGTCCATAGGCCTGCCACGTGATGTGCTGACTTTGCCATTGAAGCGCAAGATACAACCTGCCATTACAAAATCACCTGTTTCATATTTACAGGCATGGTGGCCTCACAAAAATAGGTCAAGGTCACCGATATTATACACAATTCTAGCTTTGGACATTGTCTAAATATCTTATTAATTAAGCAAGTGTAATCCAATTACTTTTCAGATATGAAATTTTATATCTTAAAACACATTTTGGCCAATAATTACCATTAAATTATAGGTGGCATCATTCACAACTTGACCTCCCCCCCACAATCCCACTGAATTTGGTGACCATTTGCCAAAAATTAAAGATGCTAGAGTGTTCATAAGATATTCATATTTTGACCACTATATTGCATAATATTGTAGGCGGTGCCACCAATATTGAAAAAAAACCCTCGATTTTTATACCCCCTAGAAGTACTGAAAGTTATATTGGGCTAACTTGAAAACTGGGGACAGTATTGCAGTCACAAGATTTTTTGCAAATTGACCTGTATATTACATAATGCTATAGGTGGTGCCACCAACATTGATGTCCACAAAGATTTTTATACACTTTATAACTCCTATACGTTATATGGGACTATCTCAAGAATTGTGGGGTGCAGAGCATTCACAAGATGACGCCCATATTCAAACTGGCCATTTGACCTTGACCTTTAACTCGATTTAAAAAATTGTTATGGTTCAAAATATGCAACCCTAGTCCAGCTTTCCATATATAGTCTGTTTGTTCAAATCTTTTCATAACTTTTTGAGTTACTGACGAAAAACACTAAACTTGGACAAGAGCCAAAATCCATAATTACTGGGTCACAGTGACCCCAAAAGTAAGTGACCAAGTACAGTTTTATGTATTATGTAATCAAGTGCAATCTTGTTCTGGAGGCTCAATTCTCTTTGCCATTAATGTCCAAGCTACACCCGGCCATTACAAAATCTCCTTTTCCACTTGACAGGCATGGTGACCTCACAAAAATAGGTCAAGGTCATTGATATTACATAACATTCTACCTTTAGCCATGGTTTATATATAATGTAAATTTGGCAAGTCCACTTCCTTTTCCAAATATGGAACTTTACATCTTGAAACACATTTTGGCTCATAATTTCTGTCAAATTATAGGTGGCCCCACTAGCATCATTAGCACCTCCCCCACAATCCCACCAAATTTGGTGACGATCATCCAAAAATTAAAGATGCTAGACTGTTCACAAGATTTTCACATTTTGACCCTATATTACATAATAATGTAGGTGGCGCCAATAATATTGAAAGGGGCATAGATTTTCATACACCCTATAAGTCCTGAAAGTTATATTGAGCTAACTTGAAAATTGTGGACAGTATAGCGCTCACAACCCTAAAGTTTACAGATGGTCAGACATGAGCAATCCTATAAGCTCTGTCACCTTAGGTCAGCACAGCTAAAAAAGAACAAGAAAACAAGAAAATATATTGAATCATATATATATATATATATATATATATATATATATATATATATATATATATATATATACACATATGTATATATATACATACATATACATATATATACATACATACATACATACATACATACATACATACATACATACATATATATATATATATATATATATATATATATATATACTTGGTAAAATAAACATAACCTGAGTCCGGAGTCCATGGTATTTACAACTCTTCTGACTTCAACTGGCTGTCTTGAGACCACAATTCCTTGACCACACAGGTTTCAATGTGCTGCAATAGTTCAGCTGGCAGCATGGTTTTTTAAGAACTATCTGAAGCAGCCTGAGAAAATACAGCACTAACACCAGGAAAAGACCGGCACCATTACATGTGTACCAAACCTGGCCAATTCAAAGTCAGATTGATGCGACATGTTTTGTAGGTTTAGCACAAATAAGCAACATTTTAGGTTTGGGTTCTGGTTTTCATGGTTTTATAAAAAAAAATCATGTGCATGTGTGGTTTCACTGTCCACAAACGCCAAATGGTATGCACTCAGGAAGTGAGTCAGACTCCCTGGAGAAGCTTACAGGTGATGAATCATTTGATAAAGCTGTCCTTTTAGTATGCAGCAGCATTTTTCCCAATCAAACCAATGCCATATGCAGTAGAACTACAAAAGGGTTATCTGTGGAGCATATATGTGTGCGCAAAATTTGTGGTGAACTACAAAAGTGCTTGGCAATGATAATATTACATTCTAAAATGACTGTTTCTGTCGTTATTTTCTTGACTGAAAGGGTTGCCATATCATGAAAGAGTGAACTTCAAAAGGGGGTGTTCAGGTCTACAAATGTGAATGCTTTGATGCTAAGTATCTACATTATTTTAGTCTGAATCAACCACTCTTATGCCATACTCCACCACAATTTGGCCACTCTCCTTTCAATACTTACAAGTTACATCTAGTTTCAAACTTGCTGGCAAGAGACTAAAATTTTCCTTCCAATGAAGCCCATTCAGTGAAGTCAATGAGGGCTTTTAAATCCATCTCCTGTAACAGACACTTTCAGCTCACCAGCTCTTGATAAAGCACTCTTGGGTTTTGTGTTCAAGTGATTCTCAGCATATTGCTTTATGAGACATAAATGTTGTCCATTGCTGATAGTCTACTTTTGCAATATGTTTCAGTGCATGTACATGTATTGTTTTTTTTTCTTTTACTTTATGTATTTCATTGTACATAGACAAGACTGGGCAATAATGGAAAATATGGAAACTAGCACACACTTCCTGACCCTATTCTGAAAGAATTTGAAAAACAAGTGTTATGTCAGTTGATGTTTATTAAACGCTTTCGTGTTTTGTACAAAGTAAATCTTTTTAAATGAAGCACACATTGATTTCACCATTCAATCATTGAGCACTCCATCCATTATATCCACTTCTCCTTGGTCCATTAAAAGGACATAGTTCAAATATATCTCTTGAATCCATGATATAATGAAGCCCTTTCTAAATAGCAATGAGGATTGTCCACAAGTTTTGTAGATGTAAGGTATGTATTTTGTGGCTAAATTTCCATCATTCTGTCCAGATCCACGATAGTTTCATTGTTGTATTTACCTGTAACAAAACAAAAAGTATACAAATTTCCCACAATGAAATATACTGTGTTTCTCCCAATGAGCAATTACGCTCTAATAAGGCACTTGCAACATTAAAGTTAAAGACATATTTTGGATCCACATTTTTAATACTATATATATATATATATATATATATATAAATATATATATATATCCTATGGTGAAGTGTATTTTAGTGCAACAATGGGGCATTTTATATCCCATACAGATACGGGTTTTCGATATATTGAAAAGTGTGCACTGATTTGATATCAATGAACGATTGCGATGTTTCTGCACTGATATGCTGTTCTGTGCACACTTGAAAGTGTCTCCACCTGTCACCAGAGGGCATCAGCATCAACAAAACACAAAGCTAAGGGCGTTGTCTGCCATGTCCACTTCTGATTTTTCCACTGCTGCGCAAATTTTGGAAAAATTTAAAGGCAATCAGAGATTGCTGGATCCATGCCCTCCTCGCCTCATTTATTACCTTGCTAATCAACATATATATGTGTGTCAAGTTTCATGAAATTAAATTAAATAGTAGAAGAATAATAATACACATGATTTTACAAGGATATGTCACTGTGACCCAGATACTTAACCTGGCAACCTACTTTTGGTTCATGACACATCCTTATGTCTAGATGCACCTGTGTGTAAAGTTTCATTAAATCAAACTTGAAGGACAACAGAATTACAGCCAGGACATAAAGTGTAACATAGTTTTACATGGTTGAATCACCCTGACCAAGATACTTGACCTAGTGACCTAGTTTTGATACCTGACACACCCTTGTGTGTAGAGGCATCTGAGTGTAAAGTTTCATTAATCTAAGTTATAGTTAAGGAATTTGTAGCCCGGACATGATTTTACAAGAGTATATCAAAGCAACCAGGAAACTTAACCTAGTGACGTACTGTTTGGTACATGACACAACCGTATATCCAGATGCACCTGTGTGTGAATTTTCAGTAATCTAAGTTGAAGGACAAGTGAATTATAGCCCAGACACGAAAAGCGGATAGGCGGTCGCTTGGATAAAGCGATTACTACATACTCCTCCTCCAGCATGGGGGTGGGATGGGGGTGGGGGTGGGGGTGGGGGTGGGGGGGGGGGGGTAAAAAAACTACAAGCGAGTTATTATTGCAAAAACATTATGCATCCCCAGAGCATGACATCAGTGATCAGTGTAACTTTGGCCAATGCATGTCAATATGCACCAAAAAAAATGTAAATACTTGAAGCATTTTTATACAACCTGTCCATTGAGATTACATGACTAGCATCAATGCATGATTACCTGACTCATATCTATGAATTTATATACAGTGTAGTTACAGTTAACCAATCAACTGTTTGAGGACTGTGTGACCTTCACCTACAGCCTGAAGATCATCCACATTCATGTGAAAAAAAAACTCTCCAAATCCATGGATGATCTGCATTTAAACAGAAGATAAGGAGTCAAAAGGGGGCAGAGGTATAATATAATTAAGTAATACACTATAAAAATAAGGATCACCCTGTGACCTTGACCTTTGGCCTCAAGGTCATCCATTAACATATGATTAAAAACTCTCCAGACCCACAGATCAACTGTACCACATTAGCAGGGAATGGGGCTACAGCCACCCGAGATACAATAAAAACTAGAACAGACTGATTTTCCAACAGAAAATCAAATGTCTCCCGATGGAACACTTACGTCTCTGAATAAGCTACAGGTGATAACAAATTACAAATGACCAAGTTTGCTTGAAAATTACAATCCTATTTTAGCTCTCACCTAGATACATTATTCAAGCAATTTTCATCAAGTTCTTCAAGACTTATTGCAGAAAAACCAATTTCACATAAGTGACCCTGTGACCTTGACAATGAGGTCAAGGTCACCCAAATACAATCCCAACCTTGGTCTTACCTTGATACATAATCCTACCAAGTTTCATCAAATTCCATCAAGTTCTTCAAGACTTATCGCACGGAAACCAATTTTACATAAGTGACCCTGTGACCTTGAAAATTACGTCGAGGTCATCCAAATACAATCCCAACCAAGGTCTTGCCAAGATACATAATCCTATTACGTTTCATCAAATTCCATCAAGTTCTTCAAGACTTATCGCATGGAAACCAATTTCACATAAGTGACCCTGTGACCTTGAAAATTCTCTCAAAGTCATCCAAATACAATCCCAACCTAGGTCTTGCCAAGATACATAATCCTACCAAGTTTCATCAAATTCCATCAAGTTCTTCAAGACTTATCGCACGGAAACCAATTTCACATAAGTGACCCTGTGACCTTGGGAAATTCGCTCAAGGTCGTCCAAATACAATCGCAACCTATGTCTTGCCTAGATACATAGTCCTACCAAGTTTCATCAAATTCTGTCACGTCCTTCAAGACTTATCGCACGGAAAGCAAGTGTTGAAGAACCTGAACAACAACAAGGAGAAGAAGTAGAAGCAGAAGAAACGGGCACAAAACCAATATGTCCCCGGGCTTCCACCGGGAGACATAATAACGATTACCCTATAAAATTAAGAATTGCCCTGTGACCTTGACCACTGGACCGTGACCATTTGAACAAACTTGGTAGAGACTGACCCAAAGTAGATCCCCAACACGTTTGAAGTGAATCTGGCTAACGGTTTTGAAGATGAAGTTGAAAACGTGATCCACAGCAATCCCTATTCACTTACACAGAAATCAACAGGAATGTATGCAGTTTGACCTTTCAAGGTCAGTCAGGTTTAAAATAAACCATACAAACAGAAAGCCCATAAGTACTTTTCTATTAACAATTAATAGTGTCCTAGGGCCTATGATGCGCCATTATGAAGGTATAAACCAGTATGTGAAAATTGCGTAGTCAGCATAAAATGCAACAAGGATTTGACCTTGATGTTTGACCTCAAGGTTATATATTACAGTAGACAAATTTCCCAGAACCACAGATTATCTATATCTAGTAGTAGGCAATAGGTCAAGAGGGGACAGAAATACAAAGAAAACTAGAACAGACTGATTTTCCAACAGAAAATCAAATGTCTCACGGTGGAACACTTATGTCTCTGAATAAGCTACAGGTGACAACAAATTACAAATGACCAAGTTTGCTTGAAAATTACAATCCTATTTTAGCTCTCACCTAGATAAATTACTCTAGCAATTTTCATCAAGTTCTTCAAGACTTATTGCAGAGAAATCAATTTCACATAAATAACCCTGTGACCTTGAAAATTACGTCAAGGTCACCCAAATACAATCCCAACATTGGTCTTACCTTGATACATAATCCTACCAAGTTTCATCAAATTCCATCAAGTTCTTCATGACTTATCGAATGAAAACCAATTTCACATAAGTGACCCTGTGACCTTGAGAATTACGTCGAGGTCATCCAAATACAATCCCAACCTAGGTCTTGCCAAGATACATAATCCTAATAAGTTTCATCAAATTTCATCCTGTTCTTCATGACTTATCAAACGGCAACCAATTTCACATAAGTGACCCTGTTACCTTGAAAAATAGGTCAAGGTCACCCAAATACAATCCCAACCTAGGTCTTGCCTAGATACATAATCCTACCAAGTTTCATCAAATTCTGTCAAGTTCTTCATGACTGATCGAACGGAAACCAATTTCACATAAGTGACCCTGTGACCTTGAGAATTACGTCAAGGTCATCCAAATACAATCCCAACCTAGGTCTTGCCTAGATACATAATCCTACCAAGTTTCATCAAATTCCATCAAGCTCTTGAAGACTGATCGCACGGAAACCAATTTCACATAAATGGCCCTGTGACCTTGAGAATTTGCTCAAGGTCATCCAAATGCAATCCCATCCTAGGTTTTACCAAGATACATAATCCTACCAAGTTTCATCAAATTCCATCCTGTTCTTCATGACTTATTGAACGGAAACCAATTTCACTTAAGTGACCCTGTGACCTTGAAAATTAGGTCAAGGTCACCCAAATACAATCCCAACCTTGGTCTTACCTTGAAACTTAATACTACCAACTTTCATCAAATTCCATCAAGTTCTTCAAGACTTATCGCACGGAAACCAATTTTACATAAGTGACCCTGTGACCTTGAGAATTCGCTCAAGGTCATCCAAATACAATCCCAACCTAGGTCTTGCCAAGATACATAATCCTACCAAGTTTCATCAAATTCCATCAAGTTCTTCATGACTTATCGAACAGAAACTAATTTCACATAAGTGACCCTGTGACCTTGAGAATTACGTCAAGGTCATCCAAATACAATCCCAACCTAGGTCTTGCCTAGATACATAATCCTACCAAGTTTCATCAAATTCCATCAAGTTCTTCAAGACTTATCGCATAGAAACCAATTTCACATAAGTGACCCTGTGACCTTGAAAATTAGGTCAAGGTCACCCAAATACAATCCCAAGCTAGGTCTTGGCTAGATACATAATCCTACCAAGTTTCATCAAATTCTGTCAAGTCCTTCAAGACTTATCGCACGGAAACCAAGTGTTGAAGAACATGAACAACAACAACAACAAGAAGAAGCGGAAGAAACGGGCACTAAAACAATATGTCCCCCGGCTTCCACCGGGAGACATAATAAGATACACGGCAGTGGCAGTGGGGAGGACGGCGGTGGACAACAGGACTAATCACTATTTGCATCCACCCTATGGGGGATGCATAATCATCATATGATTCTCTTTCTTTATTGATTTTACCAACTCGTACGATATCTTGTTACTGCACTCATTCCCTATGGTTAACTTGTGCAGTAACACAATATTGGCCTCTTTAGTAAAATCAATAAACAAAGAAAACCATATGACAGGGTTTTCCCCAAAGCCCTATAGCCCTAGAATTCTAGGGCTTTACATCTAAATTTTGGGCTTTGAAATCATTATCCCCATGATATTGAATAGGAGTGTGGGGCTTTAATTTTTCTACTGTTGCTATTTTCAGCAATCTTACTACTCTTTAAGAAAATGCTAGGGAAAACCCTGATATGATAATCTATATATACAGTATTAAAAAATGTGGATCCAAAATGTTTTTTTAACTGTTATGCTGTATTAGTGTTTGGGGTCTTCATTTGAAGAATGTGATATGTTGTTGTATATGCTACCATTTTTATTAAAAGCAGTGCATTTAAAGTACACTTCAGCTCTTCTGAGATTTAACAACTACAAATCAGAGTTAAATGCCTTTCATCCACAGCAAACACAGTTGGCAACCAATTGTCCTCAATGTGCTGCATTTTGCAAAGAAGTGAACTACTGGATCTGACTGACCAACCACCAGATTAAATACTTACCCAAAAATTAATTCTCATAGAATAAAGCTACTAAAACTACAAGTTGCAGGACTATCTCCTTAAGAATCCAGAATCCAATACGAACAAAATTACAGACAGATAGACAGGCAGGTTGCCAATCATGAAACCTCTTCAAATTACATGTCAGCAGAACTAAAATACTATATTCATATACATTGTAATGAAATTTACAGTCAGCACTTCAGCATTTCATTTTGAAATTCAATACGTGGAAGTGATAAATGCTTCCTTTATCTATTGGTAATACTACCCTCTCAATCACTCATGCTTATACCCCTGCTTATCAGGTTCCCAGCCAGGTTTTTAAACCTGAACTTTTTATAGCGGACCTGTGGTTACATGCACAAACCCCCAAAGGAGTCTCCGGTACAACTTCCGGTGTTTGCACATGCTCACCAGTTTCTCTCCTGGCTTCCGCCCACGTTGTTCTGGTGATCACAGGAGTGCCTCAAGATCGGCTTGTTTTTGCAGTTTTCACTGCCGGAGCAACTCATCGCCTAAGGATCTAGATAAGTGTGGGGTAGTGAGTCGTTGGACCGTTCTTTGAGCGAGAAGCCTTGATTCCTACCTGTTTTTTTATCTATTTTTGTTTCAGGAACACGTGGTCTTTTCCCTTGAAAACCAAGATGGCGGACAAGGATGTGGACCGCAAGGAGCGTGAGAGACATCAAGAACGATCTCGCCTCCTAATCCAGCAGCTCCGGGGGAGGCAGGGGCGCAGCCTCTCACCCCCAGTGAGTGTTGGAACAGCTCCAGCTGTCCCTGCCAGTTCAGTGGCGGGCGTCCCTGCTTCTCAGAAGCAGGATGTGGTCGGCCATCTGATGGGGAAGTGGAACACCCACCCGCACTGTAGAAAGTGCGGATGGGAGCTGGAGCGCTTGCAGTGCTCAAGGTTACGACCTTGTCAGCACTGTAAAAGTTGGTCAAGTGAGAGGTGGGATCTTTTTTAGTTGGCTGAACGTCGGCGGGCTAAACGGTCTAACCGTAGAGCTCCATCCGTTCAACTTCAAGACTCTCCAGCAAGCCTGCGAGTCACCACTTCCTCCTCTTTTCGGAGAGTTGAGGCGGTGGATAGTGCCTCGGATTCGGCTGGGGCGACCCCAAAGAAGAGGAGGCGCACTCGCAAGAGAAAGGGGGACAGGGCCGAGGAGCCTTCTGAAAAGAGGGCACCCGCCTTGGATCCGGGACTCAAGGCTATACTGGACACTATGCAGAGAACACAAATGCTGATGGCCACCACCAGGCAGTCTTTTGTGCAATCTGCACAGATGAGAGTCCCCTTTCATACACCAGCTGTGTCTGTGGCACCTGTGGGTCAGCAGACCCAAGACCCGGGTTTCCCAAGGGAAATTCAAGGTCCAGGTGCAACTGGCCCTCCTGCAGAGGAGACCAGCATGGACACGGGGGAGGCACCGGAACAGCCCGGTTTGCCGGTTCGCTCTACGGAGGGGACCGGCGTGACTGGCACTGTAGAAGGAGCCACAAGTTCTCTGGTGGGAGATGCCCCAGTGCTCACGGAGGTGCGTCATGAACCCTTGCCCGGAGCATGCCAGGAAGTACATGATACTTCCCTGGCTGGTCCGGTACGTCAGATCCGGTGCTTGCCGAATCCGTGCCGGCCGTGACCAGGACCGGACTGGACCACTCCGATGAGCAACTGGACCAGTCAAATAGAAGCTGCCCTTCCCTCTCTCCCCACGCCGTTTTTTCCACTGCATAGTGGTTTAGACGAGCGGGGAGAGCCTTTGTCTGATGGAGAGGGCTCGTTACACGAATCTCTTCTCGAGGAAGGCGAGGACGAACGTGAGGAACGCCTTAGGCGTAATCTGGAGCGCGAGTCCCGACCTGTCCAAGGGAAGGGGTCGGAGAGCGATGAGGTGTTGGCCGACGAGCCGGCCCATTCCGCTCAACGACAGTTGTCCTTTGAGGACAGCTCAGCCCCAGCCGAGGTTAGTGAACCTGCAGGGCTCTTTCACTCGACTAAGGAGTCGATCTTGGCTCTCCTCGAAGACACCTTGAAGGCTCCTCCCTTGCCACCGACCACGAAGAGACGAGCGATGTCAGTGTACCCACTAGAGTCGCCGTCTGTGTCGGAACAAGTCGGGTCCGGGTTCCCCTTCTCTGCTTATGTGGACGAAGTCTATCAGAGCCTGGATAAAGAGCTCTGGGGATCTAGGTCGCCCTCCGGCGTCCCGACTCAGCAAGTGCTGAAGTGCGGGAAGCTGTTGAGGAGGCCGAGAGCTAACATTGCTAGGTACTGTGTACCTAATGAGATCTATGATAATAGAGCTAAGGAGGTAGACGTCGAATGGGAGAGTATCTGCAAATGGATCCCCCCATCTCCCAAAGTCCCCCAGGAGGTCCTTAGTAGACTAGAGGAGGATGCAAGAGTGATGGTAATCATCGCCTCCTTCTTGGACGTGTCCTCGGCCGCGTCTGCCGAGATCATGCAGCGGCTCTTTGTGTCGCAGCAGGTCCCGGAACCAGTCAGGGACTGGATAAGTCTGAATACCCGGCTTCAGGCGTCCCGGGGTATGCTTAGAGCACCTTCTCAGGCAGGCCATCACCATGGAAGCCAACCTGAGGTTAACAAGGCGAGATTCGTGCTTGCAGGTCACCAACCTCTCGGAAGGTGAACAGCGAGCCATCCGAATTCAGCCTTTGTTCTCGAACTACTTGTTCGGAGGCGCTCTCTCTCCCATCAGGGACCAAGTGGTGGAGCAGCGAAAGCAGGAACAGGCCGATGAGGCTAACCAAGCCATCCTCGACCTAGCTAGACCAGCCACCAAGGCTCGTGGACAGGGAGCCAAAGTTTCTGGCACCAAGGATTCCTTTGCAAAGAGGAGGAAACCTAGGCGACTTAGGAACAGGAAGCCTCAGAGGCAGGGTTCAGCTGACGCACCGTCCTCCGGCAGTGGCAAGCAGAACCGGCCCTTTCGGAAGCCCGGCTTCGGTACAGGGAAAAGGGACTGAAGGTGCGTGCCAGTCATCCACACCCGTCAGGAGCTTTTGCGACGGGTCTGGGGCGATGTGTCAGTGACTCGGCGGCCGGTTAGCCGACTTCCGCAGTCACTGGCTTTCCGTCACGGACGACTCGTTCGTGTTAAGTGTCCTAGAAAAGGGATATGTGCTACCGCTCAAAGAGCGACCGCCCTTGTCCCGTGTCCCCTGGAAGTTCGAACTGCCGGCCCAAGAGCTGAAGAGGTCATTCTTCCACGAGGCGGTCGAGAAGTTGTTGGCGAAGGGAACCATAGAGAGGGTGAGGGATCACTCTTCTCCGGGGTTCTACAGCCGACTATTCTTGGTCGCAAAGAGGGACGGCGGCTGTGGACCGGTCATAGACCTGTCTCATCTGAACACATGTTTGGAAGTTCCACACTTCCACATGGAAACGCCAGAATCCATAACGAAGGCTCTCCGACCCGGGGACTGGACCTTCTCCTTGGACTTGAAGGACGCGTATCTGCACGTGCCTATGTTTCAGGGCAGTCGGAAGTACCTACGGTTCGCTTACGCAGACCAGGTATTCCAGTTTCGAGCTCTTCCATTCGGCTTGGCCAAGGCACCTCACGTGTTCACCTGGATAGTGCAATCCGTGGCAGCATGTGTTCACAAGAGGGGCATAAGAATGCACGTGTACCTGGACGACTGGCTTGTCCAAGCTTTAGTTCATCAGGAACTAATCAAGAACAAAGAATTTCTGTTGAAGCTGTGCGGGGACTTAGGGCTAGAAGTAAACATCCCCAAATCAAATCTCACACCCAAACAGGTGTTTGTCTTCCTAGGCATTCATTTTGATCTAGTCCAATTCGAGTGCCGTCCTTCCGAGGACAGATGGGACAGACTACAGAGCCTTATCAAGAGGTTCATGAGATGGACACAGCAAACAGCTCGGCAATGGCTGTCGCTGTTGGGCATGATGTCCTCGATGGACTCGCAAGTTCCGTTAGGACGCCTACACAGGAAGCCACTCAACATAGCTCTGAACGCAAAGTGGAACAGGACCAGTTTGCGGCAAATGGTCGAAGTAGGTCCGCACGACAAGTACCTCATCCGTTGGTGGACGGTGAGAAGGAACGTCATGGGTGGACAGACGATGAGGCCGTTCAATTCCAAACTGGTTGTTTACACGGACGCGTCAAAACAGGGCTGGGGAGCCCACACGGACTCCAGCATGGTCTCAAGCATCTGGCCTCTGCACTTGAGACATTTTCACATCAATTGGCTAGAGAATCTAAACAAAATAAATGTGCAAGACAAATCCTGATCATGAACTCACGTTGCATATGAGTGCTCATTCACAACTTTGCATTTAAAGCTGCACTGTCACAGTATCCACCTCTGTACTCTATGGGATTAAGTTAACACTTGAGAGAGAGAGATGAGAGATTTCAGGAAAGGCAAAAATACACATTGATTTAAACTTCACTACTTACTCATGGCTAAAATACTCTGTGAACTGCCCACTAAACAGTCCTTGAGTTCACACTTTTCATTAATGTGGGTGTTCTGTCCAACAATGCAGCCTTGTAGATTGGACCTGCAAGTGCAGACATTGAAACACTTTTAATCACAAAACTACACAGGAAAACAGTGATTTGGAACCAGATAGGAATCAACCACAGGACAATGTTCCGTTCAGCGGAACTGATGTGAAAGGTGTCAATTAGGGACATTACTAACCTTACCACGCTGGCCAATGACTTGTGTAATGCATTATTGTGATTTTATTTAATTATCATATTTTGTTATTTGATCTATTGGTATTTTTTGATGCAACAAATGAATAAATTTAGAAATAGTACAAGTCTTCAACACTCCCGTGGCCAAAAGAAAGGAATTATAGCCCAGACATGTCATGAAAAGGATTATGGTGATCTATTTTTTGTGCATTACATATCCTTGTTTTCAGATACACATGTGTATAAAGTATAAAAATAGCATTCAGAACGGGTTGACCTTGGTGCCCACCATCTTTTTTCCTCAACTCTGCAATTTTTCCTTTTCCTTTTTTTTTTTTTTTTACTTCGCAGGTGCCATAATACCATATAACTGCACCAAAAAATTGATGCAGCTGTCATGAACCCTCGAGATAATATGGTAACATGATTGCCCACTTTGTGCACCACTCAGACAGCCTTCAAATAAATACTTCAAAAGTTTCATAACAAGTTTAAAAATAATAAGAGGCAGCTGGTTTTCAATAGGAACGTGGTCCATCATAGTGATAAAAATTTGATGAAGCGGCAATGCACCCTTGTTGAGATATTATGGTAATGAAGTCCCCTTGTGTGCCACTCAGACAGTCTTGAAATACAGTGGTCCCCCTCTTATAAGGCCCCTCTCACCAGAGGCCACCCCTCTTGAAAGGCCAGCATTTCCGTGCAGAAAGTATGGTATTTCCATTATATTCTCCCCCTCAAGAGAGGCCACCTCTCTTATAAGGCCACTTTTTGGCTGCATTTGGGGTGGCCTTATAAGAGGGGGACCACTGTAAATACTTTGAAGTTTCATAAAAAGTTTATAAATACAAAGAGGAAGTTGGTCCATCATAAGATGCAGCTCTGACAAAAATTTGGTAAAGCTGTGGTCGATATTTTTTGAGATATCGTGGCAATGTTGTCAGGGTTGATGCCACTCATGCGGCCTTCAAATAAATAGATTCAAAGTTTCATATAGAGTTGTAATCAGAGGAAGCTGGTTTTCATTAGGAACCTGGTCCATCATAAGGTTCTTCTGTGACAAAAGTTTAGTAAAGCTACAGTGAACATATTTTGAGATATTAAGGTCATATCACTCCCTTGTGTGCCACTCAGATGGCCTTGAAATAAATACATTCATAAAAATGTTTAAAAATTAAAACGGGGAGCTGGTTTTGAATAGGAACCTGGTCCATTATGAGGTACATCTCTGATAAAAATTTGGTTACGCTACAGTGAATATTTTTTTAGATATCTTGGTAACATCCACAAGAAAGACGGACGGACAATGCAAGGGATGACAATACCCTCCTGCACGTTATGTGCTGAGGGTAATAAAACTAAGTGACAGACAAAAGGAATTATAGCCCGGACACAATGTGAAAAGGATATGTCACTGTCAACTCTATACTCTTGACCTTGTGACGTATTTTTTGAGCATGACACACCCTTGTCTCCAGATACATGTTTCCCAAGTTTCATGATTCAAAGCCAAATGACAATGGAGTTGTAGCCTGACCAGAAAGTGTAATGGCCAGACAGATGGAGTGACAGATAGATGCACAAACATTTTTGTGCCTCCCTATATACATTATTGTTCAGTTGTTTTAGGTACTATAATTACCACAAAGCTATCTCTGAAATAGTGGCATCATATTAACAGATAATGTCCTATTTTCTCTTTTTTGCACCTCTTTGATAGGGCTTACCCTTCCTCAATGGTCACATGGTCCAGGATAATGGAATTGGTGATTCTGACCTTCTCTCCAATAGTACAGTGTTTGCCAATGATGGACTTTTTGATGCCTACTCTCTCTGCAATGGTGACACCTTCTCCGACCATACTGTCTGTGCCAACCTAAAAACATTAACACAAAAAAAATTCAGTTTATCATATGGACAAACATGTCAGCTGACACTGACCATACAAGCCAAATAGCAAGGAAAACTACTCTGATGGGGCGTATCACATGCATCATATGACATATATATGCTCATAGGTAGTTTTTAATGACTCCATATATAATGAGGTGAAGGCGGACAGCTTACAAATTGACCGTTAGTTTTATCTATCGCTTTCAGTATGGCAAAAAATTGGATTGCTACATTGTTCATGCTCAGATCTAGAGATTTGTACAACAATTAAAACACCAAGGTCATGATAATCCTGTGCTACATTGGTCAAGCTCAGATCTAGATATCCGTACAACAATTAAAACAAGAAGGTCATGATGGTCCGGTGCTTTGCTGACTGGAACCTGCTGCTTCTGAAGGTGCTCTGTACGTGGACTATGTTAGTGCTTGCCAATAGTTGACCATAACTTTGATATTACCAGGGTTTGATCGAAGATGCCAGTTTGACATTTCAATGTCACGTAAGGTCAAAGGTAACAATGCTATTAGAAACCTGATGGACACTTTCCAAGTTGTGTTTAATGATAACCATGGGCCTAGGGTCCAATTTTAGCAAGAAACATGGCAATAATGTCAGTGTGACCTTTCAAATCAAGGTCAATATTAACTTCATGAAAAGAAACCCTATAGGTACTTTTTATTAGTATTTACTACTAACCATGGGATTACGATCCACCATTACCAAGATATAAACCAAACTGCCAGATTTGTTGTCCCTTATGTAACAATGCTAACATATGTATATTATACCCAAGCCAATTTTTCAATTTTTTCCTAATTTTGATCACTCATTGAAAATCAGAAAATGACAGCAGCACCAGACAGTGAAGATATTTGATGGAGAGTCCAGCTATATATATTTCGACTATGTTTGAAGAGAATCCAATATACACTTTGGGCAAAGATGACCAAAAAAGAAAAAAAATGCACAAAAATTTGTCAAGTATAGAAAAAGAATTGCAAAACCCCCTGGTGAACAAATTAAGCTCTAAGGGTAACCAGATATGTTCTTATGCAACTTCAGAGCAACTGGCTCAGTGTTTTTTTTTTTTTTTGCTTTTCTTTTATAACAGTTACCAAGAAATTTACAAGAAGACGAATTCTAAAAATTCTAAAATTTACTGGAGCATGATCATCTGTACACAGTTGAAATAGAGGCACCCGAGGTACATCCCAACCAAGTCTGAAGTGAATCTGGTTGGCTGTTTTGGAGAACAAGTCCAAAAATGTAAATTGCCATTGAAGTCGCCATTATCTTACATAGCATTCACTAATAATGTATGCATCAACTGACACATACCCAACTTGGAAAACTTGTGTCACTACCTGGTGAACAACTTTGTTTGAAACCTTCGACAAGCTACACTTGCACCAAGTTTCAGAGCAATTTGATTGATAATCTTAGAGAATAAGTCAAAAATAGAAAAACAAACAAAAACTTGTGGTACCCAGAAGTGTCCCAATCCAATTTCAAAGCAATTGCCCCGGTGGTGTTCCAGAGATGAAGACCTTTTCCAACTTCACAAAAAAAAATCGCCCCCCCCCACACCCCCCAAAAATAGCATTCCACGAACAGATTACCCTCAGCGCCTACAATTTTTTTTCACTCAATTCTGCATTTTTTTGAGACCTCACAGCTGCCATAATACTGTGTAACTGCACCAACAATTTGATGCAGCTGTGATGAATCCTTCTTGAGATATTATGGTAACATTGTCCACTTGTGTGCCACTCAGATGGCCTTCAAATAAATACTTCAAAAGTTTCATAACTTCATAACTATAAAAATAATAAAAGGCAGCTGGTTTTCAGGAATGTGGTCCATTTTAATATGCATCTCTGATAAAAATTTGGTGCAGCTGTGATACAACCTTGTTGAGATATACATGTAATGCTAACAAAATCCCCTCGTATGCCACTCATATGGCCTTCAAATAAATACATTTAAAGTTTCAAACAAAATTTTAAAATACTCACAGGAAGCTTGCATGTAATTATGAGGTGAATATCTGACAAAATTTTTGGTAAAGCTACAGTGAGTATTTTCAAGATATCACATTAACGTTGAATCCACTCAGACGGCCTTCAAATAAATACATCAAGTTTCATAAAAACAAAAGGGCAGTATGAAAATCCCATGCTCAGCTGGCATAGACATTCATCACTCTTGCAGCTCTGTGAACTTGGGATATGGTCAAGGTCACCCATGTACTGAGTAAGTCTGACCTTTATAGAATATTACTAACATGTGCAACATCAAGTAATTCTCAAGTTACAGTGAAGAGTAAAATTTATGTATGTTGCACTGTGACCCCAGAAACAAGGTCAATGTCACTCATATACTGTCTAAGCATGACCTTCATAGAGAAACATTAACATGTGCAACATCAAGGTTCTAACTCAAAACAGATCTCAAGTTATGAAGTGAACAGTAATCTCTGTGTCAGTTGTCCTGTGACCTTGGAAATGAGGTCAAGGTCCAAACATCACTGGAGCATGACCATTTGCACAAAATAGGTAGACTTATAAAAGGTACATCCCTACGAAGTTTGGCACAAATCTGGCCAAAATTATTTAAGTTATAACCATTACAAGAAATTCCCATGTTTAACTTTCCTATCCAAACTTTTTTTAAACATTTTCAAAACAAAATCATAATAAAATAAAAAATCACTGCAGCATCACCATTTGAACAAACTTGGTCGAGACCCACCCAAGATATATTGCCACCAACTTTGAAGTGAATCTGAAAGATAGTTTCTTCAGAGAAGTCCAAGATGGGAATTACCATTAGAATGCCCATTGACTTGCATAGTGATCAATAGAAAATGTGCATTTACCGATAAGTATCCGAATTGAAAAAAAAAATGTTAAAAATCAAGAATCCACAGCAGTGCTACCTGGTGAACATCTTTGCTTGACCCTTGCACAAAGAACATACCACAAAGTTTCAACTTAATCCGAGAGAATCTTCCGGAGAAGAAGATACAAGTAATGAAAAACACACAAAAATTCATAACAAATTTGAAAAAAATTGCAGCTCCAACTGGTGAACAAATTAAAAACTAAGAGTCCCTAGGAGAGTTCTTATGTCATATCAAAGCAATTGGTGAGCGGTTGTGGAAAAGAAGATTTTTTTAAGATTTGTCAAAAAAAGAACAAAAAAAAAAAAATTAATTAAAAGACCAATAATCACTGAAGCATGACCATTTGAACAAACCTGGTAGAAACCCACCCAAATACATTGCCTACAAGTTTGAAGTCAATCTGGATAACGATTATGGAGAAGTCAAAAATGTGAACTAGCATTAGAATGTCCACTGACTTACATAGTAATCAATAGGAAAGGTGCATTTACAACCAAGTACCCAAATTGAAAAAATTATTAAAAATCAGGAATCCACAGCAGTGCCCCCTAGTGAACAACTTTGCTTGCTCTTCCACAAGGAACATATCCACCAAGTTTTAGCTTAATCTGAATGACGGTTGTGGAGAAGTTGAAAATAACAATAACACACAAAAAATCATATACAAAAGGACTCTGACAGTCCTGTGCTCAGCTGACTAAGTTGCCCTAGGACCTTGGAAATTAGGTCAAGGTCAAAATCAGGAATCCACACCAGTGCCACCTAGTGAACAACTTTGTTTGACCCTTCCACAAGGAACATATCCACCAAATTTTAGCTTAATCTGAATGACAGTTGTGGAGAAGAAGTTGAAAATAGCAATAACACACAAACAATCATAAACAAGAGGACTCTGACAGTCCTGTGCTCAGCTGACTAAGTTGCCCTATGACCTTGGAAATGAGGTCAAGGTCACTGACCTATTCTGAATCTAACTTTCAGAGAGGGCCATCCCCATGTGCACGATCAAAGTCACAATACAAATAGATCTCAGGTTATCATGCAACCAGTAAAATTCATGTTAGTTGCCCTGTGACCTTGAGAATGTGGTCAAGGTCACTTATGTACAGTCTCAGTCTTTCCTTAATAGAGGACCACTAACAAGTTTAAGATCAAAGTCCTACCTTCCACAGTTCTCAAGTTACAATGTGAAAAGTAAAATTCACGTCAGTGTCTGGCTCCCAGTGACCTTGGGATTGAAGTTAAGGTCACCCATGTACTGTCTAAGTCTGGCCTTTGCTCAGGACAACCATCATGTTCAACAACAGGGTCCAAGTTCAAATAGCTCTCAAGTTGTCAGGTGAACAGTAAAATTTGAGCAAGTGGCCCTATGTTGCTTGTGCCAAAACTTTGATAAATATATTGGATATAATTGTGTTAGATTCTGTTTGTAACTGTTTTTTACTGTGTAGTGATGTATTGAAGATGTACCTTGAGTTCGAAATATATATATAATATATATATATATATATATATATATATATATATATATATATATATATATATATATATATATATATATATATATATATATTTATATATAGATATGACCTTGGGAATGAGGTCAAGGTAACTCATCTACTGTCTAAGTCTGGCCCTCATTAAGGACAACTAGCATGTGCAATATGAATGTCCTAGCCTTAACAGTTCTCAAGTTACCATATAAACAGTGAATTTCATGCACCCTGCCCTGTTACCTTGGAAATGAGGTCAATATCACTCACCTACTGTACATGTATCACCCTCATACCCAGAAGTGCCCCTATACAATTTCAAAGCAATTGGCTGAGTATATTCAAGGATAAAGACTTTTGAAGATTTGGCCAAAAAATATTAAAAAAAAAAAAAAAAAAAGTAAAAAAATCCAAAAATCATTGGACTGCGACCATTTGAACAAACTTAGTCTATACCTATCCAAGGAATACCCCCATCAAGTCTGAAGTGAAGCTGATGGTTTTGCAGAAGTCAAAAATTGTCAATTGCATTGCAAACCCTAATGACTGTGCAATCCCAATTGACTTGCATGGTAATCAATATCCATGCAAAATCAACAAGAAGTTTGAACTGAATCTGGCTAACGGTTTTGGAGATGATTTCCAAAATGTGAATTACCATTGCAATTCCCATTGACTTACATAATAAATAATAGGAATGAATGTATGCATTAGGGCTGTAACGATATACCGCGATAATGTTGCATCGCGGTACAGTCAATCCACGATACACGTATTGAAATGAGGTCCCCTGTATCGTAAAATACGATACATTCCATCATATAAGTAATTTCAGCTCTAAAAAGAGAAAATACGGAAGTTAAGGCCTTAATTCATTAAGATTTACCGTAATTTTGTGAAGGTAAACTCGTCAATTGACCAACCATTCGTCCGCCTTCTGATTATGATCTATTTTTGCCGATATAAGTGTTTTGGGATTCCCTTCATAATCATATATGCATGAAGCTTTGTGGCGCTACGTCATACCCTTGTGTGTAAAGTCTGAATCTAGGACTAGGTCAGCAAAATGACTGTGCCCGGCGAGAAAAAGCAGCACGCTCAATATATCAGGGGTCACATTAAGCTTGCGTCCTGCGTCATAGACGCAAAAAATGAAGAAAAGACACCCGGAAATTAATAAAAACATTGTCATTTCGCATGGCTGTGGACGCACACACAAACGCGATGCATTTTGAATGACACAACTGCAAAAATTACCCCCATGCGGTCACGGTGTTTTGCATCGACCATCATCAGTATCATGAAGATGTATTATACTGATGGAATCCTCTGATGTTCGTCTTTTTATGTAACAAGCTCTCTTATTTGCTAAGAAAAAAATATTCCTGGGGTATCCCTCCAAAAAATTCCCATAATGGGAATGGACGTATGTCATTTCATCTCATTATAAATGCGCTGAGAGCACTTCCAGGCTCCTCATTGTGTGGATTTGATCACGTGCCACTTACTGTCCAATCAAATTCGTTGTTGCCCATGTGCCTGTCTCATGCCCGCAATGTTGGGAAGGTATAAGTCTTATTACGCAAAGATTATTAGACCAAGATTTTAAATTTTCACATCATATTTTCACCAAGAAGACTGCTATCGAACAAATCTAGACAGAGACAAAGGCACGAGTGAAAATTCATTACGGACGGCAAGGAAAGTACGCACATTAGTCATCGCACGGTCACGTGAACGAAGCGAAAATTTGCATTAGGCCTGACAGTGACACGATGTTGTTGATCACTGTCTCCGATGGGGCACGCCGTTATTGGTGTGTTTTTTTTTTAAACAAAATTTAGTTGTTTTGATTTTATTGAAATGTTTGAATGGAACAAATCTGTATGACAGAACAAGGCAGGAATGAAATTTATGATCGAAGGCCGGAAAAAATATACGTTCAACACAGCGGAAAACCATGCCTGGGTGCATGCCCGTGACAGGCTGTGTACACTCGCTTGTGTTGCATGGCTTGTTAAGTTGTAGGCCTACCGTGTTGCTTGATGAAAAAAGTGACCGCACTTAAGATCAGACTCTTAACACCACCTACGGCATCAAATTTGTCAGGTATATTGAAATAGAAAGTGCACAGAAATATAAATCATGTAATTTCTGACCATTTCATCACGTGCAATCAATCGCAAAAATAACAGAGCCCAGGCATGTTCAATCAAGCATGCCGCTTGTTGTGCAAGCTAGTTAAAAAACTGTGCGATTCCATATACTGGCACAGTGGCAACGTGCTAGGGGTTAAGCCCCCTTCACAATCATTTTTTGATAGACCAGGGATGTGTTAAAGACTTAGTCCTAACAGCAGGTCCCTGGGCAGATTGAATCCATCCTTGGTACAGTCAACAACTTTTAGACCTTTTTACATCAAGTTGGCATATTGGTAACTTTTTATATAATCTTAAATTTTATAATAATGAGTCACCTACATGAGCATATAGACCCTATGTTATGTTCGTTTCTAGGCTAAGTTACCTGCATGTTTTATTTGTTTATCATTTTGATGTATGTTGATCATACCAATTAAACTCAATTAATCAAATTACATCAAAAGTCTAGATTGCACAATTTCAGACTGGACCCATCGATTCAGTTCATGGACCCACTATTTTTCCTGAAAAAGAAGAAAGATGGGTCCAATGAACCCGTACTGAAATAATGTGACCCCTGTATTATTATGGTTAAGTATCAAATTGTATCGTTTTGTATCGTATCGTCAGTTCCGTATCGGGATACGTATCGTATCGTGAAAAGGTGTATCGTTACAGCCCTAGTATGCATTGACCAACAATTACCCGAATTGAAGAATTTGTTTAAAATCAGGGATCCATACCAGCGCCACCTGGTGAACAACCTTTTGTGGCCCTTCCATAAAGAACATATCCACCAAGTTTCAGCACAATCTGAGAGATGATTTTGGAGAACAAGTCAAAAATAGCAAAAATGGTTTCGGACAAGATTTTTTAAGATTTCCCCCCAAAATGAACAAAAAAAAATTATTAAAAATCGAAAAATCACTGAACAGTGACCATTTGAACAAACTTAGTAAAGACCCACCCAAGGCACATCCCAACTAGGTTTGATCTGGCCAGCAGTTTTGGTAAAGAAGTCGAAAATGTGAATTGTGGACGGATGACAGATGCCTCACCCTCCTAAAAGCTCAGCTGAATTATCAGCTGAGCCAAAAAAATTGCAGTGCCACTTGGTGAACAATTTCAGAACGAAGAGTCCCAAGGAGTGTCCCTGTGCCATATCATTGCCAAAGCAATTGGGTGAGCAGTTTCTTCGAAGAAAAATTTTTTAAGATTTGCCCTAAAACAGAACAAACAAGAGGGCTGTGTGAACAGCCTGTGCCTCAGCTGATCTTGACATTCATCACACTTGCAGATCTAGGAACTTGGGAAAGGATCAAGGACACCATGTTCTCAGTAAGTCTGACCTTTATAGAAGAACACGTACATGTGCAACATCAAAGTTCAAGTAGTTCTCAAGTTATAATGAAGAGTAAAATTCATGTATGTTGCACTGTGACCCCACAAATCAGGTCAAGGTCATTCATGTACTGTCTCAGCATGACCTTAATACAGTATAATTAACATGTGTAGCTAACTCAAAACAGATCTCAAGTTAT
Organism: Hermodice carunculata; assembly: GCA_964020975.1. NCBI lineage: Eukaryota > Metazoa > Annelida > Polychaeta > Eunicida > Amphinomidae > Hermodice > Hermodice carunculata. Next base: position 4,023,863 of record OZ026629.1, on the reverse strand, counting down.
CAAGTAAACAGTAAATTTCGTGTCAGTTGTCCTGTGAATTAGCATTAGAATGCCCACTGACTTGCATAGTAATCAATAGGAAAGCTGCATTGAACGATAAGTACCCGAATTGAAAATCCTTAAAAATCAAGAATCCAAAGCAGTGCCACCTAGTAAACAACTGTTTGACCCTTCCACAACAACATATCCATCACATTTCAGCTTAATCTAAGGGACGGTTCTGAGAAGAAGTGAAAAATAGCAAAACCATACAAAAAATTCATAAAAAAATTGCAGCGCCACCTGGCGAACAAATTGGGAACTAAGTGTCCCTGGGAGTGTCTATGTACGATATCAAAGCAATTGGGTGAGCGGTTTCAGAGGAAAAGAATTTTGAAGGTTTGCCCCAAAAAAGAACAAAAAAAATCATAAAAAATCCAAAAATCAATAGAGCCTGACCATTTGAACAAACTTGGTAGAAATCCACCCAAGGCACATCCCCACCAAGTTTGAAGTAAATCTGGTCAATATTATTAAAGTTATGACCATTACAAGAAATTCCCATGTTAAACTTTCCTATTAAAACTTTTGTAGAGATTTTTTTTAAAAAATCATAAAAAAAATCTAAATTCATTGGAACATGACCATTGGAACAAACCTGGTAGACACCCATCCAAGATACATTGCCACCAAGTTTGAAGTTAATCTGGATGATGCTTTTGGAGAAGAAATCGAAAATGTAAATTAGCATTAGAGTGCCCATTGACTTACATGGTAATCAATAGGAAAGGTGCATTTACCCCAAAGGAGCCGAATTGAAAAAATCATTAAAGATCAGGAACCCGCAGCATTCCCACATAGTGAACAACTTTGTTTGACCCTTCTACAAGGAACATATCCACCATGTTTCAGCTTAATCTGAGTGACGGTTCTGGAGAAGAAGTCGAAAATAGCTATAACACACAAAAATTCATAAAAAATTAGAAAAAAAACTGCAGGACCACCTGGTGAACAAATTAACAACAAGGAGTCCCAAGATGTCTTCCTGTGTGATATCAAAACAATTGGGTAGGCAGTTTCGGAGAAGATTTTTTAAGATTTGTCCCAAAAAAAGAACAAAAAAATTCAATAAAAATCCAAAAATCACTGGAGTATGAACATTTGAACAAAATTGGTAGAAACCCACCCAAGGTACATTGCCACCAAGTTTGAAATTAATCTGGATGACCGTTTTGGAGAAAAAGTCGAAAATGTGAATTAGCATTAGAATGCCCATTGACTTCCATAGTAATCATCAGGAAAGCTGCATTGACCAACAAGAATGAGAATTGAATAAAATCGTTAAAAATCAGGAATCCGCAGCATTCCCACACAGTGAACAAGTTTGTTTGACCCTTCTACAAGGAACATATCCACCATGTTTCAGCTTAATCTGAGTGACAGTTCTGGAGAAGAAGTCGAAAATAGCTATGACACACAAAAATTCATAAAAAATTAGGAAAAAATTGCAGCGCCGCCTGGTGAACAAATTAGCTAAGAGTCCCAGGGAGTGTTCCTGTGTGATATTAAAGCAATTGGGTGAGCGGTTTCAGAGAAGAAGATTTTTTTAAGATTTACCCAAAAAAAGAACAAAAAAATTCATTAAAAATCCAAAAAATCACTGGACAGTGACCATTAGAAGAAACTTGGTAGAGACCCACTCAAGGCACATCTCCACCAAGTTTGAAGTTAATCTGGCTGACGGTTTTTGAGAAGAAGCCAAAAATGTGAATTGTGGACTACGGACGGACGGACAGACAGACGGACAGACGAAGGACGGATGACGGACAATGACTGACAAGTCAGCTGAGGAGGTAAAAATTCATAAAAAATCCAAAAGTTACTGGAGCATGACCATTTGAACAAATTTGGCAGAGACCCACCCAAGGCACATCCCAAACAAGTTTGAAGTGAATCTGGCTGACGGTTTTGGAGAAGGTGTCCAAAATGAGAATTGGGGACGACGGATGGACGACACATGGCTAGTCATGACAAAGGCTCAGCTGACTCATAAGTCAGCTGAGCTTAAAATTAGAAAAAAATTGCAGCCCCACCTGGTGAACAAATTAAGAACTAAGAGTCCCTAGGAGGATTCCTGTGTGGTATTGAACCAATTGGGTGAGCCATTTTTGAGAAGATTTTTTAAGATTTGCCCCCAAAAAGAACAAAGAATGCATAAAAAATCTTTAACTGGAATATGTCCATTTGAACAAACTTGATTGAGACCCACCCAAAGTTCGGTTCATTGCCACCAAGTTTGAAGTAATCTGGCTGACGGATTTGGAGAAGAAGTCGAAAATGTAATTGTGAATGGCAGGACGCCAGAGGAATCGGCATCCTAAAGGCTCAGCCTGACTAGCAAGTCAGCTGAGCTACAACTCCAAAAATCACTGGAGTGTGACCAATTGAAGAAACTTGGTAAAGACCCACCCAAGGAGCATTGCCACCAACTTTGAAGTCAATCTGGATGACAGTTTCGGAGAAGAAGTCATAAATGTGAGCATTAGAATGCCCATTGACTTACATATAGTAATCAATAGAAAAGATGTATTTACCGACAAGGACCTATATTGAAAAATTGGTTAAAAATCAGGAATCTGCAGCATTCCTACCTAGTGAACAACTTTGTTTGACCCTTCCACAAGGAACATCCCACCAAGTTTCAGCTTAATCTGAGTGACGGTTCTGGAGAGGCGGTCGAAAACAGCAATAAAACAGAAAAAATCATTAAAAAAAATCGAAAAAAAAAATCACAGTGCCACCTGGTGAACAAATTAAGAACTAAGAGTCCCCAGGAGTGTTCCTGTGTGATATCAAAGCAATCGGGTGTGCAGTTTCAGAGAAGATTGTTTAAGATATGCCTCAAAAAGAACAAAAAAAATCATAAAAAAATTAAAAAATCAGTGGAGCATGACAAATTGATCAAACCTGGTAGAGACCCACCCAAGGTATATTGCCCCATTATTCTAGCAATTTTCATCAAGATCTTCAAGACTTATTGCAGAGAAAACAATTTCACATAAATGACCCTATGACCTTGAAAGTTAGGTCAAGGTCACCCAAATACAATCCCAACCTTGGTCTTACCTTGATACATAATCCTACAAAGTTTCATTAAATTCCATCATGTTCTTTAAGACTTAACGCACAGAAACCAATTTCATATTCAAGTGACCCTGTGACCTTGAAAATTAGGTCAAGGTCACCCAACTACGATCCAATTGTGGATCTCACCTTGATGCATTATCCTTCCAAGTTTCATCAAATTCCATCAAGTTCTTCATGACTTATAGCACAGAAACCTATTTCATAAAACTGACCCTGTGACCTTGAGAATTTAGTCAAGGTCACCCAAATATGATCCAAACCTAGGTCTTGCCTAGATATATACTCCTACCAAGTTTCATCAAATTCCATCAACTTCTTTAAGACTTATTGCAAGGAAACCAATTTCATATAAGTGACTCTGTAACCATGAAAATTAAGTCAAGGTCAGCCAAATACAATCCAAACCTAAGTCTTGTCAAGATACATAATCCTACAAAGTTTCATCAAATTCCATCCTGTTCTTCATGACTTATCGAACAGAAACCAATTTCACATAAGTGATCCTGTGACCTTGAGAATTCGCTCAAGGTTATCCAAATACAATCCCAACCTAGGTCTTGCCTAGATACATAATCCTACCAAGTTTCATCAAATTCTGTCAAGTCTTTCAAGACTTAACGCACAGAAACCAAGTGCTGAAGAACCTGAACAACAACAACAACAACAACAACAAGAAGCAGAAGAAGCGGAAGAAACCGGCACTAAAACAATATGTCCCACGGCTCCCACCGGGAGACATAATAAACAAATTTCGCTCCTGACTTGAGACAGGCATGCACCCACAAAAGGCAACTGGTGGTTTTAGACGGATGATGGCCTATCCTATAAGCTCAGCTGACTGACAAGTCAGCTGAGCTAAAATCGTAAAGAAAAATATTTTTTTAAAATGTTGCATCATCTCCTTCACAAACTCATTAGAAGACCACCTGGACAACATCCATGTGCAAAATCAAAACATATGTTAACAGTTTTTGAGAACTAAAATATAAAAAGTGTGACAGACAAATGGATGGTGGACCCGAATGGATTCAAAACCTCTGCAAGTCAGGCGAAAAAGTGAAGCATTACATCCCTCTTTGTCTCTATTATCTTGGTAGTTTCATTCAGAAAGTTGGGTCACTTTTAATTTCATTTCTTTTCAATTTTGTTTTAATCATTGCATCAATTGGTTTAAACATATTTCATTTCGCTTGCATCAATTCATCAACCAAGACCAAACAATCATATATCATGTGTCTTTTTACCAGTTTAAAAGCAAAATATATATACAATATAAACTGCTTTGAATTTATACAATTGAAAGTAGAGCTGCCCTTAGTATGGGTTCATGGCCCACCAGGCCGAGGACAGGTGTTGACCTGGCTCCTGACCAGGCTGTTGACCTGGCTGTTGACATGTTCAAATTGTTTTTCATTTATTGTTAAAAATTTAGTCAAAATCACTAAACCTGATGACCTTTGACCCATGCAGCTAGTTGTGGCTGGTTTCAGAGGGGAAGAGCTCAGTAGAGAAGCCACTTAATCGCTGAACAAACACAATTTTTGCCATCTTTGAGTTGCCTGTGAACTTGGGTAACAATGTTTCTCCAGTAGATTTAAGTTTCGTATTATGATTTTGCTCAAATACTGTAGCCCAAAAGAAAAGCAAAATGTACAAATTGGTTTCAAGACAACAAATACAATGGGATGAAATAACGTTTATATGTGAATGAACACTTCAAGGAAAGTAAATCTGTAACAACTTTCACACAATATATACAACTCAGTCTGTACATCAGCAACACTTCTCTCCACACTTCTTCCACTCGGTTAAGCTTCAAAATGATTTGTTCCAAATAGAAAATACCTGAGACTTCTGTTGTATGGAGGCTGTAGGGTCCACCATGGGCATCTCTTTGCCGGGAGCCATCACTGCCAGGTTCTTAGGAACCTTCAAGAAGAAAAACAAAATAATTTTCAACAAGACCCCAAATGTGAACATGCATGTACAGTGCTCCCTGTCCAGAAAGACAGGTGGTCCCTCATTAGACAGGTGGTCTCTAGACAGGTAGTCTCTCGTTAAACAGGTGGTCTCTAGACAGGTGATCTCTCATTGGACAGGTGATCCCTCGTCAGACAGGTGGTCTCTAGACAGGTGATCTCATTAGACAGGTGCAAAACATGGAAAAGATAGCAGCAGGGACATGCCAAAAGTGTTCTTAAGCCAGGTGGTCCCTCATTGGAGTGGCCTCTAAAGACAGGGACCACTGTGTACCATGACATACTGTATAATCATAAATTTATCACAAAGATGTTGTTAGTATTTTTCATCCTGAGGAGGTCTATTTGGCAATATTTGAATCAGGAACTTTTTAAATACCTTTTTTACGGTTACTCCTTTAACAGATCACTCCACTGCGAGACAATCTGCCTCTTACAAACCCATTTTTCAGGTCCCTAGTGTTATCTTTTCCATTTTATTTGACCTCCATTTAGAGACTACCTCCTTTATGCAAGCACTGTTGGCCTGCCACAACACTATTTTACCTGTATGGAACTTGACTCCAATTCTGGAGCAACATTGGATGTAAATACAAAATTCCCTTTTTGGGGGCCAATTTGTTAAATTAGATACTCTGGACACAATACTGGTTATCACAAGGTGGGTAACCATGCTGAACTGCCACTAGGAATTTTACAACGGTAGCTAATATTGCTTAATTGAGTAACATTAACCTCTAGTCAAATTCTGATAATGTTAGCCAAACCCATGAACAAAATTCTACATTTTGAAATTACACTCAATAAATCTAAATAATTAAGTAATGAATATGTGCATCAAAAGTTAAAAAAATCCTGGCATATCCTGAGCCCATTCAGCTTAAGCTGACTAAATTTTGTTGGCCAAATCACACTTTTAAGCCACTGATTATTTGGCTCACGGATAGCACCATCCCAGCATGCAAGTGACATCAACGCGGTATCAGTTATTCCTATTTGTCAGGGACAACCCTTGTGATCTCTGTAGCATGGTCTGTGACACACAGCTAAAACTTGCAATTTTATGTCAGGCATGTTGATACTTGAGCAAAAAACTCTCCATGCTAAATTTGAAAAATACAATTTCCATGGTAGTAAATCATGTACTATGAATATGGCATGAATGACAGAAACACATCTTCTGTATGCAAACTGAATGCAACTGTATCTTTTTTTGTGTGTGTTTTCTTCAATTAATTTCTATTTAATTTCTTTTTAGTAGGATAGTGTGACATAGCTCAAGTGCAGTGCTGTTCCCACCCACCTCTCCCATTCCTGCTGCTGGGGTGTCTGGGTCACATCTTATTTCTTCAATTCTCAATAATGAGAGTGACCCTAAAAACTACCTGCAGACAGGTGGCCTTTGTGAAGGCGTTAGGGTTAAGCCATGCAAGGAGTCTGAGGGTGGAGAGGCTTTTGGCCTCTCAGCCACATCTGCATCTACCCAAAAAGGAAAGGGTGTAAGGATGGTGAGGTTCCCAGTATGATGGTACCAGTGATAATTTTGCCCCAGTGCAACATATGAAAAGTCAATTTAAAATAATGGCTGGTGCAAAATACAGAAAATAAACGGGCTTCTAGCATGGAAGTATTGTGTATAAAAATGCTGTGTACACAAGAATGAAAACAAACAAGAGGACTGTGACAGTCCTGTAATCAGCTGACATACATATACCCTTGCGCTTTTTTAACATTTGCCTCACAAAAAAGAACAAAGAAATTCATAAAACATCCAAATATCAATGGAGCGTGTCCATTTGAACACACCTGGTAGAAACCCACCCAAGGTACATTGCCACCAAGTTTGAAGATAATCTGGATGACAGTTTTGGAGAAGAAGTCAAAAATATGAATTAGCAGTACAACGCCCATCGACTTGCATAGTAATCAATAAGAAAGGTGCATTTACCAATTAGTACTTGAATTAAAAAAATCTTTAAAAATCAGGAATCTGCAGCATTGGCACCTAGCAAACAATTTTGCTTGACCTTTCTACAAGGAACATATCCATCAAGTTTCAGCTTAATCTGAGTGATGGTTCTGGAGAAGTCAAAAATAGCAAAAACACACCAAAAAAATCTTTAAAAATCTGAAAATAAATTGCAGTGCCACCTGGTGAACAAAGTAAGAACTAAGAGCCCCTGGGAGTGTTCCTGTGTGATATCAAATCAATCGGGAGAGTGGTTTCAGAGAAGAAGATTTTTTAAGATTTGCCCCCAAAGAGGGAACCAGAGCCATAATTGGGTGGCATGAATGTCTTGCCAGCATAATTCAAGCCACTCCGAAGTTTTTCTTCCATGCTCATTCAAGTATGACGTAACCAATGAAGTATGACAGTGATGGTACAAATCTGTAGTCACCATCACTATAAATCATTTACCCAAGTATGAAAGCCCTACCAAGTTTAGTTGGTGAAATGCCACTCCCAAGTTTTTTGTTATCAGATGGACAGACGGAAAGTGAGTGCTCAGTCTCGCCACCAGCTTATGCTGGTGAGACAAAAACTAGATCGCTGCCTGAACAGCCCATGCTCAGTTGACCTAAGCTTGTCCCACAAAATCAAGGTTGCAACTGAATAGACCTGTGTTGAGGTTTAGCTGAGTGCATACGACATTCCGAAGTATTTCTAAGATGGACGACTGAGCCTTCTAAAGTGCAGCCTGACTGCCAAGTCAGCTGAGCTAAAAATTGCAGCACTACTTGGTGAACAAATTAAGAATCAAGGGACTATCTCAGTGTTCCTATGTGATATCAAATCAATTGGGTGAGTGGTTTCAGAGAAGAAGATTTTTTAAAATTTGCAACAAAGAAAAGAGCAAAAAAAAAATCATAAAAACAAAAAACAAAAAAATCATTCAAGCATGATCATTAGAACAAATTTGGTAGAGACCCACCCAACGTATGTTGCCATCAAGTTTGAAGTCAATCTGGATGACAGTCTCTGAGAAGAAGTCGAAAATGTAAATTGATCCAAAACTCAATGTAGCGTGACCATTTGAACAAACATGGCAGACACCCACCCAAGGTACATCCCCACCAAGTTTGAAGTAAATCTGGCTGCCGGTTTCGTAGAAGTTGAAAATGTAAATTGTGGACGGATGGCTCTACGTATGTTATACTTATGTACCAACAATAATTATCAAATGACTGTGCAAGTTAGTTGACTATAGTCACCTCTATAGCCAAGTGATGAAATAGGAGGAAAACAATGAACCTGATGAATGATGGTTTCTGACTGTAGACAGACTCGAGAAAATCTCTAGGTGGGTTTAAGTTTACTTTTTGGTATACTAACTAACCCCCTACCACCACTTCTAGGTCAGCCCTACCTAAATCTATAGATTAATAAAATCTTTTAGTGTCTTGGAATGAGTGTTGTATTTTGTCAGTATTGTTCCATATCTATGGAAACACTTCAACAGAGTTTTATATAGCTTTTTGGTGTCATAGGTTTTGTGGCATAGTTTACAGAAGGACGAGGGACAGACGACAGACAACGGACGAAGGACCATCCTTTAAGGTGGCAGATCTGAAGTCAGCACCTTTGGATAACCTCTAATCACTTTTTCATATTTTTGGATAGTTTGATACTTAAACTACATGCTCCCAAAAACTCAGGTGTGTGAACATAAAATTTATATGTGAAAATGGATCTCAAAACTTCTGTTTACAATGAAAAGTTTAAGCAGTGCTGGGCATATGGGTTTGTTTGTATGGGCATGATAATGAACCATGTCATTGTTTGCACAGTCATTAGTCCATGACCCCTGGAAACCAATTGAGCCATTGACAAGGGTCACTCACAGGAAACCATTAGCAGTGGAGAGAAGAATGGGTCAGTTCAGACCAATCGGTACCATTGTTCTGATTTCTTTGAAATTCTCTATTGATGTAAAAACAAATTAGCACAATCCACTTACTGGTCCCCCAAATATGGAAAGCTGCATGTGAACCCACACCCAAACAAGCCAAGTGTGGTGTTCCCAAGTTAAAAACAGGTGCACAGTGATCCAAAGGATCTATGTCCCCGGCCACAATAGACAGAAACAAGAGGGCTGTGTGAACAGCCCGTGCCTGAGCTGATCTTGACATTTATCACACTTGCAGCTCTATGAACTTGGGAAAGGATCAAGGACACCATGTTCTGAGTAAGTCTGACCTTTATAGAAGAACACTTACATGTGCAACATCAAGGTTCAAGTAGTTCACAAGTTAAAATGAAGAGTAAAATTCATGTATGTTGCACTGTGACCCCACAAACGAGGTCAAGGTCATTCATGTACTGTCTCAGCATGACCTTCATACAGAATAATTATCATGTTAGCTAACTCAAAACAGATCTCAAGTTACCAAGTAAACAGTAAATTTCGTGTCAGTTGTCCTGTGAATTAGCATTAGAATGCCCATTGACTTACATAGTAATCAATAGGAAAGCTGCATTGAACGATAAGTACCCGAATTGAAAACCCTGAAAAATCAGGAATCCAAAGCAGTGCCACCTAGTAAACAACTGTTTGACCCTTCCACAACAACATATCCATCACATTTCAGCTTAATCTGAGAAATGGTTCTGAGAACAAGTAAAAAATAGCAAAACCATACAAAAAATTAATTAAAAAAATTGGAGCGCCACCTGGTGAACAAATTGGGAACTAGGTGACCCCGGGAGTGTCTATGTACGATATCAAAGCAAGTGGGTGAACGGTTTTGGAGAAGAACTTGAAAATGTAAATTAGCATTAGAATGCCCATTGACTTGCATGGTAATCAATAGGAAAGGTGCATTTACCGCAAATGAGCCGAATTGAAAAAATCATTAAAAATCAGGAATCCGCAGCATTCCCACATAGTGAACAACTTTGTTTGGCCCTTTCATAAGGAACATATCCACCAAGTGTAAGCTTAATCTGAGTGATGGTTCTGGAGAAGAAGTCGAAAATAGCTATACCACACAAAAATTCATAAAAAATTAGAAAAAAACAGCAGCGCCACCTGGTGAACCATTTTACAACAAGGAGTCCCTAGGTGTCGTCCTGTGTGACATCAAAGCAATTGGGTAAGCAGTTTCTTCAATGAAGATTTTTTAAGATTTGTCCAAAAAAAGAACAAAAAAAATCATTAAAAATCCAAAAATCACTGGAGCATAAACATTTGAACAAAACTGGTAGAAACCCACCCAAGGTACATTGCCATCAAGTTTGAAGTTAATCTGGATAACGGTTTTGGAGAAGAAGTCGAAAATGTGAATTAGCATTAGAATGCTCATTGACTTCCATAGTAATCAATGGGAAAGCTGCATTGACCGGTAAGTACCAGAATTGAAAAAATCGTTAAAAATCAGGAATCTGCAGCGTTCCCACATAGTGAACAAGTTTGTTTGACCCTTCTACAAGGAACATATCCACCATGTTTCATCTTAATCTGAGTGACGGTTCTGGAGAAGAAGTCGAAAATAGTTATAATACACAAAAATGGATATGTTCTTGGGCTCTGTGACCTTTAAAATATGTCAAGGTCAAAAACAATACACAGTGCACCTGCCCACGGTATGATGCATCTCTGGTATAAATTTCATTATTCTATATCTCAGGGTTCTAAAGATATGCTCCCGCACGGACACACGGACGGACGCACGGAAGGATACACGGACAGACGGACGCACGGACGGACAGCAGGCCCCCTATCCTCACTAACTCTATGTCCCCCTATGCCACCTTCGGTGGCGGGGGACAAAAAGTCGAGATTTATGCCACAAAATATACTTTTTTTAAATGACAACATCACAGAGGTAAAGCTACAAGTTTATTTCTCACAATAATTAAAACACAGGACAGAAGAAATGAGTACGTGTCATATTACAGGCATAAATGTGTAAGAATTGGCAATTTTTTCTTTCAATGCGATTTTCTCGGAACTGTTTTTTGCTCAACCTCTGCAATTTGTATCTTGCCTCACAAATGTACGAATTGCCCTATCACATTACAATCAACGGACATCAAAAGAAAAATATCATATCCAGGAGTGGTTCCCAGGATTTTTTTTTTTCTGACAACACCTTCCGTGACTTTTGGAGCAATTAATAGAAAGGAATGAACAACCAGTCAGGAAAAAATTAAAACATTTATAACTTTTTATTTATCTTATTTCAGGAGTAACCACTGAGTTCAGTCCTGGACACGGATATATATTTTAAATTTCTTCTGATTTCAACTTGAAAAAACAATTTTGTGCGACTTCTGCGCGAAAAATGTGAAAATCCTGCCAAGTCAGAAAGAATGCTATAAAATTCCAATCCTGCAAAAAAAACCTATGGATACAAATCTATGGATATGTAGTAATCAGAAAATATATAGGTTTAATGTACTTGTAAAAAAATTACATGGGTAATATTGATCCAAAGTTGCCAGTCTCACTGTGCCCTAGCTTCACAGATTGCACCTTAAGCTCAGCTGACTGACAAGTCAGCTGAGCTAAAAATTGTTTTAACCCTCTCAATAAGATAGCCAAAATGCCAAGAAAGGGCCACTTTTACTTTTTGACGAGACACCATGAGGAAAACAGAAATGCAGAGTAAGAAAAAGTGGAGACCATACCTTGGCATTTCAGAAAAATGCCAAGGTACCTTCTCTTTCCATTCCCACTTCAGTTGCCTCCAATGCAGACCCCAGCTCCATGTTATGGCCACTGTTTAGTGCTGGAAAAGTGACGTTCTAATTGATGGAGTGTGGTAAGAAGATGTACTACATCACAGACCCGAGGCTCCTACTGGACAAGATGATGATAAACTTCCTGATTGGTGTCTCAGTCTGGGGGGTGGGTCACAGTGTAGTTTTATTTCGCTTATCATTAGTAAAATCCTGTCAACGAAGAGCAGACCAAGTGTAGGAGAGATAACATGAAACTTGGTCTGCTTTTGTGGCAACTAGCTCAGCACTTCTTGCTGTTTTTGCTAAGAAACACAAAAATATGTCGTTTAACATCAAGTTCAAAGTGGTTCATGAATAGGGTGAGGGGACAAATACAAGTAGGTGAAAAAGAATTGCAAGCCTCATCATTGGTGTGAAAAGAGTGTGCACACAATGGGGGGGGGGGATTCCTTGAAACCACACACAAAAGGGTTATGATTTCCCTCTTCCCACACAACATAGGTACATGTAGTAACAAAAGTATAAGGTGTGTCACATGGCTATGATTTCCAGGTAAATGGTTTCAAAACACATCTCCAGTCTCATCTGATTAGATTGTTTATCTAACAAGTTATCAATTCCCAGCAGTGAGTAAATGTTGTTATTATTAGCTTTATTTAATTTTATTAAAACCTTCACAACTTGGGAAATGTTAAAGTACATCAAGTCCAGACCTCTATCTCATGACCCGAGGAATAACATTTTACACATCACATATACCACAATATAATCACTTCAAAAGTAGCACTCAAGACATACAGAAACATTAAACCTGGTCTCCTCCCCCACCTGATCCTGATACTGGTAATAAGTGACCGCAAAGACCGTGGGAGTCTCCCTCCGGTCTTACACCGCCCCCTAAAGTAACCGTAGCTGAACATATTTCCGAAAATGTGCCTGATAATGTGTCTGAAATATTAAAGTTGATGGAAGACCCACGTACAGTGCAGCTAAGAAAGATTATACGCGAGGTTGTCAAAGGTGAAGTTGACCATATAATCAAACGTATAAACGATCTTGAAGCCAAATACTCAAAAGATACCACTGAGTTAGCAGCGAAATTTGATGCTTTGGAAACAAAATACTTAAAAGACACTTCCGAGTTGCAAGCTAAAACGAAAGCCTTGGAGGCGAAAGTTGAAAAACTTGAAGACGCGATAGACGAAGCTGAACAGTACAGCAGAAGAAATTGTCTCCGAGTTTGGTTCAAAGATCCTGAACAGGAAAATGAAAGCACTGATCAAATGATCATCAATCATGCCAAAAAACTGGGTTTTGACTTAAAGCCTGATCATATCAGTCGCTCACACCGAGTAGGCAAGAAAGTAGCCGGTAAAAACCGAGCTATAATTGTGAGATTTGTCACTTATCGATGGCGGGAAAAGTTTTTCAAATCGAGGAAAAATTCAAACGGGGCCTTCATATCTGAAGATCTGACAAAGAAACGTGCCCACATATTGTTTGTTGCACGCAGATTGCGCAGGCAAGGAGCCATACACTCATGCTGGTCCACTGACGGAAGACTGTATATCAGGGAAAACAATGCGTGGGGACCAAGGCAGGGTCAACGTGCTGGTGGAGGTCGTATTGTTCAAATCCACAGTTTGGACGATCTCGGTCCATTTCAACAGGAGTGGTCGTGAACTATAAATTCGTGACCGTTCAACTGTGATCCTTGTTTGTGTCACGTGCATTTTCCTGTACAAGCGCAACTCAGGCATGTTTCAACTCCGATCTGGGGTTACCTGAAGTTGATCATCCCGTGACTGGCTCTTGACTCTCTGATGCCCACTGGTAATCCCATTAAGTCTTGCTATGTGTGCTCTCAAGTGGTTTTTCAACGAACAACATTACTGTGGAAGCCCAATGCTAAACTAACTATCAACTGAAGTTGTGTTCACCTTGGGAGACAATCAATTTGCCTGGTTACCTGTTCCTGACATATTATACTCCTAAGCTTGACAGTTGACAGTTGAAAGCTTTATTTGGTCTAAAACTTCAGTACATCAGTAATATACATAGTACAATATACTCATGTTTAAACCGGGAGACCTGCACTAAGATTCTGAAGAATCGCTATCATGCAGGCCACCCTAGAGTTAATTAATGTTAACTGCTATACATACATACGCTGTTGGCTGAAGGAGTAAAAAGTTTTATACAATTGTTAGACCAAGTGATGATAATACATACATGTGGTTACTAAGGTAAATTATTAATTAGTGTTACTGATACAGATATAACAATTGACAATATTGCAGTTGGTTTCATAGTTATTAATGATGTACTTCTTTGCATATTGAGTAAAACCTTTGAAGGAATGAGTAAGGATTTTTGACATGACAATTTCAGGTAAGCAGTTTTCATTGATTAGGTCAGGTATTATGTATCTAATACACAAACGACTAATTTTAGTATTAGTGACTATGATTGGTATAGTTGGGGTTAAAGTGGGGATATTATGTACTGTTTCATCGTATCTTCGTGGGGCGGAAGCAACCCTTCTTGGTCTGTCAGTCTGCTGTGCTAGATTATTGTTGAATAAGTTATTAAAATAACTTGGTAACATATTATTTTCATATTTGAAATACAGTTTCATGCAGGATAATTTGAAAATGTCTGTAACTTTAAGTAAGCCAAGGCTTTTAAAGATCGGTGATGTATGTGCGTTGTATTTGCTTTTGCTAATTAGTCTTACTGCTTTCTTTTGCAGCTTGATGAGTCTACTACATGAGTGAAAACCCCAGGCTGTAATTCCATAATTCAAGTGTGAAAGGAATAAAGCGTTATAAATTATTTGTAGAATGCATTCAGGTAGTAAATTCTTCAATTTAGCTAGTATACCACATGTCCGTGATAATTTGTTAGACATAAGAGTGACATGGTTATTCCAAGTAAGACTGTGGTCAATTAAGACCCCCAAGAATTTAAAACTTTTTACTCTCTCTACTTGTTGATTGTTAATTTTAATGTTTGGTATTTGTTCATGGGATAATTGTTTTTGTTTTGTATGGAAGATCATAAATTTAGTTTTATCAACATTCAAAGATAGTTTATTCACAGCTAGCCAGTCACTAACTTTAGTTAATTTTTTATTTACATTATCTGAAAATGAAGAGTGTGATGATGTATCACCTGTGAAATTACATATTGTACTTAACAAGTTAGTGTCATCAGCGTACATGATTGAGATAAAGTTACTGGCTGTGTGTAGGTCGTTTATATACATTAGGAATAGAAGTGGGCCCAGGATTGAGCCTTGAGGCACTCCAGTGGAGATTTTCTGTAATGGTGATTTGATGTTTTCAATTTCAACATACTGGATTCTACTACTTAGGTAGCTACTGAACCACTGAAGCTCTGTATGTAGGATTCCGTAATGTTCAAGTTTTTTAAGAAGTATATTGTGGTCTATAGTGTCAAAGGCTTTGGAAAGGTCCAAAAAGACAGCAATTGGAATTTTGTTTTCGTCAAGATTAGCCTTTAGTCTATCTATGAGTTCTAGTACTGCTGTTTCCGTTGAGTGATTTTTTCTAAAGCCATATTGATGATTATAGAATAACATATTATCCGTAAAGTATTGAAAGAGTTGACTATGGACCACACGTTTGAAAACTTTGGAGATAGATGGTAGAAGAGATATGGGTCTGTAATTGTTGAAATCATGTTGATCATCTTTTTTGAAAATTGGTTTTACTTTGGCTATTTTTAATTTGTTAGGGAAGATACCATTTTTTAATGATTGGTTTATGATAGCTGTTAGAGGTTTACTTAAGGCCTCTGAGGAGAGTTTCAGAAGTATGAGGGATATATTGTCTGCTCCAGCACTTTTTTGGGGGTTTAGTTTAGATATTACAGTCTTTATATGATCGTCATCCACATATGTGAAATGGAAAGTACAATTTGTATTTGTGTTTTGTAAATAGGATTGGAAAGCTTTTTTCCCTTCAGTGTTTATTTTCTTTGCCAATGTTGGCCCAATATTGACAAAAAAATCATTAAATTTTGCTGCAATTTCCTGTGTGTCTGTTATTTGTTTATTGTTGATATTAAAATATTTGGGAAATTCTTTATAAGTGTTAGACTTATTTAGGACATCTTTTATGGTTTTCCATGTATTTTTGATATCATCTAAAGTTTATATTTATTAAATTCTGCCAGATAATATGCAGATTTTGCCCTACGAATCATCGATCTGACTTGACAACTACACTCTTGGAGCCTTCTAGACAGATCGTTATACCTTTCATTTTCTTGTGTAATAGAGTGAACTTTCTTGTAGAGCATATCTCTATGTTTAATTTTGTTTAAGATGTCTTGAGTGATCCATTTTGTTTTCTTATGTTTGTATTTGTTGAATTTTTTCTTTTTTAAAGGAAAGTGCTTGTTAATCATATCATCTAGTTTGATTGAGAATTTCTGATCATAAGTTATTTGTGGATCTGCATTTATATTATTATCAAAAATGGAATCCCAGTTTGTGTTGTGTAAATCTTCAAGGAAATCACGAGTAGCATTACCTGTGAAAGCTCTAAATTGGATTTGCTTTTTATTGATATGATTAACATTTGTATTAAAATTTATAGCTGACATTGTGGGCAAGTGATCTGATAGTTTATGAACTAGGATTCCCGTTTGAACAGGATTGCACGAATTTGAGTTTTTACTAAAAATGTTATCAATTAATGTGGCATTCCGTTTAGATAATCTGGTTGGTAGTAAAATATTTGGCAGCATGTTATGTTCAGTAATAAAGTCATAAAATTCTTGATACTTTCCATTTATGTTTACTTTCAGTAGATCAATGTTAAAGTCCCCAGCGAGTATGAAATTATGATTCTGGTGATCAAGGTTATTAATTACTGGACAGAATTCCTGCAGGAAGGACTCAATGGCTCTATGGTTATTGTTTCCTTTCGGGGGTCGATATATATTCCCTAATTTTATCTGATTTTTATTACTGTCCTCAATGTCAATGTCCTAATTGTTCATGATCTTATCATCACACTAGTTCCCACTAAAGAAAATTATTTATCATACATATCTGACTGATGGCCTACAATTTAGTTAATCGTCATCATACTATCATAACACAATGTTTTTACTATGGTTTTGTTTGTTGCTCAGCCATGCAGTGTTTATATATTGTCTAGGTCCATGGAGGTGCATGAATATTAATCGGTTATCCGATGCCGTTAACCACAAATTAGCGCTCATACTTGGATGCCTAACTTTATCATGGGTTGGTTTTTAGAAAGTGGAAACATGTATTCAGATTTTGAGCTCTAATCGCACATGCATATCAATTCATTGTAAGATGTGTCATAATTATCTTAAGACAACTGTGGTACATATATGCAATTAAGATCCAGGAACTTTTGCAAGTTACTATTCATTGCTTCTCTAGCGCGCGTCGTACATGGATTTTACTGCTTGCAACAATACATACTTGAATGTGCTTGTGTATTCAAAATGATGATTATGTAACAATACATGACATGTATGTTCCATCATATTCTAGGGTATATGCTGAAGTACCGGTCTGCCTTGTTGTTTGATGATTTTGATGTGTACTTTGAGCTGCTGTAACATATATATCTTTTATGTACCTGCTGTCGGCTGTATTTATGTTCATAATATTCTTCACTGCCAGCTGAGGTTCACTGTGTTTCACAGCATCGATTGAGTCTTAGTGCCATAACTTCCCACATGATCTTTGGTTGACTTATCCGCGCCCAAATGTTTTGTTTTGTACACGAACTGTTGAACTTTAGTGAAGTTCTTGTAGATGTATGCTTTTACCAGTCATACTTAAATGTGATGTGTATTCAAAATGGTGTTTATGTAATAACACACGACTGTGCGCTCCATATATTAAGACATACTGAAGCACTGGTTTGCTTCGTTATTAATCGATGTCTCATAGTTTGGTGCGTAATTTGAACCACTGTAACATATATATATACATATATCATTCATGTACTAGTTGTCGGCTGTATGATGTGTTCATTACTTTCTTCACTGCCAATTGAGGTATAAAGTAACTTACATTATGCTTCACAGCATTCGTTGTATACTGATCTTACTGCCGTAACCTACCATATGCTCTTTGGTTGCCTAATCCTCGCTCAGTTGTTGTGTTCTGCTATCTGTTGAACTTTGAGTTGAGGTCTAATACATGAAAGCTGTTGCTAGTTATACCTACTCGTTTGTGATTGTACATCCAAAATGATGCTTATGCATACATGGCTGTGTGTTCCACATACTACATGCACTAAGACACATGCACACTGAAGCACCGGCTTGCTTCGTTATTCGATGTCTTCGATGTACAATTTGAGCCTCCGTAACATATATATCTACTACCACTTGTTGGCTCGATCATTAACATTTGCGGTATTACCAGCTGTCATTTAATCTTAAACTTAGTTGATTGTATGTCTAACCATGGAGCCATATTGTAGCTCCATGGTCTAACCTTGAGTAAGTCATTGGGTCTTTACACACACATGTATCGATGTGATAGCATCATTAACTTGTTCCCTATCATTTATGCTCAACAACCTTGGTTATCATGTTGATTTGATTTTTTTTTTTTTTTTTTTTCTGATAATGTACAGGTGTATATAACATAGCTTGTAGACTCTTAAAGTCTGTTTACTCTTGTTTTGAGTGCATTGTCTGTACAATTGGTGATGCGCACCAACGTCATCAGGTTATTATTAGCCTAAATGCCCATGTTTGAAAACATGTGTTACTACCGATATTTGTCATTAGTTACAAACATTTCATGCCACTGATAGTACTTATTTAAACGCTTTCCATATATAACGGATAATTATTCCAGATATTGTCTCATTTTTGAACCATGCAAGGTTTACTTACACTTGTAATGTTCATTTCATGTTTCTATCTTTTTTGTTTTTTATGTTGTTTTCTAATTGGTGCTTATGCACACGCTTCAATGTTTGTGTCAATCAGCTACATTCATCGCATATTTCATGTCACTTATGTGTTATTTCCTATTTGCATCATTCTGTTTGCCAAGTTTGTTACGTAACTTACTTTAAATCATCTGATATGTATCTTGTAAGCTTGAATCTATTGAACTCTGTTCGCTACTGTATTTTTGTATTTCTGCTGGTAGAATCACGCACAAAACAGGTCTCAGTAGTTGCAGTTAAGATTTTTTCCCACTTCATACCGACATGGGCTGTAGTTTAGAACAATTCAGGGCGGCAATTGGGCTTTTTCACTTATCCAAATTTCTGCTGAAAGTCACAATTGAAAATTATGACGCAGACCAAGTTGGCGCAGCACTGTCGTTCCTACCTGTATTATTTCTGCTACTCTCGTACAATAATTTTCTTAGTATGCGACATGCCCTCGTGGTGTTATATTACTTCTTTTTATCAGCCATTGATATTCATACAAACCCAGGACCGCAAAGCTTAAAAAAAGTTAAACTCTGTCATATCAATATTCGTAGTCTTAAAAGTGATGGAAAGTTAGATGAAGTCCATGTCTTTGCCCAAGCCGAAGATATGGACATTATCACTTTATCCGAAACCTGGCTCGATGTGAGCTACCCGAACCAATTATTATCCATTCCAGGTTACCAGCCTCCTCTCCGACGTGACCGGGCCAGCCACGGTGGTGGTGTTGCCATATACGTCAAAGAATCCTTACCATGTACCCGCCGCTCCGAACTCGAATCGGAAAACTGTGAATGTCTCTGGGCTCAAATTGTTACAGATCGTGGCCTAGCCTTAGTTGGAGTCTACTACTGCCCACCGGGTCAACTTGCTTACGAACGTGATGCATTTCTCTCTGATTTTTCAGAATCTATATCTAAAGCTATGGAATTAAATCCCAAAACTATTATTATAACCGGTGATTTTAACGATCGCTGTTCAACGTGGGACTCAGATCATGCTGGCAGCGAGCTTGGTACAAAGCTGTTGATCTCATTGCTCGCAATAATTTATTCCAAATCATAAATGAACCAACTCGCTCAACCGAATTTTCGAATAACCTCCTTGATCTACTCATAACAGACTCACCTGGGTACATCCTAGATAGTGGTGTTCTTCCTCCAGTAGCTAATTCGGACCACTCTGTTATCTTTTGTACAATTTCTATCACCTTTCCCAATGACCAAGCTTTTAGAAGAACAGTTTGGGATTATAAACGTGGCAACTTTGATGAACTAAATGATGCTCTTTCCCATGCCCCTTGGGGCATTGGCTTTGATCTTTTCAATACGGTAGAGGAGTACGTAGATTATTGGACTCAATTGTTTATTGATACTGCAAAAGAATTCATTCCTTGTAAAGAAGTGCTCATCAGGCCTAAGGACAAACCTTGGGTAACTGGCCATACTAAACTCTTAATACGTAGACGGAACCGAGCATGGAAAAGTTATAAGAAATCTCTTAAAAAAGACAATGGCAATCCTTCTCCTGTTACCGAAAGGCTCTACCAATTTTACAAGCGCTGCCGGAATATTTCTGTTTCGCCAAACAAAAAGGCAATCCGGACCTATTTCTCCAAACTTCGGTCTGAACTAGACTGTAGAGAAATTAATGTAAAGAAGTGGTGGAATTTATCAAAATCTATATGAGGGTGTAAGTTGCATCCTAGCATCCCACCCCTCATCGAAAATGACAACATCATCTCTAATAATTCTGAGAAAGCTGAAGTTTTAACCAATATTTTGCTAGCCAGTGCAGAACACCCACAAACGACAACTCACCCCCATTACCTGCTTTTATGTATCGCACAGATGCCAGGCTAGACCCCTTTGTTTTGAATGAAAATGATGTCCTTAAAGTCATTACCTCGCTCAAAATTAGCTCCGCGACAGGCCCTGATGGCTTGAGCAACTTTCTTCTCAAACAAACTAGTCCAAGTATTTCCGAGCCCCTTACTAGATTATTCAACATTTCTTTAACCAATAGTAAATTTCCTACGCAGTGGAAGAAATCAAATATATGTCCGGTTCACAAGAAAGCTAATACACAATTAAAATCAAACTACCGACCAATTTCCCTATTATGCAACGTATCTAAGGTCTTCGAAAGATTAGTTTACAATAAATTGTATGAGTATTTAATGAGTAATAATCTCCTAACTAGGCGAAATTCTGGCTTCGTTTCTAATGATTCCACAATAAACCAGTTAATTAGTATAGTTCACAAAATCTACAATGGCCTAGAACTAGGCAAAGAGGCCAGAATGGTTTTCCTTGATATTTCTAAAGCCTTTGACCGCGTGTGGCATGAAGGCCTCCTTTTTAAAATGCGTCAACTGGGCATTTCCCCACCAATTATTGAATGGTTTGATAGTTATCTCAGTAATCGACACCAAAGGGTTATCATTCATGGTCAAAGTTCTTCGTGGTTACCTATCGAGGCAGGCGTGCCCCAGGGCTCAATACTCGGGCCCCTCCTATTCTTAATTTATATTAACGATATTGTTGATAATATTACGTGTGACATCAGGCTCTTCGCCGATGACACTAGCATTCTCGAAATAATTTATGATCGTGAAGTCTCTGGGACTCGCATTAATACTGATCTCGGCCATCTCTCTATGTGGGGTCGGATCTGGCGCATGACATTTAGTGCCATTAAATCACTTTCGGTCCTGTTCTCATGCAAACGAGACAAAGTAACTCACCCCACCTTGTATCTTGGTGAGACACCCATCCCGGAGGCTACACACCACACTCACCTAGGTATCACTCTCTCGCATGATTTAAAATGGCACTCACATATTAATCGCATTGTCACTGCAGCGAGTAAACGTCTATCTGTTATAAAACGGCTTAAGTTCAAACTTTCCAGAAAAACCTTATCAAAATTGTATCTGACCATGGTTCGACCCATCCTAGAATACGGTTGTGTCCTTTTTGAAAACTGCACACAAGAGTTATCTGATCTCCTAGAAGGAATACAGTATGAAGCTGCTAGAATATGTACGGGTGCTATGAAATTTTCGTCACGTGATAGACTATTGGCTGAAATTGGCTGGGAACCGCTTCACACCCGCAGACAATTTTTCAAATTAGTGTTCTTCTACAAAATGTGCAATAAGCTTACCCCCCCTTACCTATATGAATTAATCCCGAATTACGACTTACCCCCGACCGGCCGCCTCCTCCGCAGGCCCCCCCAACAAAGGCAAATTAAGTGCAGGACTGATCGTTACTTTAGTTCGTTTCTACCATCCGCCATTCGCCTTTGGAACGACTTACCTGATGATGTCAAGCTTTCCCAAACACTTTCAATCTTCAAAGTAAAACTTGCCAAAGTTCTGTTCTTTCGCCATGAAATTCCAAATTACTTCGTGTTTGGTGATCGCTTTGCAAATATAACTCACACCCAGCTTCGCCTAGGGAGGTCTATACTTAATTCCCACTTATATGAAGTTAATATCCTGCCCTCTTCTGCCTGTTCATGCAACTACCTAAATGAAGACACGCGTCATTTTTTCCTCTTTTGCCCACTTTTTTAACAACCTAGACTTACACTCCTGAGGTCTGTTGCAAATGTGCTTGCTCCTGGTGTACATCCTAACTTATTAGTAAATCATGTCGGCGATAGACTTCTAGAAATTATGCTGTCTGGTAGTACCAGCCTTTCGGATGTGTTAAATACTGAAATTTTTTCAGCTGTTCAATTGTACATTACCCAGACCAGACGGTTCATTAACTGATAATTGGTACCTTCTGTTATACCTGATTGTATTCCAACTTGCAAACTGATTTGTACCGTCCTGTGTGTCTTGTATATTTATTGTGTGTTCTGTATGTCTGGAGAACCCCTCGACTAGTTATTTGTAATAGCTACTGGGTAATCCAGTTCCATCTTTGGAAATAAATACGTTTACATACATACACCCAAAGATCTTTGGCAGAATACACAGCTACATCAAAAAGGCTGGAGTGAGTGGTTAGACCAGTTTATAGTCTTCCCATTTACAGTCAGTAAATCCACGGTGGTCAAGAAGGTGCCTCCGTGAATTAGTGATACTGCCTTGCCCAACCGACCCAATGAGGCCCTGCAGTAAAATGCAATGGCCAACTTGTCAGTTTTAGGATAACATCTCTTGCTTAATAGGAAAGGTCAGAATTAGCTCTAAGGTGTGTATTCGCCCCAAAATGCAACTGAATACACAAACATTTGGAGGGCTAGAGCTGTGTATTCCCATTAGTTTGTATGATAAAGCAACCTTGAATAAACCAGTCACTTATGTAGCTGTGGTTAATATATGATTTGTGAGGTATTAAGTTATGCAGCCATCTAGATTTACTGTCTGAAATTTGGTGTTTCTATGTGCAGTAGTTTTCAAGTTATTAAGTTGCAAATTACTATGTAAAGAAATGGGAATGCCGCTGACTGCAGTGCCCTCTTTTAGGTAGTTCTTGGAACCTTCTGTTCTTGCCCTTGCCTATTGGCAGTATTGCACATGGTGGTTCACCATGTTCACCTACATGACTGGCTATATTAATCATGGTGTGTGTTGCATGTCTGTCATGTTAACTGCAAAGTAACAGGTTCAGTCAAAGTGCTGTTTCAACTTTCATGGGTTTTGTCAGTTGTTGAACAACTCCAGTTTGATTGAATGTACCGTTTGTACCAGTCACATTGTTTACACAAAAGTTAAACATTTATTTAAGCCCTGAAAGTACTGGGTCAAGAACTTCCCTGGTGCATTCTGGATGCACTAGTACAAGAGTGTGCCGAGGACAGCTGTTGACTTGACACCAATATTAATCTTTGTGATAAAACCAGTGACAGGCTAAATAAAACTGGACCACTTCTGGTAATTTTTTTTCTTATAGTAAAAAAGTTTCATGTGAATAAATCTGCAGTATGTTTGTTGGGGTCAAGCTGGCACTGAAGACGACTATGTCATGTGTTTGTGTTTGTTTTACACTCCACACACATGTAATTTAATCTGTTCAGAAGGTAAAAGGCTGAGATTTGATCAAACTTGCGAAAGCAATTACATATCATTTTCCTGAGTTTGATTTACATTGAGTCTTAGATTTTAGCTTAAAATGACTGCAAAATTGCCCCAATCTGAAATGTAAGCACTGAAATCTTTACTGTCCAGTCATCTTAATTATGTTATGCTTTGGCTTAATTTCAATAAACATTGATGTGCAAGTACTACAGTCACACACCTTGCCACTGGAAGTTTAAATCACAATCTGACCTTGAGCACTTGGCAATTGATGAACACAGAACCAGATGGTCTAATCACCTAACAGCTCAGCTACGACAAAAGTCTGAGGCGTGAAAGCAGGCTGTATTGGATGGGGAATCGAATGAACGCTGTGTGGCACTATGTACACACTGTCAACCCTGACACAGTGAAGATTGAAAATTTGTGAAAGCTTTAACTCATTCCATACTATGGTGACAGGCATTGGTCAGTGGTTCTGGCACTGCCTGGCAAGGCATGCTGCAGCTGCCCTTGCAGCAGCTGCAGCATAACTTGTCAGGCAGTGCCAGAACCACTGACTTTAGACTATAGGCATGTTGGTACTTGAATGAAAGCTCTTTTCATGAAGAATTTAAATATCCAATTGTCATCTTAAATCCATGTAAATATACGAAAAAAATCAGGGACTGGTATGAAATGAGTTAAACTGTTAAAAAAAAACAAAAACAAGAGAGTCTCATCACGCAGTGATAATCATTATACTCTCAAGTGAGTGGTGGAAGTTCATGTATGAGTCCAGCTTGTTGACAGAGAAGTATGACTGCTGTACTCCCTCATGATATTGTCGGTGACAGGAGCTGTCCATGGGACACATTGATATAAATAAGATCATCCCCGAGGGGCTCTTTCAATTTCCCTCTCTGCAACACAGAGAGCCATCACATTCTCATCCTAAAGGTACAGTAATGCCAGCACCCAAACATGGATTGTGACATTTTACTGACATAGTGCTTGGACCTTCAGACTGGTTTAGAGAAGGCCTGCTGTCAGATACAGATACTTGATCAAGCCCTGGCCCACCTTGATGGGAGGCACCAGAGAGCCAAGGACAACTGTCAACGTAGCTCCAGTACTCCTTTTGTTTCCAGATATTGGTGATGGAAGGGGTGGGCAACAGGATGTGTGTGTATGCACAGAGGATTGCAGAAAAAATGGCAATGATGCAACTTAGTGTGACGACTGAAGGACTAGACATCTCAGTGGATCACAGTGAAATAGAGGTGTAATGCAGAGGACACCAGAACCGGTACCACCTGGCCACATCAATTTGCAATTCTTTTAACACCAATGGCTCTTCTCAAAGCCACACAAATTCTCTTGAAACAGCTGCTGAAACATTGGTTACATGCATACATGTCAAATTTACACAATTCACAATTAGTTACACATGTTATGTGCATATTACTAATCCTTGAAAAAAAAGTCATTGCAAGAATAACTGACAGCCATCCTGTTGAGCATTAAGGTATCAGACCTCAAATGATATGCCCATGACAAAGCGGTGCACAGATTGCCACTGTGGCTGTGCTCTGGAAGATAAGCACATAAATTTATACATTTCTATATGTCTGTACATTCTTACCATTATTTATTGATTTAACAACGATCCACCTGTTAAGTAGGCTTTCTTGTAAAATTTGATTCTGAGATATTCACATTCAAAGATAACCAAGCAGATTTGCTCACACTGTGTGCTCTCATTAAAGAGTTTTCTGACCTCATTGAGGAGGATACTTAATTGTTAATCACAGCTGGTCAACAATAATCAGTACAAAGCATGTTTGATGGTTCGTAACCTAGCTAGCTGATTCAGAGTGCCCATACTGGTTGAGTATTCTCAGTGGCCTTTCACTTCAAACTTCAAAGAGTTTTGTGTTTTTAGAGGCTTTAGGAGCCAGAAATGACATAAATCCATCCTGTCTTTGCTGCCTCTTGCATGTGTTTGGGTTTAACCTACCTGCCATATCCTGATTGGTCAAAAGGAATTGTGATTGGCAGCTCATCACTTAATGGGGTGCAATAGGAGACAAAGGCAGAGACTGTTGATCATACTGGTCCATTCACCGCGTGTGTCTAAACCTACACATTAAATAATCAATGTTATCATGTTCAATTCAAAACTTTGAAAATTTGACGCTTTAACAGCCAATAAGAAAATTGATAAATGGGTCATCAGTGCTCTGTGAGATGGGATTACAAGGCTGTTGCTTGATACCAACATTCAAACAGCGAGTAATCTGTGTTAACTAAAAAACTACACACCTGTTTGTTGGCTTCACAATATGTTGCCAAGGTGTTTGATCGCAGACAGAGACCACCCTCCATGACATATGTGTAACACCTGATCTTGTCACCATGGTAACAGTCCTGCATGTCTCCCCGGTGATCGTTCCACGATGAGAACTCCCTGGCTAGTCTGGTCATCTCATCTTCTTCAGCAAAACTATAGATATCTATTTAAAAATATAGGAAAACCATGGCATACCTTGACATTTCTTCCAATACCAAAGGTCAATGCGTGCTTTCCCAATTGCCTTTTTTGAAATAAAAAATGTGTTTAAATCAATGTGTGCTTTGTAGCAATGTGCTGTTTTCAACCTTTAGGGTAACAATTTTAGCATCTATACATAAAATATCACGTTTGTTTGGTTTTTTAAAACTTTTTTTTTTTTTTTTTCAAAAAACTGATGCACACTTTGATCACTGAGGAAAATCAAATATATGGTATAAATATTTAAATGAATACATAGATCCTGAAATTATCCTTGATAAAAATCTTATTTTATTGTCAACTGCCTTGTAAGTTTAGGATTGCACAAACACGTGACAACTGTTCTGTGGGTACAGCCTGTGCTTGTACCACTTAAAACATTTTCTCTTTTTTTTCTACCAATGCCCAATCATAGCTGCTTTCAGTGTTTCAGAGAAATAATGTGCTACTCTATGGTCCCTAGCCTAATTGACACTTCTTCCCATTCCCGTGGAGAAGCCCCAGCTGGCAGTGGATGGTTTTAACAAGGATACTGTGCAATCTTACATTTTCCTGTAGAGGTCCATTTGGAAATATTTTGCCTCTTGGAATTACGATCCAATGGAGATCAATCAAATTAAGAAACTGTAACTTGCGAAGTAAAGTTTTCGGACCAATTCAGGAAATATAACATTCAAGAATAAACTATCATACAGTACACCAAAAACACACAAAGTGACTTGGGACTTTTACAGACCAAATAAAGACACAATGTCAATGTGTTTACCTTTTTTTGTGTCTATAGAAAGGACTGAGGCATCAGCCAAAGCTGCATCCCTGTCAGGTGGTTTTGGCTCCGCAAACTGTTTTCTTACTAGATATGGTATCAATTCCCCCTTAATTGTTGATATGGACCTAGAATTGGAAAAAGCAAGTTCAAATATATTTGTAAGCACTCAGAAATGAAGGTACTAAATCGTACAGTTACAGGTCACATATGACACAAAGGAAACATTTGTGGATGTATGTTCAGGGACACGGCATTCAATATAAATTTTGGTTGCCACAGACATGTACTTTTTAAGGGTTAAAGTTACTAAAAGAGGATTTTAATGCCTCAAACTAATAAACAGAACATAAGGTTCCTAACTTAGACTCATGAAAACATACCTGCTATAAGATCCTACACTTGCATTACATATATGTACATTTACATGACATATTTTAAGTGATATCACAATCACATGGATGTCAACAGTAACTTTAATTTAAAAAACACCAAGTACCTTGTCCATTATTTCAAGTGCTCTGACCACTGACTATTGTTTACTTTCTTCTCAACTTTAGATTATAATAAATAGGACCAAACATATATATGATACTACATACTTGTCTTGCTGCAAGAAATCTACAACCCATTTTTTCATCAAGTACAAATGCCCATCCACAAGTCGAGTATGAATATTGATACATGGGTGTCTGCAAAAGAAAAAAAAAAATAACAAGATATGTTTGTAAAACATAGATGCCCCGCCCTCATTACCCTTGCCCTCACTACCCTATTGATAGTGGTAGATGGGGCACTCGTGACCTTACAAAATTAGTGGAGTTTGATCATACATCAATGTCACATATCTTTACACTTTAACCTAGCCCTTAAAAAAACGACTAAAAACCTGGACAATATAGAAGTTATAGCTCTAAAGTACAAGTTATCATGTGGAAATCATGAAACTATATAAGGTTAAGTGGCTCTGTGACGTTTGGAATTTGGTCAAGGTCACCCATCTTCGACTAGCCCCGAATATGGACTATAATTTTGTACAATACAAAAGTCCTAGCTTAAAACCCTCTTCAGTTATCATGCAGAAACCAAAGTTAGATCAGGTGAATATGTGACCTTGGAATTTAGATCAAGGTCACCAAACTTTACATTTAATTTAGCCCTTAACAAGGACTATATAGCGGTGCAGTATCCAAGTCCTTGCTCAAAAACTTCTTCAGTTATTGTGCAAAAACCACAGGAAGTCTACTGTGTGTGTGACCCTCAAAACTGGGTCAAGGTCACCCATCTACAAACTTAAACTAGCCCTTATAGGCAACCGTAAAGCTGTGCAATTATAAAAGAGCTACCTCTAAAATGCAAGTTATCATGCAGAAACAGTATTCAACCAAGTGGCTCTGTGACCTTTGAAATTAGGTCAAGGTCACCCATCTTCAAACTTGACCTAGCCCCGAATATGGACAATTATCCAGTGCAATATAAAAGTCCTAGTTTCAAAACCTCTTCAGTTATCATGTGGAAACCAAAGTTAACTCAGGTACCAATGTGACCTTGGAAATTAAATCAAGGTCACCAAACTTTAAACTTCTTCTATCCCTTACCAAGAACTAAATACCTGTAAAGTATCTCAGTCCTAACTTAAAAACTTCTTGAGTTATTGTGCAGAAACCACAGGAATTCTACAATCTCTCTGTGACCCTGAAAACTGGGTCAAGGTCACCCATCTTCAAACTCAACTTAGCCCTTACAGGGAACCATAAAGCTGTGCAATAAAAAAGTCCTAGCTCCAAGGTATAAGTATCATGCAGAAAGCATGAAAACATATTCAGTAAAGTGGCTCTGTGACCTTTAAAATGAGGTCAAGGTCATCCATCTTCAAACTTCGCGTAGCCAAAATATGTACTATTATGCTGTGCAACATAAAAGTCCTAGCTTAAAAACCTCTTCAATTATTGTGCGGAAACCAAAGTTAACTCAGGTACCACTGTGACCTTGCAAATTAGGTCAAGGTAATCCATCTTCAAACTTTGCCTAGCTTTAGACTAGAATGATACACCTGTACAGTATCAAAGTCCTAGCTCAAAAACTTCTTGAGTTATTGTGCAGAAACCACAGTCTACCGCCCGACCAACCGACATGTGCAAAGCTATATGCCCCACCTTCTTGGAAGGGGGACATAAAAATTCCTGAACTGCTGAAACATACAACTACTTTACTTTCACTCCTCCTCTGGCTCACACAGTTTTTTGGTTCTCAAAATGAAAATTAAAAAAACAAAACAAAAAACAAAAAACCATATGCCCAACCAGACATGTTTTGCATTTTTTGGTCACTCTGTGTCAGACTGCATTTCATTACTATCATGGTTTACTTGATGAATCTACCTTTCAGAGACATTATTCTGTACATTTTTTTCAATTTTGTGAATTTGCCATTGCATATGAGTTATATCAAACAAGTTTCTAACTTCACAATTTTTATGCAAATTTGACAAAATTAAATACGGGTAGGTTTAAAGTGAAACAAACAAAGGCCATGTGATTTATAGAACACAAAGTCTGAGCTGAAGACTAAGATACAATGGACAGTCCCTGCTGACTATTACAGACACAGCTGCTCAGGTGCTGCTCAGGTTAGTTTTTTTTCAGAATTCACTTAAATGATATTTGAGTTCCTGCAATTGTTTTCCAACCCTTTTTTTTTTTCTTTTGAGGTATCTCCACTAGGAAAAAAACTTGCTTCTTGTAATGTTCAGAAGTCAACACAAGAATGCTCAGATCCATTGAAATGTGTTAAACAGTTATCTCAACTGCTTTTTCAAAAGAGTAGGGAAAGTTTTACTTCATGTGGCACTGTCACGTGTGTCAGGCACAAAAAAACATGTAACAAAGTATGAGGAGACAAACTGATGTCAAAAGCACTGGTCTGTGTTCAAACAAAGGAGATTCAGCCCGAAATGTTAAAGCAAGTTGACTTATCCGTTTCTATTTGCCTACAGCATGTACAGTGCACAGTGGTCCCCCTCTTATAAGCCCCCTCCCCCAAACCCATATACCTGTCCCCATTCCTTGAAAACCTTTTGAGAGCCTTTTTGCTCTCTGAGGGGACTATTTATATATACATCATGTACATAAAATGGATTTTCCTAGAGTGTGCAAAAGAGGGTATACTTTCAGGTAAAAAGAGTGGCAGATGTGACCATGTTGACATATATAGGACTTGTAACTTCACTCACTTTTTCAAAAGTGATTTTTTAAATGGCACTGTTTCCTCAAAATCAGCTTCCGATGACAGGAACAAAAGTCGACTTCCTTTCTCATCCAAACCCACAAAGTCTCTCTCTGGAAGAAATTCAATGCATTCATATGATCACAACAAGGCTGCTTCACGCTATTTACCAGTTTAGTGGAAAACCATTTTCATTACATGTACCATCAATCAGATTATCTCAAATCACAAAGTGGTAAGGCAGTGCAAGCCTCGATCTCCAAAAGTTGATGCCATATTGTCTGAATGAAAATTAAAGTAGCCACTGAGGAAGAAATGAGACACACAAGAGGCCCATGGGCCTAATGCTCTGCTGACCAGCATCAGCAAAAAAATCATTTTCTGAAGTGAATTCCCCCCAAGACCTTGAAAAATTAATGAACTTCATCCATGTTATGCAATATCAAACTTCCACAGATATATATTTGTGGCACATTTGGTATCATTTGCCTTATTCTTTATCAAGATATTCAATTAAATAAATGTTATTTTCTTAAATGCTTCATGACCTTGAAAAACAAGTCAAGATCACACAGTCATTGGGTCAAGGTGACCCAAAAAGTAGGTCACCAAGTATAGTTTTATGTACAATGTACTCAAGTGCAATTTTGATCCGGAGGCTCAATTCTCTGTCTAAGCTAAACCCTGGCATTACAAAACAAGTTAATGAGTATTGCAGAGCAATACATAGTCCCCCGCTCGTCGCCCACGAGGTTGAATGGACTACTATATAGGGGTGTGACCTAGATGAAAAAAAAAATTTAAAAGTATGGCACATTCTTAGATTAAGCTTCACATTTGTGTAAAATTTCATTAATCTAAGTAAAAGGACAAAAAAGTTATGGCCCGGACAAGATTTTGAATGGATTTCACAGTGACCTAGATATTTGACCTAGTGACCTACTTTTGCCATGTGACACAACAACTCCCCAGGTAGTATTAAAATAATAAATTTGGTAGCTGTAGGTATTATAGTAAGGGAAATATGGCATGGACAAGGTTTTACATGGAGTTTACACTGTGACTTAGATATTTGACCTAGTGACCTAGTTTTGCATCGTGACACACTTTTAGGTCACAATACATTATCAGTAAATTTTCATAACAAGAAGTCCAAATTTTTTAAGAATTACAGTAAGGACATGAAAATACTGTACATTTATGTATTACTGTGACCCAAATATTTGACGGACGGACGGACACACGGACGGTGCCCATTACCATATCCCCTCTAAGGTCTACCCACCAGAAAAAAAATCAAAGGGCTGGCATTAATAATTTAGAAGATATGGCCCGGACAAAATTTGTATTGTATCTTGAGCTTGCTTAATGAACTTCGTTAATTAATTAATTAATGGAAGTAATTAGCCACAGAAAACAATGCGTATGCACACCTACTACCTAAGGTCTACACACCATAAAAAATTCAAAGGGCTAGCATTAATAGTTTAGAAGATATGGCCCGGACAAAATTTGACTTGCTTAACGAACTTTGTTATATAATTAATTAATGCAAGTAATTAGCCACACAAAACAATGCCTATGCACACCTACTACCTATGGTCTATCCACCACAAAAAATTCAAAGGGCTAGCATTAATAGTTTAGAAGATATGGCCCGGACAAAATTTGTCTTGCTTAACGAACTTTGTATAATAATTAATTAATGCAAGTAATTAGCCACACAAAACAATGCCTATGTACAGCTACTACTCAAGGTCTACCCACCATAAAAAAAATTGAAGAGGTAGCATTAATATAGGGAAGATATGTGCCGGACAAAATTTGTTTCTGTATATTTACATATCGTGGTGACCCAAATATTTGACCTAGTGACCTAGTTTTGCTTTATGACACTTTCTTAGACTAAGCTTCACATTTGTGTAACATTTCATGACTCTAAGTAAAAGGACAAAAAAGTTATGGGACCGGACAAGATTTTTCATACATATGTATTCTGTGACCCAGATATTTGACCTAGTGACCTACTTTTGGCACACCATACACCTCTATCCTAGGCAGTACAAACACATTAAATTTGGTAGCTGTGGGTGTTATGGTGTTGGAAATATGGCCCGGAGAAGCTTCGGACGGAAGGACGGACGGATGGAAGGACAGAAGGACGGACGGACGGACGGACGGACGAGGTGCAAACCTATAGTCCCCCACCAAGTGGGCGGGGGACTAATAACCTCTTCCGAATTAACAGGTCTGGTGACCTTACAAGGTCACTGATCTCACACAAAATACTCTATATATCCTATAAATGTGGCATGTCAAATTCAATTATTTTTCACAATATATATAACTTTGCATATTTCAAGATATTTTAACTCATAATTTATGTCAAATTATAGGTGGCACCACTAAGATCAGCATGAGCTGAGATTTTGACCTTTTCTACCATTCTCCTAAATTTCATGAAGATCCATAAAAAAATCAGGATGCTGGACTGGTCACAAGATTTTCAAATTTTGACCCATATATTACATAATACTATAGGTGGCAGCACCAACATTAATGTTGAAATAGATTTTCATACACCTTATAAGTCCTAAAAGTTATATGGGCCTACAAAAAAAAAATTAGGATGCAGAGCATTCACAAGATGACCCCAATATTCTGACTGGCCACTTCACCTTGACATTCAGCTCAGCTTAAAAAAATTGTCTTATTCAAAATGTGTGCCCCACATCCAAGCTTTCCATACATAGTCTGTTTGTTCAAATTGGGTAATAACTTTTTCCATTATTAAAAGAAAAACAATAAACTAGAAGTGCCGAAGTTCATAATCATTATGTCATGGTGACCCAAAAAGTGGGTCACCCAGTACAATTTTATGTACAATGTTATCAAATGCAATTTCAATCTGGAGGCTCAATTCTCTTTGCCTTTGATGTCCAAGCTACACTCTGCCATTACAAATCACCTTTTTCAAATTTACAGGCCTGGTGACCTAAAAAAAATATATGTTAAAGTTGCTTTGTGTCCAAGTTACACTCTGCAGTGGGGTGTTGGGTGACAACATACCCAAACATATCATGTTTAGGTATTTCTCTGTAGCTACAACATTCAGTAACAGTTTCTGATGTGCTTACCACTGAAATTAGAGATAAACAATGACAAAATAGGGCATTATTTTATTTCCTATGACCCTGCCCAATCCTGGTTTCATGAGTTTTGTATATATTCAAATTGCTGTTCCATCATTGTGTGTATAATGCTGCAAAACTGGGTGAAATACTGGCTCAGCATCCAGCAAAGGTGAATGTTACCATGGGAATGGTAGCCATCTTGAGTGAACAGCCAATAACAGAGCCCTTGTGCCCATGTCACCATGCAAAATGACCAGATCTGTCTTTATTCATCTCTCAGCTTCATATCACATGTAAGGGGTGTGACAAGTGATTTATCACTTACATAACAGTCCGTGCCTTTATTGGGTCCAAATTAATGGTCACTTTACAAGCTTCCTGTCACCCAAAACTCCACTGAAGATGCAAGAGATGTCTCTTTGGAACACCCACCGACCAGATACTGCTCTGGCATTTTAATTCAAAACAGATCCATGACCCATTCATCCTGTAACTTGACCAACAAGTGTTTATGCTTTCAAGAGGATATAAATTTGGACTGGGTTGGGTTCAATTTTCAAGATACATGTACAAGTGGTCCAATTTAAATAACGGAACAGTCCATTTTATCGTAAGTAATGGGGGATTAGGACAACTGATAAAATAAAACCTTGTTTTCTATAATAACATAGATTATGCCAAGTTTCATTCTTATTGATATTTTAAGTTGTAAAAAAATATTTTTGAGCATTCTAAGGCAAATTGTACAGTTTTGATCAAAATTAAAAGGGCCCTTCCCCTTAAATATGGAATTTTGGGGTTCCTTCCTTTTGGCTGGAAGGTGGACACAGGGTTGTTACTATCCCACCACCCCCATTAGATTATGAATCTGTATGCTTTGGCAGTGCATTCCAGGAGCAAATTGCTGGGAGTAGACCCCATGTTACAAAAGTGGAGCTTTGTAGAAAACATGGACCTTTTTGCAAGATGGTGGATTTTACAGGTTGAAATTCAAGGTCGGGTCACAAGCTTATCTCTTTATGATTTGGACCCACATCTTACTGCTTGTATCAAGAAAGTATTCTTGCAGTAGATGGCAAAATACTTTGTTATCACATTGCTTGTACAAAATTTGATCAAAATATATGTCCATGACTTCTGGATATTTGAGTCAGCAATGGCTGACAGGTCAGAACCGAAATGGACATACTGGATTAATATGGCCCTACTATTAGACCGGAATAATACCATTTATGGATTTATATCTGTGGAAAGAGGATATTAAAGGTAAGAGATCATGACACACCTTTTGTACAACTTTTTAAAAATTTCTTATTTGTATTGTATTTGTGTATTTTTGTCCAGAACCACTTCCTAGTAGTCAATACCCTATTCCGCAGTCCAAACTCTTTACTCTCCATAAGCTAACCTGTCCCTGTCTAACCTATATACATATGGAATTACTATTGTCCATATTGCACACGTTCCTCTGTAAAATTTTGACATAGGCTGTATCAGCCCAAATAAATTAAAGGGCCTTCAGCGGGTAACTACTCAACATGTTTCGGAGCCTTTTACCCATACATGTCTCTCTGAGTAGCGGCTCCTTGTCTAAGCTAAATATTCAGCAAAGACAACCCACATAATAAAGAATAAATATAAACATGGCAAATGATGAATTAGCTAAATACGTGAAGTTTTGCTTATAAATGCAGAGCTTCATTATGAAAGAAGAATACCTGTCAAACAAACCATAATAATACCAGTTAATAACATGGCCGCCATGTTGAATTTTGTCTGTCTTGGCGACGTCACAGCCTAAGGCTTAGCTTGGAACGTGTATTGCAGCGACATCACCCAATTCATTTTCATTGTTTCACGAGGACCACTGCAGAGATGGAACTAAATACGGAGTCCTCCTCATCTGCCATGTTTGGATTCACTGCGTTGGTGTCAAAGAAGGGAAATGCTCATCTTCAGCATGTAATTAAGGTACTTCCACTTGGCAAAATTTTGGTTGAAAGTGAGACCCCCCCCCCCCCCCATATTCTTCCAGAAGTGTACCAATGGAGGAAGTATTGCTACCCAGTAATGACCCTAGAGGTGGCAAAGCACATAGCAGAGTTTAAAAATCTCCCCTGGCACATCATCTGTAGGACAACACTGGAGAATGCCAGTTGCCTTTATGAAATTTAGGAGACGGATCTTTGATCTGGCTTACTTCACAGAATTTTAAGTTGGAGTATACTGCCATCTGGAGGGAAGTCTTTTTAGTTTTCTGATGCCAGGGATACTGCTTTGCACTGTGTGCAATAATCCTTTCTTTTGGCATGGATGGTGTATGTGTATAAATTTAATGTTCTAATTTTCTGTTTTGTATCTTCAGGTCTGCACCAAAGCATGTGTATGCGGAGTGGGGTTCGTACTCCTTGAACTGCCTCTGAAGCATGAATGCATGTTGGGAGTTTTTTGTAAATGGTTTTTGTACATATGTGGAGGGATGTTTGTCTTGTACATATTTGGTATATGGGGTTTATCACCTGGTAAACATCTGCTTCAGGTGGTACATATGCCTCACATGGCACACATATCAGTTAAAGTACAAATGGACATTGTGCATGGGTCATATGGTATCTGGCAGAGTTTCAGGTAATGCCACTAACTTGACTTTAATTTCTAGAGGGCAAACTCACAGGGGGTTGATGGATTGCAGTGCATGATAACACAGCGGTGAACTGAAGTCACATTATGTGTCAATAGAAGTAACCCCTTAAATATATGGCTCACTCCTTTTATGCAGAATGAGAGTGTGGTGCTGCTTTATGTTGACTCCACCCATATACAGAGGGCGCTGCGATCCGGATCTCAAGGGGGAACGCCCGGATCACGAGGCAGAGGACATTGACACTAGGTGAGGACGGACGTATTGGCAGATGCGGGAAGTTCCCCCTACCAGACGGGCGTTCTAGGGTGTCATCTGACGAAACACAAGGTAC
The DNA here is from genome assembly GCA_964020975.1 of Hermodice carunculata. Classification (NCBI taxonomy): domain Eukaryota; kingdom Metazoa; phylum Annelida; class Polychaeta; order Eunicida; family Amphinomidae; genus Hermodice; species Hermodice carunculata. The sequence continues at coordinate 3,987,428 of OZ026629.1, read as the reverse complement.
GTGGAATCGCCACTATAACAGTATTAAAAGCACAGGCTCCCTCCCTCCACCAAGTTTCCCAGTTGCAATGACTGACCAGTCTGACGGGATGATCTTGATTATCAGAGACTCTAAGCTGAAATATTTTGGTGACAAGAACTTGGCAGATCAAGCGGATGTCAGATGTATACCTTGCACCGCAACATACAAACTGGAAGCATTCTTTGAGTCAACTAACCTTGACCAGTACAGAGCAATTATACTCCATACTGGGACAGCTCAGGCACATTTGCAAGACAATTTACCAAAGTTCAGACAGGCATACAAAACAAAGTTAAATTCTCTGGCAGTGAAATTTTCTGGTGAAGTGTTCCTATCTGCCATATGTCCACAGGCAGATAAATATGCTGCAAAGGTAGTCCAATTCAATAGTGTGCTGCAGAGTCTTGTCGAGGAAACAACCATGAAATGTCAATATGTGCACAATGCTCAACAACTCAGCAAAGATGAGGTGGTCATAGAATTCTACAGTGAAGTTTCTGCACTTTTGCCATGTCAATAATGTTCCTAAGATGCATCACATGCACACTGCTTGGGCTTCTAGCCACCCAATTCCAGTCTCCAGTCTCTGTATGGCCTCGTCTGTTGATGGCACTGGTGCACTTGGGACATGAATATCCTCATTATTATCACAGGTGTCCATGTCGGGCAGTCACTGGTAACCCACCTGGTCCAGGAAGGGGATGTGGGCGTTATCGTGGATGTGACAGAGGGACTGCTTCGGTTGGAATTCGTGCATTGCAACAGAACGCTGGGGCTCTGAATGTCCCAAGCCACAACTTGGCTAGGTCGGTTTCCAGGGAATCCCTGAATTATGCACAGAGTCATTTTTCTTTCGTCAGTCGGGCACCAAGTAATGATTCCCACATAAGAAATACCCATGAGTGGTGGGGAGGTACAGATAGGTCGAGTGATACATTTGATGATTTTCGTCTCCCAGTCTATGCAGTCAAAAAAAAAACCCCAATGTCTTCAGGAAAACCAACAACACAGAGTGGTTATTGGGAGTGCAGCTGCCATCACAAGTAAATTTAAAGGTGCTCCTGAATCGAATCGCGACTTATTTATTTCCAGAGTAGACGGCACTACCCAAACGAGAGATTTGAGAACTTACATTGCTGAAGCAGGATTTGATGTCTGGGATCTCTCTGGTACATCACATGTAAATGCAAAATTTAAATCTTTCAGACTTACTGTCACTGTGTCACAATTTAGTGATTTATTTTGCGACAGTTTATGGCCTGAGAGAGCTAAGGTGTGAAAATTTATCCCTCCAAAAGCGGAGGCTACTCAGTACCGATATTAACCGTGTCACATAACCTCTTGTACTACGTAATTGTACTGATGGCTACTTTGTCTCTTGCAACATATAACAGCCATGGTCATGGAGCTAGTAGATATGAATATATTAATAAGTTATCAATGTATAACTAGAACAGGCTGATTTTCCAACAGAAAATCAAATGTCTCCCCGTGCGCACTTACTATTGTCACCCTTATTTTTACAAATAGGCATACCGATTCCAATGATCTACAGATATGGTGAAGGTACACTCTTTATTGACACTTCAAAACGTTGATTTTGACGAAATGCCCACTTGACCTTGAAAAATAGGTCAAGGTCATACATTTGCAGTTACAAGCAAGGTCTTACAAAAGTCTTACATAGAAACATAATCACACAAAATGTCAACCTCTTTAAGACAAATCTTTCTCGAGTGCACCTGCAATGATTATTTAAAAGTGGCCATGTGACCTTGAAAATGCGTCAAGGTCACCTATCTAAGATCCCAACCTATTTGGTATTATGGTTCATAAACATGCAAAATTCCAACCTCCTACGTCAAATCCTTGCAGAGTTGTTGCATGCGTGTCAATTTTAAATGACATGCCCACGTGACCTTGAAAAATATGTGAAGGTCACCCATCTGCACTCTCAACCAAGATCATATATAGGAACATCTTTACATAAAATTTCAACTTCCCAAGTCAAATCTTCCTTGAGTTATCACGTCCACATTAATTTTAGACGAAATGCCCACGTGACCTTGAAAAATAGGGCAAGGTCATACATCTGCAGTTACAAGCAAGGTCTTACAAAATGCTACCATAGGAACACAATCACACAAAATGTCAACCTCTTTAAGTCAAATCTTTCACGAGTGCATCTGCAATGATTTCTAAAAAGTGGCCATGTGACCTTGAAAATCCGTCAAGGTCACCCATCTGCAATGCCAACCTAGTTCATATTATGGTACATAATCATGCAAAATTTCGACTTCTTAAGTCAAATCCTTACAGAATTATTGCGTCCGCGTCAATTTTACATGACATGCCCATGTGACCTTGAAAAATAGGTCAAGGTCACCTATCTGCAATCCCAACCTAGTTCATATTATGGTACATAATCATGCAAAATTTCAACCTCTTAAGTCAAATCCTTGCAGAGTTATTGCGTCAATTTTACATGACATGCCCACGTTACTTTGAAAAATAGGTCAAGGTCATACATCTGCAGTTACAGACAAAAGTCTTACAAAAATCTTTCACAGAAACATAATCACACAAAATATCAACCTCTTTAAGTCAAATCTTACTCGAGTGCATCTGCAATGATTTTTAAAAGTGGCCATGTAACCTTGAAAATAGGTCAAGGTCACCCATCTACAATCCCAACGTAGATCATAATTTGGTACATAATCGTGCAAAATTTCAACCTCTTAAGTCAAATCCTTACGGAGTTATTGCGTCCGCTTCAATTTTACATGACATGCCCATGTGACCTTGAAAAATAGGTCAAAGTCACTAATCTGCATTCCCAAGCAAGGTTTCATATAGGAACATATTCACAAAAAATTTTAACTTCCCAAGTAAAATCTTTCTGGAGTTATCGCATCCGCAACACACACAACGTGTTCAAGAAGAACAACAACAAGAAGCAGAAGAAACGGACGCAAAAACAATATGTTGCACGTGGAGACATAATGACATTATTCTGTTACAAAAACATCAACTATTAGATAAACAGATAGAATCAATCACAACCCATGTTAAAGGAATGGGGGTATCTGGTATGAATGAAAGTGAGCTTATCATGGACAGATATTACGGAAGCTGCGCAATTCTGTGGAAGAAAAATTTAAACTAGAACAGACTGATTTTCCAACAGAAAATCAAATGTCTCCCGGTGGAACACTTACGTCTCTGAATAAGCTACAGGTGATAACAAATTACAAATGATCAAGTTTGCTTGAAAATTACAATCCTATTTTTAGCTCTCACCTAGATACATAACTCTAGCAATTTTCATCAAGTTCTTCAAGACTTATTGCAAAGAAACCAATTTCACGTAAATGACCCTGTGACCTTGAAAATTAGGTCAAGGTCACCCAAATACAATCCCAAAATAGGTCTTGCCTAGCTACATAATCCTACAAAGTTTCAACAATTCCATCAAGTACTTCAAGACTTATCGCATGGAAACCAATTTCACATAAATGACCCTGTGACCTTGAAAATTCTCTCAAGGTCATCCAAATACAATCCCACCCTATGTCTTGCCTAGATACATAATCCTACCAAGTTTCATCAAATTCCATATACTTCTTCAAGACTTATCACACGGAAACCGATTTCACATAAGTGACCCTGTGACCTTGAGAATTCACTCAAAGTCATCCAGATACAATCCAAACCTAGGTCTTGCCAAGATACATAATCCTACCAAGTTTTATCAAATTCCATCAACTTCTTCAAGACTTATCGCATGGAAACCAATTTCACATGAGTGACCCTGTGACCTTGAGAATTCGCTCAAGGTCATCCAAATACAATCCCAAACTAGGTCTTGCCAAGATACATAATCCTACCACGTTTCATCAAATTCCATCAAGTTCTTCATAACTTATCGAATGGAAACCAATTTCACATAAGTGACCCTGTGACCTTGAGAATTCGCTCAAGGTCATCCAAATACAATCCAAACGTAGGTCTTGCCTAAATACATAAAAGTTGCATCAAATTCCATCAAGTTCTTCAAGACTTTTCGCACGAAAACCAATTTCACATAAGTGACCCTGTGACCTTGAGAATTCGCTTAAGGTCATCCAAATACAATCCCATCCTAGGTCTTGCCAAGATACATAATCCTACAAAGTTTCATCAAATTCCATCAAGTACTTCAAGACTTATCGCATGGAAACCAATTTCACATAAGTGACCCTGTGACCTTAAGAATTAGGTCAAGGTCACCCAAATACAATCCCAACCTAGGTCTTGCCTAGATACATGATCCTACCAAGTTTCATCAAATTCTGTCAAGTCCTTCAAGACTTATCGCACGGAAACCAAGTGTTGAAGAACCTGAACAACAACAACAACAACAACAACAACAACAAAGTGAGGCGGAAGAAACGGGCACTAAACCAATATGTCCCCCGGCTTCCACTGGGAGACATAACTATTTCTGAACACAATGGAAATAATTACTTTTGTAATGAGGAATACAGTCCTGTGATGAACTGTTTTCTTTCGTCTGTAGAGCAAGCATGGCGGCAATCACGCTTATCCTGTCCGCTGAATATCCTTCACAGATAAACGCTGGCACTACCACCTTATCACTCTTCCTTACTACATGCTGTTGAAATAATACCACAACCAATCATGCAATAATCAAATGTGGTACTTAATGATGTACCTACCCTCTAAAAACCAGCACCTCAACGCCAGGTTCTCTCCTTCATATGGGCCCGAGTGGTTGTTGCAGACAGGAGAGCCACTTACCACCCGATGTTTCTTTCAATTTCCAGTGTATTTACATAAGTCTACACAAATTATTGTAATCTACGTCTAGCTAACACTTCGATCTTTCTAACAACAACAAATTATATACATGACAACCCTTGCAAGATGTTAAAATCGCTTGCCAACATTGCCTCTCGAGAGTGGTCTTGCTGCTATTTGCAATGACTGGGGAATGAGCGTCACAGTGTGAACGCCCCAGCCTGGTGAAAGCTCACTATCGCCGCGGTGCGGCCACCTGTGAACTAAGAATGTGCGACTGGCCCATTGTACCCAATTAATTTATCATTTTCTGTAGGGAAAGGACAAATAATCATTGCCAAATCTTAATTTGCATGTGCCAAATTTAATGACTGGAACAAATGTGATTTGGGGCTTGGAAGCCACATCGAGTCCATGTTACAACCAAATCCGCGATGTAACAAGCCACGTTATAGCGAGGGAGCACTGTACCTTCATAAAGACAGCTATCACATAAATAGAATTGGCACCAGCCTCCTATTGTCACACCTGAATAAATATGTCTCCTTGCTGCAACATGAAGACCATGATGATCCATGTACACCTGTATACAGAAATGGCACCACTGCAAGAGATATCTCTGTAATCACTGGTCATGGACCCACTCGGCGTGCACATCCCAACTCAGATGTCTCACTGAGACCAAATTATCAAGACAAGAAGGCATGCTTTAACAGTGGAGAGCATAACCATATGAAAGCCACGAGTAGACATTAACAACCACTGCGTTGTAATGGCTGCAACCAAGTTGGTCACAAAATTAAACAAGGCTATATTTATACCGAAAGCCAGGATTAGGACAGTGGTCTTGAAGTAAAAGCTGGATCTGGAAATCGTGTACCTGCAGCAGTTACTTATGGCCACAGACTACAGTTATAAATCCTTCTATTTTTCATATTAGCATTTTTCAGTCTAAAAAATCAGCATTTTGGTATTTTAAAATTCCGTGAACGGCATTTAACAGATAAAAATGTCAGAAAAACATGGATGGATTTTTGTCATACAATTCCCAGCTCCTTAATTTGTGATAATTGAAATACGAAACAACACCTGGATGTCAGCTTTATACAGGTGTATGAACTGTGCTCTTGCCAGGGTCACATCATTGTCCTTCCCCACCATAAAGTTCCCACCTGGCCTGGAAGACAGTGCACCTATATGACCACCAATGAAGCAACTCTGTGATGCAGCAAACCTGACTTAGCTTACTTTATTTAAACAGAAACTACTGCATGCTGAAAACACAGTATTTTCACAATTACGGACTATCTCCATTGGGATGCGCAACCGGCCAATCACAACTGTGGTCTGCAACCTTATGCCAAAATCTTATGTGTTAAATCAGTTATGCAGGGAATGCAATAACATCTTCTCTGAATGTGATCATGGTGATTGTCATTCTCAGTTAACAATGGCTGTTCCAGCAAACAATGTCACTTCCCAAGATACACCAATTTTAGAAGGACCATCCCATTTGTGTAAAGCACCTAGAACCAAGAATGACTCCATTATGTGGACATCTAAAGAAGAGTAAACATAGCACCAGGGTCAATGTGGGAAAAATACATACTGAGCAGACTCCTGTTGACTATCAATCTACTCTTGATGCAAACATTAATGTCATTAGATTTGGTCTACAAAATACAGGTATCAATATTGCTCACCTAAATGTGTGTCACTTAGTGCCAAAATTAAGTGAGATCCAAACTTCACTTCAGAAGCCTAAGCTTGAGGTGGACATTCTAGGGCTTACAGAGACTTTCCTGTGTGACACTATTACTGGAGCCCAAGTTTGAAAGGAGCCTGCTCTTACTTGGGGTTCATATAACAGAGTGGTACAAAAATTGCCACTGTGTCTCTGTTTTTGGATACAAGCCCACTGATGCATACATTTTTAGTTTTGTCAATATGTGTAGTTTCTTTGCATGTGACAATAAAATATTCTAAGATTAATTTGTAAAGTTACAGGGGGCATTTTATTCAAGGGGTTTGATTTACACTTTGAGAAAGGATCACAACAAAACTTTTCACATAAAAAGCTTGAAATCAACAGTCATGTAAAGACAATAGGAAGCCTTTTGTAAGATCAATGAAAAATTGTTATCAGACTTGGATTTATAAGCGTGTCAAGGACCTAGAAACTGAGGTGATGAATTTAAATACGTCCCACAAAACTGAGATGGAGAGTTCAAAGACATCTCACAAGGCTGAAGTTGAAAGACTGAAGACTCAAGTTGGCTTTCTTGAGTCGCACGTGAGAGATCTCCAGGCCGGTCAAGATGATCTCGAATAATGTAGGCGTAACAACCTATGCATATGGTCCAATGAGCCCGAAAGTCAACAGGAGGATACTGATCAAATTGTGATTGCAAAGGCCAAAAAGATTGGTGTGGATTTGACATTGGCAGACATTGATAGATCCCACCCTGTTGGGAAAGAGCGGCTGGGCAAACCAAGGCGATCATTGTCAAATTTGCTACCTACAGGCAAAGAAGTCTTGTGTATGGTGCCGGACGTAAGTGCAATGGTCTGTTTGTCTCAGCAGACCTGACTAAAAAAGGATCCCAGCTTTTGTTTGAAGCCAGACAACTCAAGCGGAGCCAAAAAATTCATTCATGCTGGTCACGTGATGGTCGTTTGTATGTGCGCGAATGGAATGGATGGGGTCCAAACAATAGTAATCAGGCAACTGGTCGTGTTGTAAAAACTGAACTCACTGACCAAATTGCATGGTCGATAACCATGTAATTTTACCTGGCAAGTGTGTTATCTTCCTGACTCTTTGTTCTGTGTTCCAACTTTTGATTATCAGGTGTCATTTCACGTGTACACATTTGTTCCTTCTGTGACATTTGCTTATTATCTCGATGCATCAACACTGCCACTTTTTTTTTTCTTTTCTCAACGAACTTATTTCTTATTTTTGTATTGCAAAACCACAAAGAGACTACTATGTGATCACCTGTGTGTTTTCGTGATAATGAGTAACTTTGCTGGGTGATGTGCATCACATGGTTTTGTACATGTACCTTCGGATGGGCTGTATCTGTACCATCCAACTCCTTTATAATGATCATAAGATATCACTTACTTCTACAAACCAGCAAGCTGATCCGACATTTCCAGGCTTTTCACTTGCCATCTGCCTGTTATAATTCCAATCTTTTGTCACATGATAGAGGTTGAATGTTACATGCCACATACTACTGTGGTCTCCACATCTATACTAGTCCGCTTGTCAAGCCTTCTAACCGTGTATGTGCGGTGCTTTGAGCCATTTAATAAGCTGTATCAAGTCACGTCCATTGTAATAATGCATACCTGCTGATACTGTGTTTTTACATGCCACCTATTCATGTTTATTAATGGGTGAAAAAAGTATGACCCGTGTCTTTTGTATGGATTGCAAGACAGACCGGGCCTGTGCTAGTTATGTGTGATTATAGCATACGAGCCAGTTATCAAGCTGTACCAAAGTCATGATCCATGTCAACATCTGGTTCTGAAGAAGGTAAAAAGTACTTTTGCTTCCATCGGCGCACATACGTTAAGTATCACCAAGCATTCATGTCACCTGGTTCATACTTTTTACCCAGTTAATGGGTAATGCTGTGCTTTACATGCCATTTACATCTGACTGATTGTCCTTTCTCTCTTTTTTTCTTTTCTTTTTTCTTTTTTTTTTCTTTTTTTTTTTTTCACCCCAAGTTCAAATTTTTTCATGTATGAACATCCATGCTAAAATGATAATGGTTTTTCTGTTTATCAGCACAGACAAAGTCGATTCTATGCTTGCGACAACTTGTATTCTAAAACTGTATCCTTTTATTTGTATTTGATGTATACAGAATCCTGCATTTATGTAATATGACAACTGCACGACTGTTTTAGACGAGTGTACAATTGCTACAATATCATAGTAGCTGTCATTATTCTCGCCACTCTACATCTCCATACCTCATGTAAACTCAGCAGAATGCCTCACACATTTACAGATATGATATTCGGTATAACAGGTTATATTTGTCAATCTCCGATTTAACTTACATCCAGATTTACAATCATTTTCATATGAACATCATTACATTTGTGATGATCTTGCTCTCTTTTGTTGCCATGTTTGTACACTTTTTGTTTTCTGCACTCTCTCGTGCTCTTGCTTATGTTACTTTACTTGCTGTTTCAAAGACTATATTCTCCAGCATACAATGTCATATACTCATTGGGTTTTTTGTAAACAAGAATGCAATTATTTTCCGTTGTGTCTCACAGTGTTCAGCGACGGACATTCCCCAGTATGATACCCCCTAATGGGCATCTATTTAAATCAATATAGGGCTGTGGTAGGGTTATTTCGCAACAAAGATGGGTTTATGTTCCTGTCCATTTCTGCCAACGTGTCTACATATACATATCACGATCATAGTTTCATCCTCTCTTTTACCTTCCTCATAGTATTTGCTGCAGTATTACTTAACGAATATCTATGCCATCTGAAACATGTGACGGTTCTGATACTTAAGGTGCTCTCCACGAGTATTCATCCGAACCCTGGTCCAGTTGATAATATTCTTCTCAATAAGTTTTCTGTGTGCCATGCTAAAGTACGCAGCTTAAAATCTGATGCCAAACTCGAAGAAATAAGTATTTTGGCGGAGTCTGAAAAATTGGAAGTCATTTCTTTATCTGAAACATGGCTCGATAATACATACCCTGATGCTTTATTGGCAATTGAAGGCTTTCAAACCCCATTACGTAAGGGTCATAAAACTGGTTTGGGGCGAAAGGTTGCCCTATATGTAAAAGACAATCTACCTGTTACAAGATGTGCAGAGCTGGAAACTCCCAGTAGTGAGTGTATCTGGGCTGAAATTACTGTCCCTTCTGGTAAAACTGATCCTAGGTGTTTATTATTGTCCACCAGGCCAATCTGCGGCAGCGAGAGACCTATTTCTGGACAATGTATCTCACTCCATTTTGTCTGCTATTGAACTTAACCCTAAAATACTCCTATTAACAGGTGATTTTAACGATTGCTGTGTAAGTTGGGCTTCTCCCCACACCGACAGTGAACTCAGACAGCACCTCTTTGATCTGTTGGCTCAAAATAACCTGCATCAGCTCATATCCGAACCTACTCGTGTGTCGGAGTACTCTGTAAACCTACTGGACCTCATGATAACTGACTCCCCTGGTTATATCCTTAACTCCGGCATACTCCATCCTATATCCTCTTCTGATCATTCTGTTGTCTTTTGCTCTTTCTCTGTGAATCATTACAAGGATCGCCCCTTTAAACCCTCTGTCTGGAATTTCAAGAGGGCTGATTTTGTCAACTTAAACAATGTACTCCACCATGCTCCCAGGGAAACTGGTTTCACAGGTTTTGACTCCATAAGTGACACTGTGTCATACTGGTCAGACCTATTTATTGACACGTGTAAACAGTTTATTCCGTTCCGGGAGGTCACTATTCGACCCAGGGACAAGCCCTGGATCAACTGCAGTATCAAGAGGCTAATAAGGCAGCACATTCGCGCGTGGCACAGGTGCCAGACACAAAAGCCTCGGCCTCACACACTCCTCACTACTCAATTCAGTTATACAAACGGAAATGTAACTTTACAGTCAACGCTATTAAAAACTCCATTCGTCTTTACTTTACCAAAGTCCGATCTCAACTAGACTCAAGACAGATAAACCCTAAAAGATGGTGGAACCTTAGCAAGTCTGTTCTCGGTCCCAAACTTTATCAAAACATTCCAACTCTTATTGACGGTGGAAGGAATATTTCTTCCCACATAGAGAAGTCTGTGACGTTCAACAAGTACTGTAAATTGTTTTATTTTTGCGTGTATAAATTTTCACGGTTTTTGTATTTTTCACATTTCACTGTAGTTTTAATTTCACTGTTTTGGACATAATTTCCATTCAAACAATGTTAAAATACTATTTCACTGTGTTTTTATTTTCACGGTTTTGTGCCATTAGCGAAATAAGCGAAAATAAGAATACAGCGAAATTAAAGCAATTTACAGTATTTTGCTGATCAGTGCAAGACCCCATGATGACAATCCTTTGCCCTTGCCCCACCTTGCCTTCCGAACTGAGGCCCGCCTGTCTATGTTTCAAGTGCAAGTAAATGATGTGCAAAAGATTTTAACGTCTCTGAAAACTAGTTCTGCTTGCGGTCCTGACGGTATAGGCAACACCTTCTTAAATACTGTGCCCCTTCAATCTCATGTTCTCTCACTGATCTATTCAATCTCTGCTTTATCCAACTCATATTTTCCAGATCCCTGGAAGAGGTCCAACGTATGCCCCATTTTTAGGAAAAGTAACAAACAGTCAAAGGAAAATTATAGGCCTATTTCACTCCTCTATAATGTCTCTAGGGTACTTATGCTTCTAGTTTATAACATTTTCTATGAGGAGGACAGACCTCACCTTGGCTCCCTATAGAGGCTGGAGTGCCCCAGGGCTAGACCCTTGGTCCCCTACTTTTCTTCATTTACGTTAACGATATCATTGTCAACATCACCTGTGACATCCGTTTATTTGTGGATGATACCAGTATTTTTGAAATTGTCCACCAACCTATGACCACAGCTGAAAGCCTTAATTCTAATCTTATACAAATTCATCATTGGGGCAAGCTCTGGCGGATGACATTTAATGCCATAAAATCCATCTCAATGACCTTCTCAGCGAAAGGACATAAGCCAGATCATCCTCCCCTACTTCTTGGAAACACACTGATATCTGAGGCTACTCTACATACACATCTTGGAGTTACACTGTCAAGTAATTTGTCATGGCACCAGCATATAACACGTATTGTTGATAAAGCCAGCCAATGGCTTGCTCTTTTAAGCAGACTCAAATATTAACTCTCCCGCCAGACACTCATACGGTTGTACAGTACAATGATTCGTCCTATCCTCGAATATGGGTGTGTCCTGTTTGACAATTGCACTGAAAACCTGTCAGAATCTATAGAAGCTGTGCAGTATGAGGCAGCTAGGGTCTGCCTTAGCACAACTAGATACACTCCACGTGTCTTACTTCTCGAAGATCTTGAATGGCAAACTCTGGCAAATCGGAGGAAATACTTTAAACTTATTCTTTTCTTTAAAATGTTGAATAGGTTGACTCCACAATACCTACATGATCTCATTCCTCGTAATGTTGCATTCACTACTGGGCGTCTATTGAGAAATCGTACTGAATTACGCCAAATTAGGTTCACCACCAATTGCTTCGGCGATTCATTTCTCCCGTCTGCTATCAAATTATGGAATAACCTCCCCGTTGATGCTCGTCTCACCAATTCCCTGCCGCATTTTAAATCTAAATTAAATCTATTACTTTTAAATGTTGACAAAAAGCCCACATACTTTAAACATGGAAGTCGTTTCCTAAACATATACCACACACAGCTACGTCTTAACTTCTCTGTTTTAAAGGCCCATTTATTTCATGTCAATATCATTCCAGCCTCAACGTGTGCATGCTCTCATCCTACTGAAGATACGAAACATTATCTTTTGTTTTGCCCCAAATTCACTGTGCAAAGGGTCCGTCTACTGAACACTGTGTGTCACTTACTCGCCCTAGGTGTAAATCTGACTCTAATAGTTCAGTGCTCTAGTGACATTTTGCTAAAATATTCTCTTGAGGGTAGTGAGGATTTGCCAGACACTGATAATGTATTCCTCTTTGAGGCTGTTCAGACATTCTTATCAGAAGCGAGACGTTTTATTTACTAATTTGGTATATGATCGAATTATAAGGCAAGGTAGGAAGTATACGCCAACATCTGTGCCATGGAGAGTGACTCGATAAGTCAATGCTTGACTTCTTTCATAATCCATGTAAAACAAATGTGTCTATACTTTTTATATAAGTCTCCATTATTTGGCATCAATTGTATTATTTGTGTACAAGCCGTGAATTTAGTCTTCTGTTCTCATCCAGTGTGTATTGTATATATTTCTGTGCGTCCTCTTATGTACTGGAGAGCCTCCAGATTAGTCTTTGTGTACTATTAGACAATCCAGAGAAAATAAAGATGTTTACAATAATAAAGATAACCAAGGAGATCTGCTGACTTTAATTACTCACAAATGACATCTGCTCAGGCTATTCAGGATAACTAAATGCTACTATCTTAAACTCTGTCATAACTTTGAACTACACACTTAAAAACAATATGGTGGTTCTAATCAGTCACCTGTGAAATAATCCGCTCACCTGTAAAAACACATCCAGTGAGGCTTTGACTGTGAATGGTTATCTAAACATCACCATCAGTGACCACATCTAACAGCCAATTAACTGATTGACTCAATAAAGCAGGGACCCTTTTTCATCTTTAACTTTTGCATAGAAGTAAACATGTTACAGTGAAACTTTTTGGCATGGGTAAAGATTAGTACTTCATCATCTCAAAAGTAGCAAAAGCTCAATTTCACTGACTTGAAGGGCTCAGGTAAGTGCCCGCGCCTTAACATTGCTGGTTACACTACGGTAAGGTTGCACAGACTGAACAAAAAAAGGGGGTGGTGTTTTGGCTTTATGTTTCACCTCTGTTCATAGAAAGGATCTAAATGAAAGAAATTGAATCTATATGAATTGAAATCAGACCACCCCATTCAAAAGTTTACTTGGTGTGTTTTGTTCTTCCTCCTAATTCTAAAGTGGCATGGTTACAAAAGTTCGAAAAGCAGTTGGAAAATGTACACTCAGAAAATATTGACTTTTTTTTTACCTTAGGTGATCTGAATATTGATTTGTTTAAATACACACCAGAAAGTCCTTGGATTGATTTGGTGTCTTCCTATCAATTACCACAAGTTATAAAAGAGCCAACTAGAGTCACTAAAACTTCTTCTGCTCTAATTGACCATATTTATGTATCAAATGTAGCAGCAGTCCGTGAAGCACCAGTACCGAAAATAGGAATGAGTGACGATTTGCCAGTTTGTTTAGTACTGAACAGCAAGATCTCCAAGGTAGATAGCTGTCCAGGACACAAACACAACAAATATCAATGTACACAGCACTATAAAGCTGACCTTTTCAGGAAGGATGTATGCAACATCCACTGGTCCTCATTATACCAGTGTACTGATGTTAATAAAGCACTAGAGATCTTTATGGCAACATACAACCAGATTTTAGACAAGCATGCCCCCTGGAGGACTCATAGAGTCAAGACACATGAACCAGCGTGAATGGCTGAATCTGGACATCACTGAAGGAATGAAAGCTTGGGAATAGGTATAAGGTGCTGGGTGAGGAAGACATGTTTATATTTTGGAGGAATAAGGTGGTCAAATTAATCAGGAAAGCCGAGAGATTATACTATTCAGATATTGTGAAAAACAATGTAAAAAAGCCTAACAAATTATGGAAAGTCTCAAATCATTTCACGGTAATAGCTCAAATGAGGTTAATGCAATAAGGGTTGGTGACACTATTCACATGGATAGCAAAGATATAGCACATGTATTGAATATACACTTTACAACTGTTGCGAAATCACTACTACAAACAAAAGGCAGACAGTACAAGATCTTTCAATACTATGGACAAATTATTTACATTTGTGGAAACTGAAGTTCCTAAGATGAGCATTTCAGTATCCCTTAACTTATTGAAGGTAGTATAGTGGCAATACTGAAAAAAAAAAGGTTGGATCCCCAAAAGGCAAAGGGTCCAAATGAAATTGATGTTAAATGTCTACAGATAGTTGCTGGCTCCATTGCAAGTCCTCTAGAAGGGATATTTAACTTAAGCATTGAATCAAATTACTCATCAATTACAGATCAATGGAAGCTTGCAAGAGTCACTCCAATTTTCAAAGACAGTGATCTTCTTGATACAAATAACTATCGTCCAATTTCAATTGTAAGTATTTTGTCCAAAATCTTGGAAAGATATGTTCGTTCAAGCTACTGCTCCTTTTTGAACAAGTATAATCTACTATGTGCTTGCCAATCAGGTTTCTGAGCATGTCATTCTTGTGAGACAAGTCTAAACTCGATGCTTGATATGCGGTACACGGCAACTGATGATGGGCAGTATGTAGGTACTGTAACGTTGGATCTGAGAAAAGCATTTGACCTTGTAGATCACTAACTCCTGCTCAAAAAGCTTAAAATTTACAGGTACTCTCAAAACACCCACAAATGGTTTGAATCATACCTGACAAATAGGTGCCAGCAAGTAAGCATTGACAGAATAAGCTCCAAGCCAATGAGTATAAATTACAGGGTACCTCCAGGATCTATTCTGGGGCCCCTCTTCCTTCTCTTTACTGCTGATTTCCCCATCTATTTGGATAACCCTAAAATAAGTATGTTTGCTGACGACACGACAATACATTCAGCAGGTAAATCTCTGACTGAAGTTGAAAAGAGTTTTAATGACACAATGAAGGTTGCTGGTAAATGGTGTAACAATAATGGCCTCCTCATAAATGATAAAAATACTAAGTCACTGTTATTGTCAAGAAAGAAAGAACTCCAGCAGTTAGGTTCTAAAAAGCTTGATATTTGTTTAGACAATGACAGACTTGAAAGTGTTGAGAGTCACAGGGTGCCAGGGTTGTTGATTGACAATACCCTATCGTGGGACACCCATGTCTCGGCAATGTGCAAAAAAAAATTGCAACAGATTTGGGAATCTTGCAAAAGATTTGCCATTTTCTTCCACTGTCAGTTACAAAATTTTATTTGCATGCTTATGTGTTGCCCCATATCGATTATTGTTGTTCAATATGGGCAAACTGTAACAAAAAGTTAATGAAAAAAGTTCAAAGACTTCACAAGGTTGGGGCATATCTAGTGTCAAATGTCAAATTGTTTAAAAGCTACAAGGCTTTACTTCATAAATTAAATTGGATGTGTACTGAACAAACAATCTTCTTTCGAAAGGCTTTATTAGTATACAAATCACTTAATGAAACAGCACCACAATACATGTCAGACATGTTTACATATGTAAACGATAAACATACTGTGTTAATTTACGTTCTATCAAAAATGGGTATTTATACCTTCAAAAACCAAAGAGCTTGTCTATGAAAAAATCATTTAGCTACAGTGGAGTATTTGTATTGAACCAACTTCCTCAAGAGGGTAAATGTGCAGTGGGCCTATCTGATTTTATGAGGAAATATGCTGCATATATTGTGAAATGTACCAGCCCATAGATTTATAACAATTTCAATTTTTTGCCAAGTCTGAGCATCTTTATTGCATCAAATTGAGCACAACTGTATTGTATCAAAGCTCTCATACTTTGTGTTGGTATTGTGTTGTACTTGTGTTGACAGTCTTTGTCAGCTGTACATGTATATATCATGATGTATGCTTTGATTTGAGGGCCTCAGGGGAGATTAGCATGCAAATGCTAAGTGAGTCACCCTCATCAAATCAAGTCAATATGCATATATATACATGTATATATATCCACTATTCCACTACATTTCAAGAAGATCTATTAAACATTAAGGATGCCAGAGCAGTCACAAGATTTTCACATTTTGACCCATATATTATGTAATAATGTAGGTGGCGCCAGCAATATTGAAATTGACCTAGATTTTCATACACTTGATAGGACTGGAAAGTTACAAGGGGTATCTTGAAAGTGCAGACTGAGTCGTGCTTACAAGCAAAAACTTAATGGACAGACGGACGGACATGAGTGATCACATAAGCTCTGTGACCTGTGGTCAGCAGAGCTAAAAAATGTCTTCTTAAAATCAAGACGTATAACTTTTCATCTATCTGCAATTTTTGTATGTGTGTGTGAAGCATACCAATCTTCTTGCTGGCTTTGCTGCCTCCAGGGGCGGAGAGTTCTCCATACACATCTGGGCTGTGGGCCATCAGCATGGTCACTGCAGCATCGTATGTTCTGTGGAGATCAGCCAACAGGTGGAGCTTTAGATCACAGATCAGATCACAGCTGATCACCAACAGGTCTCTCTGTTAAAAAAAAAAAAAAAAAAGAATCACAGAAAAAAATTAGCATTTAATCTTGTTAATTATAGTAGTTGGCTTCATGTTTCCCAAAAAAATTTTTATGCCTGGTTATTGCTGGGCTGATCAGCTTATTTTCATATCTGAATTAGCTTGTAGGACATACCATGACAGATATTATGACTTTCGTGTTTGCAGCGTAGTGCTATTTTTGGCTCCTACTCAACCTCATGTGGCTCCTGGCCCTCAATGCTCTGCACCAGAGACAACTATAGACATAATCACTGACTGCAGGTCAATATAGGTCCACAGCAAACACATGTCCACATTATTCTAATATAATATGCACCTGACATTTTAACCTCCTCCAAAAATCCTACTAAATTTCATGAAGACCTATCAACAATTAAGGATGGTAGAGCTGTCACAAGATTTTCACATTTTGACCCATATATTACATAACTCTGTAGGTGGCACCGTCAATATAAAAACTCGGCCTAGAATTTCCGCACTTGATAAGTCCTGAAAGTTACATGGGGCTATCTTGAAAACTGTGGACTGTATCGCACTCACAAGCAAAAAGTTCATAGACAGACGGAATGACAGGCAGACATGAGTGATACCATGAGTTCTGTGACCTTTGGTCGACAGGGCTAATTATCCTAAATACAAACCATCCCTGACATGTTTTGATGTCCTCTATTACTTCTTTTAAAAAAAATCGGAATTTCATCTGAACAGGTAAAAGTTATTTCAACATTTGCATACTGGTACACATGTAAAATATCACAGATATGTATGTTTCTTCAGCAATTAGCTCACAATGTTTAAATTTTATTCAGGTTTAAAATATTTGTAAATGCCCTTTTGAAAAACATATACTTTTAAAAGAAAGAAAAAACAAGATAAACCCAACTCAAAACATTACCGGTATCAAACTTGTTAAGAAAGGGGATGTTTTGATGTAATGATCATGCAGATCCAATCAGTAGAACAAAAGTTACCATAGTTCAAAATGTGACAATTACACTGTCAAAAAGGTCTGGCCTGGAACCTGCCACCTCTGCAGCAGTGATCAAGGTTCAACCTCTCAAGTCTGGTTTTTAAATTTTAACATATAAACATCTGCGAACTGTATTTAGCGTAATAGCATGTTAAACTAATAGCATGTAAAACTAAACAACCATGACCACATAAATTCAATCAATAAAACAATTTTAAAAATTGAACTTTGGTAGTCAGTTGAAACATTGATCATTTGCCTATGAGGATACCATGTCATCATTGTTGCATTATGGGATTGATATTTGGCCAACATGGCCAGCACCAGTGCCCACCCAAATATTAGAACGATTCATTTCATTTCATCATAACTTCTCTTCTATTCACGGCCCTGATTTGCATTCTGTTTGCATCAGATGTCTACTCTCAGTAGACTTCATGACAAGTTACATTTGTTGTCAAGTTACTTTGGCTTCAATGAATCGCAATAAGAACATGTCGTAAAGTTGACAAAATTGGTCCCTGTGACTTTGAAGGAAGATTAAGGTTGCTGATATGCAATTCAATCCAAGGTACTCATAAAAGCATTCAACACATGAAAATTGATTGTGGTAATTTTTTGCATTCTTAAGTTATCATGATGGACAGAAGTGTGGATGGATCAATGGACTGACAGAGGGACACAAAACAACATGATGATAGTACCTTCTGGCCCAGCGGTAAAAACAGTAGTCAATGATTTCTATAATGGGTTTTCAATCAAGGCCCAACCATTTATGTATGTGAAGTTAATACTGTGATACCTCTTTTCAGAGACCGCCCCTGCAGCAGGTCAAAATGCGGTCTCTCAAAACAGGTGGTCTTTCATTAGAGGTACAACAACATGGAAAAGATAGCACAGTGTTCTGAGAGAGCGGTCTTAAAAAGATAAACGGTCTCTCATTAGAGGGGTCTCTCAAGAGAGGTACCACTGTAGTGAGTGTAGTCACCTTAATTTTGTCCTTTATGTGTCTCAGTGAGTCTGCTGTTCCAAGGTCTTCATCTGGGACGGTCACAAAATCCAGCTGAAGTTTCACATCACATATATCTACAAGGGCCTTCTTTATATCCACCAAGTGTGTTTCCAACACAACCACCAGGGCCTCTAGAAACAAGAGGAATGTTACAGAATTGCATTAATATTTCAGCATGCTGCCAACTTCCTGAGAATATTAAGGTGAAATACATTTACATGTTGAGTTTCTACACTAAAAGCAAACGTTACAAAAATAATGCATAATGATATGCTATGTGTACCCTCTAGTCTCAAAACCTACATCTGAAAATTTCAAAAAATGGTACATACTTTGGCATGCTCACCATGCAGCAACATGTCACACAAACTGATGATGTACATAGCCAATAATGGTATCTCCTTCTCATGTATATTAAGCATTTACGTGCATGTGTGACAAACATCCACACTTAAAACCTCATTACCTCACAGCGTGTTTACCGAAGTGCATCTTGGGGGATTGCCGGTGAAAAGGTTGAAGCAGCACATATAGTATAACACAGTCATGGGCGCAGTATGGCTGATGTCCTCATCATATTAGATGATGACAGCATCCCCGGTGCAAGACTGCCTTCCCATGGAAATATACATGGGGTCCAGTTCATGTATGTTTTGTGTCCCCCTCCAAAGTGTAAAGAACACACACTGGTCCACTTCCATTCAACCTTGAGGTTTTTGTTTCTGATCAGTTTGATCCAGGTTTTCCTTTCTTTTTTTTTCCAAAGGCAACTGGTAAAAGCTGAGCCCAGGTGTCTTCCTCTCAGAACTTGTGCACGCAACAGTTAACATTAGGCATTTTCTAACTTTCTCTGATCGGAACTTGAACATACGTGAACACCAGCAAGAGCTGACACTGCATCTAACGTACTGCTCCACTGTGAGGCTGAACTGCTGGCTGAGTTTGACCATGGTGATGTTCCCCAAAGATGTATTGTGGTAAACACGCTGTGATGTAATAAGGCGACAGAGTAATTACTCAATGGAAATTATGAGAAATGAATTAGGAGCTGAACAATAAAACTCAAGTGCCTTTGTTTTTCTTGAAACCAACCTTCAAAACCTGCCCTCTCAAGCAGTTGGACAGGGTACCAGATCATGGGCATGTTGGCAACAGGAAGTAGGGCCTTTGCACAGTTTGCTGTCAAGGAGGTCATCCTGGATCCCCGACCTGCAGCCATGATGACTGCTTGGAACTCCATATTCTTGCAGTTTGCTTCAGATCTTCCTCTACACAAACAAGACAACTTTAAATGCAGATCAGAATGAAATGCTTATTAGCATGATTAAGCACAAAAAGCATCAGTTATGTACATGTGCAAAACACACAGACAAAACCTTGTTTCAATTCTTTCTTTGTTCAACTCTGTTCTTGTAAATGTATTCGCTCATATGTTTTATTTTTAAAGATTTTTTTTGTATAAGTTCATGTCCATCTGTAAAGTGTAAACAAAACATATCATATTATTGTACAGGCTCACAATCTTTGACAAAAATACAAGGTAGGTCATTAAGATACAAGTTAAACAGAGTGAGGCTTAGAACACAGCCCTGTCTGACCCCAACATTTAAAGCGTAACTCTCTGTGTAGCCATATTCTGTTTTGATGCAGTAAGTATTAATTATTATTTGATTTGATTTTATTTGGCAAAATCAACATACAGCAAAATAATATCAGGGTTTTCCCTAGGATTTTCTTAAAGAGTAGTGGGATTGCTAAAAATAGCAACAATAGAAAAATTAAAGCCCTACACTCCCATTCAATATAATAGGGATAATGATTTCAAAGCCCTAAATTTAGATGTAAAGCCCTAGAATTCTAGGGCTATAGGGAAAACCCTGAATATGATACATATATAAAATGATAATACAGAAAGCATAAAACATAAAAACATAAAACAGAAGATTGTACAATAATAAAGCATTATATACACTAAAATATAAAGTAGAGACATAAAAGATGACACATGGAACTTATGAGGTTGATTTTGCCAGGACAGCCCAAAAAGTTGATACATCAACTTACTTCCATTGGGGTCCTCAATAAATATGTATGAATGTGATGATGAGGTGTATATATAGACATATATATGAATATGTGTGAGTAAATAAATATAATAAATAAAAATGGGATTCTCCATGTGACAGTCTAGTCACTGAGAGACGAATAGAATTTTCATTTTGTAAAGAGTTTGGCACTTTGAAAATATTCAATGGAACCTAAATGAATTGACTCTCCTCTTTTTCTTTTGCCTGTTGAGCTAAAAACTTCTTTACGCCATATTTGAACTGAGGTAGACTATTGCACTGTTTTAAATTTTCCGGGAGGGCAATCCACTGTTTAATCGCTGTGTAATAGAACGTGTTGCTTGTTTGGTTTGTTACCTGTGGCGTAATAAAGTTAGAAGATGTGTTTCTTGGTATTGTGGTTGTGTTGGCTTTCTAACTTGGTGAAATATTGTTCAAGGTATTTGGGCGAGGTTCCATTAAATATTTTATATACATGACAGTTTTAGTTGAGCAACTCTATCGCTGAAGCTGCGCATTGACAATCTATCTACTCATGCAGCTCTTCCTGCCCTATGTGAGATCTGTTATTTTTATTTTTGTCTAGTATAACCTTACCACTTTGTTTTGCATAATGTGTATATGTCTTTTTGAGACTCTTGGGAAGACCAGAGTACCAAGATGTGCATGCATAATCAAAGTGGCATTGGATCAGAGCTGAGCACAGTGTCCTCCTAGTTTTTGTATTCAAAACACTTGTATATCTGTATATGAAACGCAGTCTGGAGTTAGCATTTCAAATAACCCCATTAACTATATGTTCATGTTCATTATAATATTAAAGAGACTGAGGAAGTTCCCTCAAGACAGTAACAGATGGTACAGTTAGTAGTTACGTGGTAATGTTGGACACTCGTTGTATTTCTTGTGTGTGCACAGATGATGCATCCATCTTTCCCTTACCTACAAATGTAAGACAACGTTATGTTTGCCTCCAAATATAATCTTCAAGTGAAGTTCAACTGATGCAACATCCCACACTTTCACATGGCAAACTTCTGTGTGCATGCTTCCAGACTGCCACAAATTGGTCTGGTAGTTTTACGGCAAAATGTTTTTATGTTAACAACATTAAAAAGTTATATATATTCAGCATAAATATTACAATCCAAAATAATGATAACTGTAATTTATCGTCAATGCTTCATTTAATATTACAATAATCAATGCAGGGATCCATTTTTGGCACTTCCACTGAGCACGAGATTATTTATCCGGGTACTTTCAACATGGCGCATTCCATGGAAATTGGAGATTTGACAATTGAGAAGACAACCTGGTTAGTGTGCCGAATCTGAAAGCAACACTTTATTGTTTTCATAACTGCATCACAAAAACTATCTGTAGAGATTAGGTCATATGTTTTTATTGCAGTAAATCTCTGTGCTTCGTGTTTTGGGCCTAATACACTGATCATTTTTTATTTTTTATATTTTTTGCACTTGAAAAGTTCATCAGATCATCAACATTCTCCACTTGCGCCACTTGATGTTTGTAAACAAACGCGCGTGGCCGCAACTGCCAGAATTGTAAAATTTATTTTGCAATAAACTTTAATTTTAAGACAACCAGGTGAGGTTGCGAAAAGTAAATGCAACTGTTTTGCCACGGTTTTGTGGTACCTTGAACTTGAAGTTGAAGACACAAGACAGGGCAGGACATATGAGGCCAAAACGCGGAACTTCCGGCTCTGCTCTGGAACAGAACTGTTAGAGAGCAATAAAGGAGTAACAATAGGAGGAAAAAAGATTCCAGCGTTGTTTTTCGCTGATGACATTGTGTTAATTGCAGATACAGGAAAAGAGTCCCAGGAACTTTCGAGGATAGCTGGTGACTATGGAGAAAAGTGGAGTTTAGAGCTTGAAAGAGTTTAGTGAGAAGAGTAAGGTCATGGTCTTGGGGCAGAAAAGAAGACAGGAGCCTGAGGAAGAGAGATGGATGGTAGGGAAGTTTAGGATACCAGAGGGTCAAGAGAAAGTCATTAGGATTGGAGAGGGCGATGAGTATGACTATTTAGGCGTGAACACTAAGGTCAAAGGACAGAGAATGTTTAAGTACTATGTTGAGAAAATCAGACAGAAGGTGAATAGAGTGAAAGGTATGATAAAAGTCATGACAGGGAACAGTTTCAACAGAGCGTTTACAGGAAGGGTGCTGTGGGAACGTGTAGCTATATGTTATATGGGTTAGATGTGATAGAAATCAGCGAAAAGGATGTGGAATGGATGAAGGCACAGAGGGAGATGGGGAAATGGGTGCTTGGGGCACCACCATGTGTAACAACAGAGGCCGTGTTGGGAGAGTTGGGATGGTTACCAACAACAGATAGAATAGCTAAGGCTAGATTGGGCTGTTGGGGCTATCTGCAACAGGTAAATGAAGAAAGATGGTGCAGGAAGGTGTACATTGATGGTGTTAATGAGATGACAAAGTGAGTAGCTGAGAAATACATGTATGAGTTGAAAGGGTCAGATGAGATGGCATGGAAATTGTGTATAGGAAAGGTGATTCAAGAGAAACATGCAGAGCGGTGGAAAAGAGGGGTTTTAGCTGAAGAGCACACTTAAAGCATATAGAGCTGTAGACAAGCCAGCGAAAACTAAATGTTGGGATGCTAGCAAGGGTTCTAGACTGTAGTTTCAGGGCAGAGCAGGAGTGATCAATCTGGAAAAAAGGAAACAGAAGTGGAGGAATGGGAGCGATGGGAAGTATAGAATGTGTAGGGAGGATGTGGATGGGACCATTGATCATATGATAAAATGTATGGTGTACTGGGTATAAAGCACTTAGAGACAGGCTGTTTGTATGGTGGAGAGAAAAAGATGGGCAGTGTAAAAGCTTAGAGCAAGTAAGGGACACGGCAGAGAATGATAGGCTAGCATGGATGCTAGGATTGAAGGGTGATTTTCCAGGGAGTAGAGTAGATTTAGAGTCAGTCAAAGGCTTCTTGGTACAGTTCTGGGAGAGTAGGAATAATATCTTGGGATTAGTCACCGGAGAGAATAGAGGACTAATTTAGAAGGGAAGGGAGAAGGTAGCCCTTATTAGGGCTCCCATGACCCTGCTTGGTGGCAAGATCAGCAAGGGCTGTGGGCATGTCGAGCGTATAGTTGCGACAGTGGGATAAGGCTGAGTTGACTGGGAGGTGGGTTTCAGGTTTCAGGGGATATAACCAGGACCGAGGGTGCACCTGAGCAGTGAGAGGGTGCGGTGTTCCCTTTGCCTAGGCAGTGGTCCTGGGAACATGACAGCAATAGCTGTGCAGGCATCATGGCTTCCCTTGCCCCATCATTTTTATGGCCCCCTTCGAAGAAGGTGGGGCATATAGCTTTGCACATGTCGGTCGGTCGGTCGGTAGACTGTGGTTTAATAACTCAAGAAGTTTTTGAGCTAGGACTTTGATACTATACAGGTGTATCATTCTAGTCTAAAGCTAGACAAAATTTGAAGATGGGTGACCATGACCTAATTTCCAAGGTCACATTGCTGGGCTCTCTCTAGGACATGATTGACTTTAGCCACTGTGGCTAATCCATATGAATTTCTTGTAGCCACAAGAAATTTACTTTAGCCACTCATTTTTCACCCACTTTCAAACATGGTCTCAAAATTATCAAAACATGGCTGCAGGCAAATGCATGCGAGGAATAACCGCCCCTCCCCCCCCCCCCCCTGCACTGATGGTATGCATGCATATCGTTTGCGTACCTACCATGAATGCTATCGGTACATCGTAGTAAATTTGCGTATACAGTATTGGCAAGTTCCTCGCAATAAACGGTATTCTTAAATCAAATTCAAACGAAAATTTTAATATTTCAAATCAGATATCGAGCGTGCGCACCGTCAACATCTTTCCTGCAACTGTACACAAACAGCTGCTTTGGCCATGTGGTCTGACGCACAACACATCACCCGATTGGTCAATTGAGTCACATGCAAAAATGAGCCAATCACGGCTCGTGCTACGGTGTTTTCATCATGGCTTCCGCCCAGTGAACATGTGTGAATTTACGGAGGGAACACACAAACGGGAAGCTTTTTTTTTGTTGCAGCATACGAAAATAAAGATTCCGGTGTTTATTGCAACAATTATTTGGAGTCACAGGCAAATACGCAAAGGTATGGGATAGCGGGAATTGCCGAATGTGTCCCAAATCAGTCCGTGAGACTGCATCAGTTCACTGCAGATCTAATCCAGTGTCCACGCTGTCACTTGCGTGCACAGGGAGACTATAAAATTGTGTTCGGCCTTCACTCTGGCCCCTATAGATAAATGTCATTTATCTATAGGGGCCAGAGTGAAGGCCGAACACAATTTTACAGTCTCCCTGTGCTTGCGTGTGACTGGCAGTTGTGTGCTGTTTTTGCCCGGCAAGTCATCTCACGGCATGTATTTTTTTCTAACACTGTTTGAACCCACCGATAAATAGCATTTGATGTTAATTTGCAGAAGAATTTGCCCTGCAAAATATTATTATTTTTTGACGGATTTTACTAGTAAAAAATAACACGAAAATGCACCGCTGCGTCTCAAACGAACAACAAAATGCAGGGTTTCGATGTCGATAAAACTAAAGTGACCAAAATATACTGTTCGCCACCGTGGCGAAAATTTAGTGCTGGTTTTAAATTTTTTTCGCCACAGTGCAATTACTTTCGCCAGTGGCGAAGTGGCGAATGGCTAGCGAGAGCCCAGCATTGGTACCTGAGTTAACTTTCGTTTCCGCACTATAACTGAAGAGGTTTTTAAGCTAGGACTTTTATATTGCACAGGATTATAGTCCATATTTGGGGCTAGGCAAAGTTTGAAGATGGATGACCGTGACCTCATTTTAAAGGTCACAGAGCCATTTTACTGAACATGGTTTCATGCTTAGTGTATGATAACTTATACCTTGGAGCTAGGACTTTTATATTGCACAGCTTTATGGTTCTCTGTAAGGGCTAGGTTGAGTTTGAAGATGGGTGACCTTGACCCAGTTTTCAGAGTCACAGACAGATTGTAGAATTCCTGTGGTTTCTGCACAATAACTCGAGGTTTTAGTTAGGACTGGGATACTTTACAGGTCTATAGTTTTTGCTAAGGGCTGGAAGAAGTTTATAGTTTGGTGACCTTGATTTAATTTCCAAGGTCACATTGGTACCCTGAGTCAACTTTGGTTTCCACATGATAACCGAAGAGGTTTTTAAGCTAGGACTTTTATATTGTACAGGATTATAGTCCATATTTGGGGCTAGGCGAAGTTTGAAGATGGATGACTGTGACCTCATGTTAAAGGTCACAGAGCCACTTTACTGAACATGGTTTCATGCTTTCTGCATGATAACTTATACCTTGGAGCTAGGACTTTTATATTGCACAGCTTTATGGTTCTCTGTAAGGGCTAGGTTGAGTTTGAAGATGGGTGACCTTGACCCAGTTTTCAGAGTCACAGACAGATTGTAGAATTCCTGTGGTTTCTGCACAATAACTCGAGGTTTTAGTTAGGACTTGGATACTTTACAGGTCTATAGTTCTTGCTAAGGGCTGGAAGAAGTTTATGGTTTGGTGACCTTGATTTAATTTCCAAGGTCACATTGGTACCCTGAGTCAACTTTGGTTTCCACATGATAACCGAAGAGGTTTTTAAGCTGGAACTTTTATATTGCACTGGATAATTGTCCGTATTCAAGGCTAGGTCAAGTTTGAAGATGGGTGACCTTGACCTAATTTCAAAGGTCACAGACCCACTTGGTTGAATACTGCTTCTGCATGATAACTTGCATTTTAGAGGTAGCACTTTTATATTGAACAGCTTTATGGTTGCCTATAAGGGCTAGTTTGATTTTGTAGATGGGAGACCTTGACCCAGTTTTGAGGGTCACACAGAGACAGTAGACTTCCTGTGGTTTTTGCAAAATAACTGAAGAAGTTTTTGAGCAAGGACTTGGATACTGCACCGCTATATAGTCCTTGTTAAGGGCTAAAAGAAATGTAAAGTTTGGTGACCTTGATCTGAATTCCAAGTTCACATATTCATTTGATTTAACTTTGGTTTCTCCATGATAACTGAAGAGGTTTTGAAGCTAGGACTTTTCTATTGTACAAGATTATAGTCCATATTCGGGGCTAATTGAAGATGGGTGACCTTGACCCAATTTCAAACGTCACAGAGCCACTTTACTTATATGGTTTCATGATTTCCGCGTGATAACTTGTACTTTAGAGCTATGACTTTTATATTGCACAGCTTTATGGTTCACTATAAAGACTAGGTTGAGAATGAAGATGGGTGACCTTGATACAGTTTTCTGACATTGATGTATGATCAACCTTCACTAATTTTGTAAGGTCATGAGTGCTCTATCTACCACTTTCAATAGGGTAGCGAGGGCAAGGGTAATGAGGGCGGGGGGCATCTATGTTTTACAAGCATATCTTGTTTTTTCTGAGGCCACCTGTCAGGACTGCGGCAAACAAGCGGAGTGCCACAGATTATTATTTTAACCTCATAAGTCGACAGGTGCCAGCCCCAACTGACTGTCTGTCTGACTGAGCCATTAACATACGAATAGGTGAGGACTGAAGTAGCTGTGGGCACAGCAGTAAAGCTGTATTCTGTGGCCGGGATCAGCTGTTTTCATGTTTGTGGCAACAGCAAAAACAAAAATTATGTCATTTTTTATGACTAAGAAACATAGAAAAAGTCTCAGTTCTCAGTTTATCATGTCTAACAACTATATATTTATCTAACAACACAAAGGCTGTTTCTGCTCAGCACTTGCTATGTGTTTTTGGAACTGTGTATTTATTTTGAAATCATTATGCAGCATTACAGGCTTAGGGTTTTACCTTTTGAGTGGCCTTCTTGAAATACATTTGAATATCAAGGATAATGTATATCAAATTTGTACATACATATGCAGGGTTTTTTAATTAGTATGCAATGTCAGTGACTTAATTACAGGGTAAAATAAATTTTGAAATAAACACATTCCTGAAAGGATAATGATGCATAGATTGAGTTAAAAATCACCATATATTCATACAGTTTTCAACCAAATGTAGCTCCTCTTCTATGGGGTGTGTCTCTTGATGTTCCCTGAGCCACACTCAATCAGGATCTTGTCACAGAGGCATCAGCCAACTACCTGGTCTTTCATCCCGCCAGAGTAACTGCCTCTGTGACAAGATCCTGATTGAGAGTGGCTGAGTCACACATTTAATCATGTTATCTTTACAATTACCAGCAAGATTAATACTGTGCTGAGAATTTCCAAATTGGACACACTTTGATTTTTTTTTTTTTTTTTTTAAGAGCCATTCGGTCTCAATGTCATGAGGAAATGAGCACACTAGCTCCGTCTCATGCTAAATTTTTATTTTCGTTGCTCATTCCCCCAAGGCATAAGTACCTCCCATTTTCATACATCTAGCATGAATAATTCTGAATAGCTGCCAACATGATTTTGGGAACTGCTACGTTTACATTTCCATCAAATCCACTTAAGGCTTGGTAACCACATCCCATTGTTGTTTCATACAGGCCCGCAGTGTGTACTGACTAACCCCACAGTCCTAGGGACTCCTCCTTCCTTATTTGGAAGGGTCCCCATTTTCAAAAACTTTCTTGGAACCCTTTGACATCCAAAGTCAACAAGTCGACATTGTGACGTCACTGCAAACACTTTACGTATGTGGCAACGTTACCCGTACATATATAAGTGGCTACCTGACAGTTATTCACCAGTCTCTGATGAGTTCCACTACGAATGAAACCACTCTGACTATCCACCAGAAACCTTGAGTCACCGTGGCACTAGCCCCATCTAATTATGTCTCCCGGTGGAAGCTGGGGGACATATTGTTTTAGTGCCCGTTTCTTCCACTTCTTCTTCTTCTTCTTCTTCTTCTTCTTCTTCTTCTTCTTCTTCTTCTTCTTCTTCTTCTTCTTCTTCTTGTTCAGGTGCTTCAACACTTGGTTTCCGTGCGATAAGTCTTGAAGGACTTGACAGAATTTGATGAAACTTGGTAGGATTATGTATCTAGGCAAGACCTAGGTTGGAATTGTATTTGGATGACCTTGAGGTAATTCTCAAGGTCACAGGGTCACATGTGAAATTGGTTTCCGTTTGATAAGTCGTGAAGAACTTGATGGAATTTGATGAAACTTGGTAGGATTATGTATCAAGGTAAGACCAAGGTTGGGATTATATTTGGGTGACCTTGACCTAATTTTCAAGGTCACAGGGTCATTTATGTGAAATTGATTTCTCTGCAATAAGTCATGAAGAACTTGAAGAAAATTGCTAGAGTATCTAGGTGAGAGCTAAAATAGGAATGTAATTTTCAAGCAAACTTGGTCATTTGTAATTTGTTATCACGTGTAGCTTATTCAGAGACGTAAGTGTTCCACCGGGAGACATTTGATTTTCTGTTGGAAATCAGTCTGTTCTAGTTTTTGTTAGGTCCCCAGGCCTGTAAATTTCAAAGAGGTGATTTTATAATGGCAGGGTGTAGCTTGGACATGAATGGAAAAGAGAATTGAGCCTCCAGATCAAAATTCCACCTGAGTACATTGTACATAAAATTCTACTTGGTGACCTACTTTTTGGGTCTCTGTGACCCAAAGATTATGGAGTTTGGCACTTGTTCAAGTTCACCAAGTTTATAGTTTTTCTTCAATAACTGGAAAATTTATTTCCTGATTTGAACAAACAGACTATGGGTGGAAAGCTGGAAGTGGGGCATACATTTTGAATCTAACAATTTTTAAATTCAAGTTAAAGGTCATGGTCAAATGGCCAGTTGGGATATATAGGTCACCTTGTGAAAGCTCTGCACCCTCCAGTTTTTTTAGTTAGGTCCATGTAACTTTTAGGACTTATAAGTGTATGAAAATCTACATGCACCTGGACTTTAATGTTGGTGGCACTGCCTACATTAGTATGTAATGTTGGTCAAGCTGTGAAAATCTTGTGACCAGTCCAGCATCCTTAATTTTGTATGGATCTTCATGGAATTTTTGTGGGATTGTGTACAGGGTCAAAATCTCAGTTGTATAATATACTAATGGTGACACCTGTACTTCAACTACAATTATGTGTTAAAAGTCTTGAAGGATATAGAATTTCAGTAGGATATTCTTATTTAATCTAGACATATCATTTTTTGTTGCAGAAAAATCCAAGTAGGCCGAAAAGAATGGCACATATGTGCAGGTGAAATGAAGAGACTAAAGATGTGTACTTTTCAAGCGACCAATGCCGAGTTCCTCGATGCTGTTCGCCAAAATAACCATGCCCTGGTTGAAAGCCTACTGGCAGGGGGCGCCAGTGTCAATCTCATCCATGAAGGACACACAGCACTGGCAGTTGCCTGCCAACTTGGACATTCCACCATTGTTGACATTCTGTTACGTGCTGGTGGTGACTTAAACCAGCCTGACAAATCTGATGCCATGTGGTCCCGACGACCTCTCCACCACGCTGCATCCAGAGGTCACTTGAATATCGTCTGCAAATTGATCGATGCAGGATCAGACATAAACATAACTGATGTAGAGCACAGAACACCATTACACTGGGCTGCAACTCATGGACACCTGGAAGTGGTGGAATATCTGTTAGCCAACGGTGCTGAAATAAATGTGGCCCAACGTGATGGCTTTACAGCACTTCATGCTGCAACCTGCCTTGGACACGAACATGTTGCCAAATTTTTGCTCAGCAAAGGAGCAGAGATGAATCGTCTGGACTGGGATGGTTGGTCGCCCCTCCATGCAGCAGTCTGTTATGAGTTACCAAACATGGTCAGACTCTTCCTGAAAGCAGGAGCAAAAGTGAACGAGAAAACTCGAGACGAAGAAACAGCTTTGCACATAGCAATGGAGTCCCAAAATCTTGAAATTGTGTCTTCCCTGTTGGATGCTGGAGCATGCTTAGAACTGAAGAATGGCAAAGGGTACACTCCATTTTTTGAAGCAATTTGGCGCAGTAAATACAATGTTGGGAAATTTTTAATAGACATGGGTGCTAATATAAACATTCACAACAATGCAGGACATTCCCCATTGTATATTGCAACAATGAGAGGTCATTTTCATTTGATAAGATTGCTTGTTGCAGCTGGATGCAACCTCCAATTAGAGACCTGGATAAGGCATGAGGCTCTGCCTGTTACATTGGATGAATGTAAACTTGTCTCTGATTGGTTGAGAAAACGAGCTACAAATGCCAGCAGCTTGCAAGAGTTGTGCCAGTGGAAGGTTCGTGAATGTCTTCCTGCAAGTAAGAGTCAGAGAGCTTACTCTTTGCCAATACCAAAGAAACTCCAGGATGCTATTGCTCTGGCTTTTCTGTGATATTTTCAAGCCAGATATACTACATGTATGTGTATTGTGTTTGTGTATTCAATATGCCCAAACATTATAAAACATGCTACCCAGAGAGAGAGAGAGAGAGAGAGAGAGAGAGAGAGAGAGAGAGAGAGAGAGAGAGAGAGAGAGAGAGAGAGAGAGAGAGAGAGAGAGAGAGAGAGAGAGAGAGAGAGAGAGAGAGAGAGAGAGAGAGAGAGAGAGAGAGAGAGAGAGAGAGAGAGAGAGAGAGAGAGAGAGAGAGAGAGAGAGAGAGAGAGAGAGAAACCTGGTATTAAGACCACCTATAGTTGTAGCAAAAAGTGGTCTTGATTACGGGGTGGTCTAATTGTGAAACTGTTGGTACTTACCTTTGTAAACATTGAAAAGAAAATGTTTGGTAACACAAGTCTGGTATTATTTATGAAGTGATCTCATTACTGAGATGCTCTTTGTGTGTGTGTACATAATGGATTATGTGTGCATAAATGGGCATGTCATGTACATGTACATGTCATTTTAGCAAGCACAGCATGTGCAACAGCTGGTGTACAAACATGTTTCCGAGATCATACATGTGCACATGACATTCCAAGATTTTAAGCATATGGGAAGTCAACAGCTTTCCTTGGCACACAATGTATGCAGAGTGTACCTAGGCAAGCTGTTGTTAGATCACATACATAGTTGTACATCTTCTATGAAATGAAACGCACAACATTATGAGACATGTACTGGACCTTTTCTTCTAAGTTTGGATGGAAAAAAAGTTGCATACAGATACGTATACAGTGACATTGTTCTGAGAGTTTGACATGCCCGAAGTTTGCAACACCATGTTGTGTTCATGCAAACACATCACGTGGGTCATGATTGTACAAACAACACGGATGTTGTATCAAGTGTTTTCAGATGATACTGTATCATTGGTACAAATATATAAATCCATGACCTGTCCAGATGGGCAGTAAAACAATTGAAAATTACTTTTCACAAAAGCACCAATCCAGGTTGTTGCACACAAGGTGTCACTTGTAGCATTACTTGGTGCAACTGTACTCAAGCAGAGTGTAAGTGCTATTGGGAGCTTAGGCCATGCAAAATTAATAAATTGTTTCTCAGGAACTTTTGTTTTTTAAATGATGAGGCAGGGCAGTTTTTTTATTTTATTTTTCTCCTGAACAGATTATTTTGATGCGGCAGGGCGTTCTTTTTTTTTTTTTTCTTTTTTAATCCAAGTTTTTTCTATCAATTGAACATAAAGGTGAGTGGTTTGCCATAAAATTTTAATATGAAATTGGTGCCAATTCAGAAAAGCACTTACTAAAGAGCTGTTTATACCCATCAGCATGTTTTGGAATGCTTTTATGTTCCAGGTTTTCACAGAACCAAATGGGATGCCATTTGGAAGTTTATTACAGATATTGTAGCAACGAAAATGGTATTGCCATAATTGTGAACGGCCAAAAAGGTCCTGAGGTGTAAACAAATAGCCACGCGGGCAGGAGGATTTTTGTTTTTATTTTTATTGATTTTTTTGAAGAAGAAAAAAAAAAAGAAATGAGATGGGCCTTGAAAATAGATGCGGCGGTTCCTGAGAAACTATTCATTAATTTTTTATGGCCTCAGGTGAAGTCGCAGTTACTTGCAGGTTCGCTACCCTCACCATAAGTAAATAATTGAGTCAGTTCACAGAAGGCCAAGTGGTGAGTTACACTTCACTGTTTGCCATTAGCTTAAAAATACACATATTAATAGACGGAGTCATCCCTGAGAGTCTACTCCTTACTAAGACACTGAAATCTTAATGTTACGAGTCTCCCTGAGAGTCTCACTATGTTACACATATACCCACACTACTGCTGTGGGGCACTTGGGCATGTGTAACCTTCAAATCATCACAGTCTCGGGCACGGCCCAACCTGTACTTATAGCAAAAATCAGGTAATGTGTGGCATTCCCTGATGAATGCAGGCTGCCAAGCAGCTGTGTGTGTGTGCCCAATAGGTACGGTCAAGAACAATTAGTTCATCTGAGTTCTCAGTAGAGGACTCTGTAGGCAGGCGGGCTAGGTATGTGCATTTTCATTTGTTTCCATTGTAATTTGTACCTAATAGATGTAACTTTAAAACCGCTCTTCTCAGAGACACCAAATTTCTTGTGGTAAATAGCTAAAATACTCCCATCAATTTGATAACTTTTGCTGCAAAACTATGAACAACGTATTAGGAATGTTTAACATAGAGTCTTATGGGTACACACACCTCTAGCCCTCAAGAATTTTGTGTGTTGGGTTGTGTACTCAGCCAAATATACATAAGCCGCCTAATTGCTTGGTCTCCTGGTCTTACCTCCTCAAGGTTCCAAATTGAACCAGTAGGTGGCACCACTGCTTGGCAGCCAAGGCAAAGAAAATATGTTAAGGGTCACACATAATATAAACACGGGACTGTAAATAAGCACTTGGGAATACCAAGTGATTTGGGAATATTATTAGAATAGGTTAGTTACACTAATTTTTGGTCATTACAAGAGCAAGGCAGGTTGTGCATGCCGGACGGCCATCTAATGGGCATATACATGTACAATTGTAGTGAACTGAATAGTCTAGACCTGCAAAGTCACTGCCTGTTTTGCCAGCTAAAATAAGCCTTCTGTACTGACAATCTCATTTATAATGATAAAATACAACTCTGATTTGATTGGGTAAGTAAGGGAAGTGCCCATACATTCTATGAGACACTTTATACATTTGCGGGACCAAGACTTGTGGTGCTGCAGTTTGATTGGGTTCAGCACTCCCTGGCTCACACTTCAGATGGCACCTTGTACACAAGGCTATGTTGCACAACTTTGAAAGATGCTTTTTGCTTCTTTCATGTATGTTTGTTGAAAGTTGAAAAATTAATGTATTAGAGCGGTACCTGCTGTTATGCAACCACTGCCAGGAGAGGTCACTTGCTCATGTTGGCCACATTTTTCCAGCCACAAGAGTCAATTTGTTTGTTAATTTACCTGCACTGACAGGTCACCTGCTGTATGTGGCCACTTTTTATAGCAAAAAGTGTGGCCACATACAGCAGGTTCATGTACCATGGCACTTGAAATATTGGGCAGTTGGTATCTAGATAATACATTGAAACCCAAAAAGTGTATTGTGACGAGGACTTATCAAAGGTGTCATTGTGTATGATGTCAGTGACCATAAAAGGTCAAACATTAGATTGGAGGCACAAACTACACATAAACAGTTTTGAACAATGAAGTCCTCGTGAGCCAGTTGACTGATGGACCAGACTGAGTCATGATGTCATTTTTGGTAGACCAGTGTTTGGACGGCATTGTCAGCAGCATTCACTCTGCTTTCTCCTGCGTGATGTGCTTCAATTTGTGGAAACAGCTGAATTCTTACATCATAGCAGAGAGTGCTCCGTGGTTCCCAGTGGGTGTACATGATTGGCTAATGTGAAGTGTTTGTTTTATCATGTTCCATACTTATGAGGGATTAGAACCAGCATTTCTCAATGAATTTCACCCTAATATGAATGTGCATAAGTTGTCAATTCAAAGAGCTTTCATTTAGGTCCAATATGTTTAAAAGTCAGTGGTTTTGAATTTTCCCCGGGACACTTCTGCTGCCTCAGAGGGAACTGGAGCATGACTTGCAGAACCACTGACCATAATCTTTGCTTAATGAACTTTTCTGTTGTTTGAGACCATACCTTAACTTCCACGAAGGACCTCCAACTGAAGTTTTCTATTGTTTCAGACCATACTTAATGACCTTTTCTATTGTTTGAGACCATACCTTAACTTCCAGGAAGGACCTCCAACTGAAGTTTTCTATTGTTTCAGACCATACCGTAACTTCCACGAAGGTGGACCTCCAATACAAACTGATGACTTACTGTTTTAGAGGTACTACTTTTGAGGACCAGAAATGACGGACTGAAATTTTGTAATGCTCCTTGCACTTTTATCCAATAAAATTTAACTTTACGAAGGCAAGAAGGGGATTCCAACCGCAGCAGTTTTTCCTGACCTGTCTGCCTGTCGTGCGATCTCCTAGACACTAGTATAACACAGCTAACAGATAGAACTGACGGTTCTGTTTGTGTTCAACATGTTGAATGCATTACACATTGCTGGTGGAAGGATCCAGTGGTGCTTGTAAACAGGACAATATTACACATTGCCGCATGCGAGTGAATTGGGAATGAAAAATAGTTATATGTGGCACCTTTGTAAATTTCCATCAAAATGTTTGTATGCACAATGCAAATACAGTAAGAAGTCAGATGTTAAGTGAGTTTAAACAATAGAAATGTTTATTAAGATAGGTAAGGAACTTGGCGCAGGTCCATAGGCATTTTGCTGAACCTGCTTGATGAATCAAAGGACAAGCTCGGCTGCGCCTCGCATGTCCTTTGATTTATCTCACAGGTCCAGCAAAACTCATATGGACCTGCACCATGTTCCTTACCTATCACAAAATTGAACAAAGTCCTGAGCGAGTTGTCACAAGTTACATGATTGGAGATGTTTGCATGGCAGTGAGTTATAATCATTTTTATATTGATAGGGAATGTAGAGTTCACTGAACAATGGCATGAATTCTGATGCAATTAAATTAAAGCTTACAAAATAATGATAACCAGTCTTTTTATTTAATACTCTGCTTCTTGCACATGTAACTCTAAAACAATATTTTAAGTGTATTAACCCGTAAAGCGCTGATTTAAGACCGAGTTAACAGCTTTCCTTGGGACTTTGTGTGCCATGTGCACAAAGTGTCCCGAGGAAAGCTGTTGACTAAGACTACTTTTTGCTTTAGACTGGGCTTGCTGGTATTTGAATGAAAGGTATCTTCATGAGGAATTTGAATATTTTAACAATTATATGTTGAATGGTAATGAGAAAACTACTATAGCCATGATTAACACTTTACGGGTTAATGCAGGTACTGGTCCTCTAATCTAGCTCTGTATGTGAGTTGTATGCATATCTGTTCTATACTTTGTCCTCCAGTTGTATCCAAAGACAGACACAGTGCTCACCTTTCACATATGACAGGCATTCTTTCCTGCTGAGTCATTTGGTTGGTCCGTTTCATGATAATTATAACCATGGAGCAAACAACAAGCTTTTGCTTTATTAAAATCCAGATGGGATTATGAAATAAAATATAAAAGATAATATCTTAAAGTATACAGTTTGTCTTTTTTTTCATAATGTACATGCAAAGAAAATGTGGACATTTTTTAAACTGACAAATTGATCAGAGGAATCCAGTTTTTACCCCTAGGCCTTCTAGGCCGGAATTGTATTGTCCTTTTCTACATGTCTGTCCATGCCTTGTCAGCGCCATATCTCGAAAAATACTCACTTTACAAAAGCAAAAATTTTCTATCGCAAGTGGCCATTGGAGTGCTTCAGGTGCCTATCGAATAGTAGGTCACTGGGTCACATATTTAGGTCACAGTATTACATTAAAGAAAAAAACTGCGTTAACACAATATATAAACAAGAGGGCTGTGTGAACAGCCCGTGCCGCAGCTGATCTTGACATTCATCACACTTGCAGCTCTATGAACTTGGGAAAGGAACAAGGACACCATGTTCTGAGTAAGTCTGACCTTTATAGAAGAACACTTACATGTGCAACATCAAAGTTCAAGTAGTTCTCAAGTTATAATGAAGAGTAAAATTCATGTATGTTGCACTGTGACCCCACCAAGGTCAAGGTCATTCATGTACTGTCTCAGCATGACCTTCATACAGAATAATTAATATGTGTAGCTGACTCAAAACAGATCTCAAGTAAACAGTAAATTTCGTGTCAGTTGTCCTGTGAATTAGCATTAGAATGCCCATTGACTTAAAAGATTTTTTAAGATTTGTCCAAAAAAAAGAACAAAAAAATTCATTAAAAATAAAAAAAATCACTGGAGCATGAACATTTGAACAAAATTGGTAGAAACCCACCCAATGTACATTGCCACCAAGTTTGAAGTTAATCTGGATGACGGTTTTGGAGAAGAAGTCGAAAATGTGAATTAGCATTAGAATGCCCATTGACTTCCATAGTAATCAATAGGAAAGCTGCATTGACCGACAAGTACCAGAATTGAAAAAATCGTTAAAAATCAGGAATCCGCAGCATTCCCACATAGTGAACAACTTTGTTTGACCCTTCTACAAGGAACATATCCACCATGTTTCAGCTTAATCTGAGTGACGGTTCTGGAGAAGAAGTCGAAAATAGCTATAACACACAAAAATTCATGAAAAATCAGGAAAAAATTGCAGCGCCACCAGGTGAAGAAACTAAGAACTAGGAGTCCCAGGGAGTGTTCCTGTGTGATATCAATGCAATTGGGTGAGCGGTTTCAGAGAAGATTTTTTAAGATTTACCCAAAAAAGAACAAAAAAATTCATTAAAAATCCAAAAATCACTGGACCTTGACCATTTGAACAAACTTGGTAGAGACCCACCCAAGGCACATCTCCACCAAGTTTGAAGTAAATCTGGCTGACGGTTTTTGAGAAGAAGTCGAAAATGTGAATTGTGGACGACGGACCCTCAAAATACCTCAGCTGACTGACAAGTCAGCTGAGGTAAAAATATTGAAGGTAGCTTCATAAATTATTTATGACAGTTGGTCTTAAGGATGCCTCAGAAGGGTATCAAAAACAAGGTCACTGGGTCACATATTTAGGTCACAGTGCTGCATTGAAGAAAAATGGCGATACCATATCTTCAAATTTTCATTTTCTCATTGTAGCTGCACCAGTTATTTATGAAAGTTGGTCCTAAGGATGCCTTAGGCACCTGGTGAAAACAAGGTCAATGGGTCACATATTCAGGTCAGAGTGCTGCATTGAAGAAAAATGGCCTTGCCATGATATCTCTGCTCATTGCATTTGCACCAAAGCTTTGTCATCATTAGGTCAAACAGAAATAACCTTGACATACCCAAGGGTATTGTCATGACCTGTCCAGCCGTTCATCGTGGCCCAGGGGTTTTGGGTCACTGATCGGTTTCTAGTTGATTCTGGTCAGTCATAAGGTGAGTTTGTGACACAAGTTTCATGAAGCTGTAATTGATTGTTCTAGAGATGTGTTGGTAACATAATCCCCTCTCCATTTTTTAGCTCAGCTGACTTGTCAGTCAGCTGAGCTTATCTTATGGTCCTCCGTCCGTCTGTCGTCTGTCCGTCTTCAACAATTGACATTTTCGACT
Organism: Hermodice carunculata; assembly: GCA_964020975.1. Classification (NCBI taxonomy): domain Eukaryota; kingdom Metazoa; phylum Annelida; class Polychaeta; order Eunicida; family Amphinomidae; genus Hermodice; species Hermodice carunculata. The sequence continues at coordinate 3,948,874 of OZ026629.1, read as the reverse complement.
TCTTCTCAAAAACCATTTGCCAGATCCACTTCAAACTTGGTAGGGATGTGCCTTGGGTGAGTCTCTACCAAGTTTGTTCAAATGGTCGCGGTCCAGTGATTTTTGGATTTTTAATGAATTTTTTTGTTCTTTGGTGGGTGAAATCTTGAAAAATCTTTTTCTCCAAAACCGCCCACCCAATTGCTTTGATATCACACAGGAACACTCCCTGAGACTCCTAGTTCTTAATTTGTTTACCAGGTGGTGCTGCAATTTTTTCTAATTTTTTATGAATTTTTGTGTGTTATAGCTATTTTCGACTTCCCTTCCAGAAACGTCACTCAGATTAAGCCGAAACTTGGTGGATATGTTCCTTGTAGAAGGGTCAAACAAAGTTGTTCACTATGTGGAAATGCTGCGGATTGCTGATTTTTTAAGTTTTTTTTTTTCAAATTCGGGTACTTATTGGTCAATGCAGCTTTCCTAATGATTACTATGGCAATCAATGGACATTCTAATGCTAATTCACATTTTCGACTTCTCCAAAACCATCTGCCAGATCCACTTCAAACTTGGTGGCAATGTACCTTGGGTGGGTTTCTACAAGGTTTGTTCAAATGGTCATGCTCCAGTGATTTTTGGATTTTTAATGAATTTTTTTGTTCTTTTTTGGGACAAATGTTAAAAAATCTCTGAAACCAGACAGTGATTACATGTAGTTTGCCAAAAGATTGAACAGTTTGATGTATCATCTGTGTCTGCATATTACAGCTGTAGTGTGTACCTTAATTTTCTTTTTGATTAGCATCTTGCTAAACAACTTGTGATGAAGTATTAGTTATTTTGACCATGGCAGAATGGCTATAAAATGTTAGCTGTGGACATGCTATAGCCACAGTGCTTCACTATCTTTTTAGGAGTGATTAACGTGTTTTATGATTGATTAGCATTTTGCTAAGCATTTGAAAGTACAGAAATGTTGACTGTTAGCACTGATGAATACCCTAAAATTGCATCCATGAAACATAAAACCTGCATGGAGGTGCAAAGATTGGGGTCAGGACGCGACAAATTCTGTTCTGGGTAGCAAGTTTCACTAATCTTCAAACTTGATTTTTGATGATTTGCAGGGACAATTACATGATTACATACTATATTTGAAATGTTCAATGACAGTTTATTCTCTGAATAATATAGAATTGTGCTTAGCACATTTGAATTGAACATTAGTAAGTGTTGAACAGCCTAAACGGGTCATTTATAAAATGATGAAATACACAAAAAGGCCCAAGAAATGATTTTGGTGGCAGCCATATTTGATTTATGCAAATTAGGCACTAGACATGAAAGTCATGCTACACAAATAGTAGTTGCAAGTCAAAGACACCGAAGTTTTATCAAAAACATAACAAATTCTCATTTTTGAAGGATTTTTATAATGTTTTTTTTTTATCATAAATTCTAAATTTTTGTCAACATAATTTTTCTCTTTTTTTTTCGCAAAAAAAGGTTAACGTTTAAAATCATTCACAGAATCACTTTAAATCATTTCCCAAAGTGGCAACATAGCTTTTCTGAATCCAGAGTAATTGCTGATCAATCCTATATATGTTTTATGCTTGTACCCTTTCATAGCCACAAAAATGTTTTCTAAGGCTCTTCTGAGATACAGCCCCCCTAACTATATTGTTGAATTATTGTATTCAACATCAGCAGACCATCTCACATTACACAAGGCAGCTGCATGCTTTGACATATCTGGGTTACGGCTGGTCAGCCTGTCCCAGCACTCGGCACATGTAGAGTGAATAAGGCAGAACTAATCACTCACTACTTTGTTTACGTCTGGCATTTTGCGTGCAATATTCACAACAGTACAGTTGTAATGTAAACCACTTTTACTGCAGCTTGCAGGTAGTATGTACCTCAATAGGCTTAGAAAATGATATGATTTAATCTTTGGGTGGGAATCCATAGAAAAAGAATAGGCAGAGCTGTCAAGTGGTCAGCTCCTGCCTGAGTCAGAGACGGTCAGACCAAAAAAAACCCCGAGCCTGGATCATGACACAAGTGGTGTCATTTGCACTGTAACCATTTCACCTCATGTGCATGTTATTGGTTGAAGATGGCCACTTGCTCCCCCCCCCCCACCCCCCCACCCCACCCCCCAAAAAAGTGCAAATTTACAATATCTGATGCTTGCTGGTAATTTTCAATTTTACCAAAAATTGCTTGTTGATACATCAGCTTTAGGTCCGTCATGGTTAAAAATTATATTTCAATAATAAAACTTTTTCCTTAATGAATGGAATGTGCAGCGTGACGGCAACAGGCAAATTGTAATGTTAGGTGATATGAAGATAACACAATTTGTGAACACCCTTTTCCATCAGAATTTAAGAATGAACCATTACATGCTGATCTTCAATAAATTGTACAGACTTGTCCTTACAATAATCTTCCTCTTGGTACGGATGGCCACAAATAGTGTCACAAACATTTTTCACCTTTAAGAAAGATCAATGGTCATAAAATGAGCTTGCTTATGGAGCAGACCTTGTATTTATTGTTTCTGAAGACTGTAGGCAGAAAATAACTTCACAGACAACATTTGAAGTGCATCAAAACATGCAGAAAGAATATGTTAATAAAAGGTACCAGAAAACCTGTGTAGAAGTAGCATGAATCAATATGCAGTGAGCATATATGGGTGATTGTTTCTAGCAGAAATTCAAATTTAAAAAGATGACATCATATCCAGTATCTGTTATCTTCAACCAGGTTTCACTGCATGCTACCCTAACTACGCTGGTTGTTAACGGCGCAGCAAGTGGTGTGGTTAAACCTGTTTAATGCTTTCATCACAACCAACAAATGATCCAGTGGCTCTGGACCTACCTCCCTTATATTTTCTTGAACAAAGCGTATCGCTGTAATAAGCCCTGACTGAGCTTCATCTAAAGTCACTGTTTTGTGCAAGTTACCCTGACAACGAAGAAAAGTGTGTCTGTGATCATCTTGTTCTTGAAAATTGCTACACTGTAACCCAATGTCTTTTGTCTCAACTGGCTTGCTTTTTGGCATTCTTGGCGTGACATGTTTTATAATACTATGACGTTTCTTAAAGCGACACAACCACCCTTTGGAATAGGCAAAGTGAGTAATTTTCATTTGTTGTCCTATCAATTTGGCTTGCTGAATGATCATTCCATCGGTTACATTGATACCATGGTCACGCATATCAACCAACCATGTAAAAACTGCTCTTTCCAGTTTGTCATGCTTGCCCACACGCACTCGCATCATTGTTGCTGCTTCAGCTGGAATGCTGAGCCATCTTTCCTTGCAGCGCAGAATATCGCATATGGTGGATCTACCTATTGTTATCCCCCACTGCTCGTAGAAGTGGTTGACTAATTCTCCTTGGGTCACGTTTGGGTTTTCTATCTTGAACTTACATATCTGTCTACGCTGTCCGACAGTCAGATCACTACGCTTGCGCTTGCTGCCCTGTGCTGTGTCGTAACGACCTTCATCCATGTTGTCTTCCAACCCTACTGAATGTGCTGCTTCGTGAATGTACATGTCCTTGACATCATCCACATTTATGGAGTCCATGCTATCTGCAGGCATTTGTACTGCCTGCTCCCCTGATTCTACAGACCGGACCCTATCTGCAGCAGACTGCACTGGATCCACACTATCTGCCATGGGCTGTGACAAGTCAGAGTCCTCTGACTGTGACTCCACCGCTGCCACACTGTCTGCAGCCATGGGTTGCACAGAATCAGCTTTTTCCCATTTGATGTGCACCCCATCAGACTCAATCAGGTTGTTGGCCTCTGCCTCGTTGTCCATGGTCACCACTTTGCCCTTGGTACCATAGAAATGTAAGATAACAGCTTTCTTGTCTGACCATCTGCTGCAAGGCCTAGTCAGTCTGAAATGAAGAAAGCAAGACAATAAATAAGATAAAGTACAACCCATTCCTATCAGCAGCTGGACTACCCTAGCCTGTATGGAACTGCAGGGACTTGGATGTGTTTGTCAGAAAAGTGGTGGTCATATTACGTAGATATGCACCAAGCTTGAAACCATCATCTTCTTTTAATTTTTCCTGGTCAGAATGCAACTGAGTCACTAGCTTTCCTTGCTGCGGGGTGGGCAGGAAACTGCACCAAGGAAACCTATTGATCTGGGGTGTGCCATCAAAATAGGTCCCATATTTTCAAATCTCAGCAACTATGTTTCTGGTGTCAAGAAATCTACATATAATGACAATTTACTAAAAATAGGCATTCGTTCATTTCAGAAATGCTAGTGCCACCACCAATGCATGCCTGCATTATGCCTGATGCTTATAATTGTGGCTGCCTCATGACAGGACAAACAATTTGCCAAGAAATTAACATGCATTTGTCATATTCAGTGGGAGAAGTCATTCTCCTGAATGCACAAAATTTTTAGTTACAAGTTGGAGGTATACATTAGTGCAGTGACTCTGAGGTGTGTGTGTGGGAGGGGGGGGGAGGGGAGGGAGCGTATTCAGTGGCCCAAGACCCTGCGTCTTTAAGGCAGTATCCAACTGATTGTGGATAATTTTATTCATTTTCAGTTTTTGGGACATTTTGGTAGACCGATATGTTTTTCTATTATACTTGAATTGAGTAGTTCCTGCCTTAATACAATCTGAGGAAATTACAATACTTTCTATGTTAACATGTCAATGGGATGCGCTAAATCTTTGAATCTTGATTACTGACAGTAGCTATTTGCTCTGTTTTATCCATTTCACACGGATATTTCTCTAAAATTCTCTCATTTTTCATCAAATGAAAACTATACATTCTTTAGAGCAAAAGCGTATCATGAATTTTCTAAGAAATGATCAGTATGACAGTTCATTTGCAAATGTGTATCAAAAATGAAGAGTCCCACAAACTTTATCAACTTCACATAACATTTTCCAATTTTTGTAACGAACAGATAGTTATAAAAAAATCCATTTAACGCTTTTGCAAATACATGTGTCAAGATTACAACAGCACAAATCGGACCATTTTGTCTTGAATATTTTATCAGAAATGGAAAATTTTACAAAAAAAAACACATTTTTACTTATGTTTATATAACAACTTTGAATTTTGAGTTCTTACTTTACTGCACACAGATTCTGCACAACTTGCTGTCAATTGAGTCTTTCTACGTTTATTCCCAGGGTTTATTATGCCAGGGATGCACAGGTCTGTCATATATGGCCTATAAGTGAAGTCACTTTTCCAGGTTGGACATTATCTTAAAGAGGCAGGACTCAACTTGGCTCCATACAAGTAGCCAAATACCATGAAAATATAATCACTGGCTAGTAAGTTATTTATGTTAGATGCCACAGGCCACTTTATGTTTGGCTCAATTCTAAACTTGATTTCCTCACAATCTATCTCAGAAAAGGGTGCATTTTCAACATTTTCAGTAAGTTGACCACCAAAAAAAGAAGAAAGAAAGAAACAAATAAATATAGTCAATTTTTTATTACACACTTTGCTGATCTTGGCTCTAAAGATTTTTGCTGAATTTGCAGCCTGATCTGAGAACTTTGACTTCTGTGCCAAGCTGACTTGGGCTTGCCTGCTAAAGACATTGCACTTTTATTGTTTGTGATGATTATAATCAGGAACTCATAGCAGTACCACCACGTTTACACATTTGAAAGAGACATCAGTGAACATTCCAAGCATGTGTCAAAATAAAAAAGCCAACAGTTTTGAAAATTACAAAAGGACACAATAATGCATTATGAAAACAAAAAATATGCAGGGCTCTCTGTTGAACACATTAGACTCGGATACACAGAAGTATCGATGTGTACATACCAAAACCTGTCTGAGCCAGTCTTTCAAATTTTTGGGCCTGTAAGTGTGAGAATGTCAATTTTCATACACTCGGCTCTGATTTTTATATTTTCCGTACATTCAAAATATTTTGTGACTGTGTCACTTCTTATCTTTCATTGATATCATGCGGATTTGTTAATCCAGCTTAAGTAACAGTAGAACTGAACAAGTCTCTTGCAAATACATTGATTCTGATATGTTCATTATGGACTGTCAAAGAAAAGTTTGTAATAATACAAGCAGAATGACAACACCTCCTCACATCAGTTAAGTAAGCCAACAAAAGGCCACTCAACTACACTGTTGTGCATTGTTGCTCAGAAAAAAAAAGCGAAGTCCACATTGTACGTACCATGCCATTAGGAACTTCTCATATGATGTGCCCATGTCACAATCAACATGTCATGGCGCAGCAGGTCTGAAAAACAGATCATGAAAAGCACATTAATCATGAAAGAGAAGTCAGTGACAGTGGATTATGACTTCTCCCTGCTCTGCATGGCTCCTGCACTTTTCAGGTGTCAGGAGAATTGTCTGAGAGTTGCAAAAGGCAGAGAATGTGTGTGCTTTGATGGATGATTATCTAGCATTGTAGTGATAGAACCATGTTTTGTTTATAAAACCAAAATGTTGGTTACATGTTGGCACGTATTCTATAGTAATGCTACATTCTGTACCCCTGCATTAGACCCTGCAACATCTGCAATAATTGGATCCATGTATGCACAGACGGGATGGGAAGTGGACTGGACTGGGCACATCAGACGGGGTACATGTACTTCAAACATCTGCACTGCCACCTTGGCACACATGTACCAGCAACACAACCACCACAGGCACTGCACAAAACAGACATCAAACTTTATGCTAGGTATGCCACTTCAAAATTCATGACTGGCAGAAATGGCATATTGAGTTTCTTACATGTATATGGGAGATGCGGACTACATAGTGTATGGGCCTTACAACAAGATGAAAGACAGCAAAAACCTACATAAACATTACACTGAATAACTCAGATGAAGTTATTACCAAAACTGATGCAGTTTCTGTCTTAAAATACTCAGGAATTTGGATTGATCAAAGTTTATCTTGGAATTAACACTTAGATTTTATTTGTGGGAAAATTTCACCGCGTCTAGGCATTTTACACCAGACTAAAAAATTTATCACACTGGATACTGACGTACTTCTTTTCAATGCAATGATTTTACCGCCGTTCAATTATGCATACATAGTATGGAGGGAGAACTTGTAGCAAGATAAGTTTCACTAAGTTGTATGGACTTTAAAACAGAGGAGTCAGATTCATCCTGGAATGTATGACCAGAGAAAGAAGCTATGTAGACATACTTAACTCACTGGCTTGGCTGCCTCTATCTACTACACAGGACATTAAAACAGTCACCATGGTCTATAAATGTACACGTGACTTAGCCCCAGATTACCCATCTCACCCATTTTCTCTTTCATCCGAGATTCACTCCCATGGAACAAGACAGACAAGTAAATCAAGCTGCAATATCATCATTGCATAAATCCTTCACAAATTTAAGCACTACCCTTTACAATAAACTCCTGCCCATAATTAGAAATGCCCCGAATTTGGCTATATTCAAATCCAGATATTTGGCAAATTTAAAATTGAATCAGGCACAAAAAGCACATCTTACTTTTTTCAATTTATTTATTCCTGACTGAATCTGATGACTGTATGAAAGAAACTCATACAAAAAACAAGGCTACATGACAGATCTGATTCCAATTTCTAATATTGAGTTATTTTCTGATTGTAATTTTAAAATTATTTTGCGCTCAATGACATGCAAAACTGAGGTATCCTGTGATAAAGGTAAATTGGGTTATTTGTACTGTAAACATAATATAAAGTATTATTTGATATTTCAGGTTCTTCCACAAACTTACTTATTTATAAAATACACTGTAATCATTCTTATTTTTATGTACAATTTATTCAGAAAAACTTCATTTTAGGGGCACCTCTCATTTTGAGGAAGAGTTCCTATGAAAATGGCAACATTCACATTTTCAACAAGATTTTCATGCCGCAGGCACATAATTAAATCCATACAGTGTCCTGGAATAGCCAAATGTATTATGCCCAAGGCCCATTCTGCCAGAAAAGGGATTTTTTTTTTTTTTGAATAGGAAGATATGGTGCAGGAAGTTTCCGTGTCAACACAAGTCACATTGTCCCAGTGAACTGGAGGTGCGCGCTGCATCTTCTGGAGTGTCCTGCATAAGAAGGACATGCGTAAATGGGTTTTTGTCTGTAATTGGTTGTTTATATATGCATTCTTGTTTCTCATTGGATGAGGACATCTTGGCCATCTTGAGTTAATTTTTGTACCAATATTTGGAGTATTTTTAGTGCTACTAGGAGTTGTCACTCTAAACTGAAGTTTTACCATTTATATGTACAGTGAAAACTCGTTATATAATGACACCATCTGTTCCCTTAGAAATGTGTCAGATAACTGAATATGTCACATAAATATATCAAACAACAAAGTGAATGAACTTTTGCCATTCAAAACTAGTGTCATTACAATGAATGTCAGATATCTGGCTGTCATTATAATGAGTTTTCACTGTATTTTATATTATAAGAATTATGTATTTATTCGACTTGATTAGCATGAGTGTGAAGTATGCTAGCAGGGATCATCTGTAAAGTAGCTTTAACAACTTGATGTACAGCTACCCTGAAAAAGTAAAGTGAATCAATGTCAATCAATCAGTATGCAGTGATCTCAGTACATCTATGTTGTCAATACACGTTTTCCTGTGGGTCAGGAACAGTAGGAAATGTCAGAATTGGCTCCAAGGTCTGTATTCACCCCAATACACAACTGAATACACAAACATTTGGAGGGCTAGAGCTGTGTATTCCCATTAGTTTGTATGCAAAAGCAACCTTGAATAAACTGATGACTTTTGTAGCTGTGGTTAAATGATTTTTGTGAGGTATTCAGTTATGAGTCTTGGATTATCTGTCTGAAATTTGGTGTTTCTACGTGCAGTAGTTTTCGAGTTATTAAGTTGCAAATTACAATGTAAAGTAACGGGAATACACAACCCTAGCCCTCCACTGACTGCAGTGCCCTCTTTTAGGCAGTTATTGAACCTTGTGTTCTTGCCCATGCCTATTCTGGCAGTGATTTGGGTACATGTGCCAGTTGTTTCAGTACAGACCATTGAGACCACTGTCAACCACAGTGCACGGAAATCCAGTTCCTTGCAAGTTAGATACAAGTTACAGCTGACCTGCTAGCCTCTGCTAGCCTCTGCTAGCCTCTGCCAGCCAGTCCCTGCCCCAGCAGGTTATTTTTACCATTACAGCAGTACTAGCATGCAGGAAGAAACTGGTTTCTTCCTCCATGGTACTAGTACTGGTAGTCACCACACTAACCTGCCTAGGTGCTAGTGATATTTGCAAATATGTGTATGCAAGAAGGTACTGGTGTAACTTTATCTTGTATCTTCAATTCCATGATTGGAAAATTGGCCAAAACACTCGGGAGGTATGACTCTATGAAATCGCACACAGTAAATCCCAGCTGAGTGCTTGCGGGAAAAAGGTTCATGCCGCTGTGTTGGCACATACCTACAGGCGTACACAGCTTTCGGTAAGGATGTTGGTGATTTTAATGTTAATACAATGAAACCTCTCTATACCGAACACCCTTGGGACCAGGAAAAAGTGTTCAGTATAGTGAGGTGTTCGGTATAGGGAGGTTTGATAGCATTGAAAGATATTTGGGACCGAGAAATGGTGTTCAGTATAGAGAGGTGTTCAGTATACGAAGGTGTTCGGTTTGAGAGGTTTTACTGTACTTTAAAAAAAACATATGTATATTGTATGTCACTGGAAAGACCTACTACTGTCTAATAAAGCTGGTATTTTTTTCTGTGTCAAGGTGGGTGAAGCAACTTGCAGCAGGAAAAATATGTACCAAAGCTACTGATGAACTGTAATGAGCTGACCAATGAGAAAGCATACCGAAATCATAGGTGTACCAAAGTTGTGCACATTCTTCCAATCCGCACATTCTGCCAAATGTGCTGCTTGTTCTATGGATCTCTCATTCGTGCACACATCGACAGATGGCGCTGCATGCTCTGTGGTGACACTTGGAGTGATGTTGATACTGTGCGTTCCACTGATGACTTGTCAGAGTGACTGAGCAGAATTCAGCAGGGTGGCAAGGGAAACTCTGTGGCATCTTGTGAGTGATGGTGTCACTGTAAGTTAATGCAGTGTTGTCCCTAGCTCAAAATAGAAGGGAGATTTGCCCTGCCCTTTTTCACAGCTACCTCCTTCCTCCTTTTCTCACATTAAATATATTTTACCCTTTTTATTCTATTTGCATCAAAAAGTTGATATTTAAGGTAAATACAGTAAAACCTCTCTAACCGAACACCTCCATATACCGAACACCTCTCTATACTGAACACCATTTCTCGGTCCCTAATATATACTTTCAATGCTATTAAACCTCCCTATACCGAACACCTCAATATACTGAACACTTTTTTTCGGTCCCAAGGGTGTTCGGTATAGGGAAGTTCTGCTGTATATAAGATAAAATAAACACAAATTCATTTATTGGGTTACCTGTTGAACATTTTGCTTTATAATTGTGCAAATGTCCTCTGGTTAATGAAACAGGTCCATTTTAGTGCCCCTTTTTGCCAAAACTACAATTGCATGGTGCCCTTGCAAGGAAAAATTACCCTGCCCTCGGGAAAACCTAGGGACAACACTGTCATGGCAGTTTTTGAGTACTTTTGTGAGTGTTTCCTCACAGGGAGTTGGGTATAAATATGGTGGCACTTCAAGCAGACGGACATTCACTGAATCACGACAACCAGCAGATATGGTACATGTATTGTTTTAATGATGTAAACAACAAGAGGGCTGTGTGAACAGCCAATACACAGTCCATGCTCAGCTGACCTAGACATTCATCACACTTGCAACTCTGTGAATTTGGGAAAGGATCAAGGTTGCTCATGTTCTGAGTACATGTAGGTCTGACCTTTATAGAAGAACACTAACATGTGCAACATCAAGGTCCTACTCAAAACATATCTCAAGTTATCAAGTGAACAGAAAATTTCGTGTCAGTTGTCCAGTGACCTTGGGAATGAGGTCCAGGTCCAAACATCACTGGAGCATGATCATATGCACAAAATAGGTAGACATTTATAAAATGTACATCTCTACCAACTTTGGCACAAATCTGGCCAAAATCTTTAAAGTTACAACCATTACAAGAAATTCTCATGTTAAACTTTCCCATTAAAACCTTTTTTAAAGATTTTTGAAATAAATCATAAAAAAATACAAAAATCACTGGAGTGTGACAATTTGAACAAACTTGGTAGAGACCCACCCAAGGCACATTGCCACCAAGTTTGAAGTAAATCTCATGGACAGGTTCTTAACACAAGTCAAAAATGTGAATTACCATTAGAATGTTTTAGAATGCACATTGACTTGCATGGTAAGCAATAGAAAAGGTGCATTTAAAGCTCAGCTGACTGACAAGTCAGCTGAGCTAAAAACATAAATCACACAAGTTGAGAAAAACTTTTTCACTTTACATTGTTACTAACAGTTTGCCACAAATTTAATGCCTTTACATAAGAAAACATAAAAAGTTGAATCCAAGTTTCTTCAAGGTTCTTTGAAAAACAGGACGACACTTGGTACAATTGCTGCACAAGCATAGGAAAACAAACACACAGGACAGTGGGAGAAAATGAATCCGTAGTTTGTTAGCTTTCCAAAAATGTATAGTTTATGGCAGTTTTTTGCATATTGATTGTTCTGTGATAGAATCTTTACAGCCACCCTAAAAATAGCACTGAACTGAATGCTCATCCTTAATACTTTTGACATAGGTGCTGTTGGCTTGGAAATGGGGATGCACACTTCGAATTGAAAAACTGGTTGACAAGATAGAGGGTCTAGCATATGTATCGTAAGGGGGTGGATTTCTCCGAAAGAAAGTATTTTGGCCCTTGACTTGAGTCTTTGATGGTCGCCCCCTAACTAGTCCAGTAGCAGTACACCACAAATGGCATGATACGCAGGTACATGTACCAAGCCTATGTGAATTTTTTGGGGGTAGAACATAATGACCACATTTCGCCCCAACAGTAGTGACCACAAATTACACAGCATTTGTAAGCTTTCAAAGTGTTGTTAGCCGATGTATTTAATTAAACTATCCATGACATCTTTCACCATTTTGCTTCGCACATTTAAACACAACCACGGATACGTCTGCATATGCTGAACCTGTTGAGTGGAACGAGGTTGTTGAAACTGGACCCGAAATACGTCACTGACACAGTGACCTAGTTACATCTGATTGGCTGAAACCCACTGTGAAAATAGAATTCTCGCTAAAATCACGGTACCTACCCCCCCCCCCCCCCGAAAATAGTCAGTCCAATTTTGTTTACAACTCACCTTTGCCTACAAATGAGTAGCTCAGTGTATCTATTTTGGGCACCAGAAGACTATGAATAAATTTACCCAAGGTCCCCATGATTGTAAAAGTAAAGGCTTCGTTCGTTGGGCAAGCCGTCAAGCAATAAGTAGCCTAGAAAATGTGAGATGAAGGCTCTAAAATGTATCAGAATGCACCACTTGACATCGAAATTTCCTGAGGTTGGGTTGGGGGGGCATGCCCTGACCTCCCCCTGCCCCCTGGTTTCTGCCTTGCTCTGCCACTGCTCAGCGGATTCTCACTCTTTGTAAACACATCCCCAAACCTGAGAGCTCTGCACCAATGACACTATGATCTGTCAACCCTGAGTTACGGAAGGGGATTTCGTGAATATTACGAAAATAGCAAACAAAATGACCATGTATTTCATACATAACCACATCTGAGCAGTTTACCTTACTCTTGAAAGAAATTTGCTTGCAGTGTGGCTTGTATTTATTCCTGTAACCATCAATTTTTGCGTTTTTGCAGCCTACTTACGAACCTCGCTGGCATCTTAAAACATGTCAATCATATCTGCGCGCGTGCACTTATCATTTCCTGGACAATATGGATTGCGCCATGTCGGGCCTTCACGTGAGGAGTGCGATTTTTCACTCGCCTTAAAAGCTCACCTAAAATAGTTGAGGTGAGCTTCCAAAAGCACACCTCAATCTTGGGACCTTCTTTACAATTTGATCCGGGTAGGTTTTGTTTATTTATTTCTTCTTTATTTGACAAAAATGGCTGTTTCTTACGTGGGGGGTACCCCCCTTCGCCCTACCTCTTCTGCTACCCTGTGGGGGAGTCGAACCTACACACAGTCAAATCCCTTTCCCGTAACCCTCCTCTCTTACTGCCTGAGCTAGCGGGGATTGTTGGTGATCAGTTTCATGCCAACCTTGAAAGCTCAAGTGAGAATGCATTGCAAGGAGCACCATCTAGTGAGAACCAGAAGTACTACTAGACCAATATGGAGCATGAAAACGACTAGAGGGGCTACGGGTGCTATCTAAAGTGGAAAGTTACTGATCTAGAGTGCACGGATACTTAATTTAACAAGTGTTATCACAACCTGTGATAGTTACTAGTTCCTCGGCAAAAGTTTCTAATAATACATGCCATATTCTAACTTTTGAACACCCGGATCGAATTGTAAAGGTTAGCCTGTGGAGCTTGTTTACAATTCGGTTTTATTTTTTTTTTTTTTTTATTTGGCAAAAATGGCCATTTTTTATGTGGGGGGTTTCCCCACACCCCCTTTTTCTTATGTGGGGGGTACCCTCCCACACCCTCCTTCGCCCTACCCCTCCTGCTACCCTGTGGGGGGAGTCGAACCCACACAGTCCAAACCCTTTCCCGTAACCCTCCTCTCTTAGCGCCTGAGCTAGCAGGGATTGTTGGTGATCAGTGGCATACATGCCGAACTTGAAAGTTCGAGTGAGAATGTATTGCAAGGAGCACCATCTAGCGAGAACCAGAAGTACTACTTAACTAGACCAATATGGCGCATGAGGACGACTATGGAGGCTATGGGTACTATACTAAAGTGGAAAGTAATCTAGAGTGCATGGATACTAAGTATAACAACTGTTATCGCAACCTGTGATAGTTACTAGTTCCTCTGCAAAAGTTTCTAATAATATATGCCATACTTCAACTTTTAAACACCTGGTTTGAATTGTAAACAATGGCCCACTCCCCCACAGGGTAGCAGAAGAGGTAGGGTGAAGGGGGGTGTGGGGGGTAACCCCCATATAAGAAACGGCCGTTTTTGCCAAATTGGCAAATAAAGAAAAAATAATAGCTCCCGAAGGCAGCTAAACCGTTACGTGCGTACAGGAAACAAATTAATTCATGCTCCCTTATCTTGCTAGTGGATGGCCTGAATTGCTTGCGGCACGGAAGTTGTTTTTTGAAGCAAACAGAACCGGAAGTGCAGTCTACAACCCATGAAAACTGAATCATTCTCCGCGACAGATTAACCCAAAATGAAAGAACAAGTTCATTGTCGTGTACATAATTATTAATATTTTTCTCAAATTTTCGGATCATTAGTCCTTCTTCAGGGAATGACAGTTGATAAGCAAAGATAAACGCTCATTGGCCCCAGGCTATGGCCTTGGCTGGTTCCCTGCCTCGCCGCTACGTCGTACAGATACTCGAGCACCGAGCGAAGCGAGGTGCTAGTCGTTTTCATAGATACCACAAGCACAACAATATCCCTATGTGTTTACATGAAATGAAATTGAAATAAATTTTTTAATTTTGCCTTCGGGAGCTTCCACAGCCTGGCTGTAACTTACATATTAATAAAGGATTAATAAAACCGACCCGGATCGAATTGTAAACAAGCTCCCCACATATGCCTCAAAAGTAGGGTACATTGATGAGAAAGGGTTATGCATTGGATATATCTGCAACAGTGCAAGTAACAATCCATTGTTGTAATATTCACAAAATCCGCTTCCGTAGAGCAAGGTTGACAGACCAGGTCTGTAGTCTCTGTGGTCCGAATCTGAATCCAGTCAGGCCTTTTGTCCTGAAAATGACAAATTAAACTAAAAGTGGCACTGTGAGATTGAGTTATGATTGATGTGGCTTCAGATCATGTTTACTTGAACTTACATACAGTTCCGCCTCATTGGCGTCTTTGTCTTCTTCATCAGAGGCATTTGCTTCAATTTTGTGCTTGTATCATGTTGTCATTAGCCATCGCCATCTTTGTTTATGCCAAGCTATTTTTTTTTTTTTACCTCTAACGACAGAAAATCGCTCGCACCGTTAACCATGTTGTAATTTTAAAAAACAAAATTTAGTGGAACGAAACCTGTTACCGAATCTCATAAAACTACATGAAAGAGATCATATGATTGTAGCCTGCGAATGAGATAAAGAAATCTTCGTTTTTATTGATACTGCATGTTAATGATAATGGAGAAAATATATGTATAGTCTCCATTATCATGCATTATCAAAGAAGAAACGGGGGGGGGGGGGGGCTAAATTGGTGTGGAATAAAAAGGATTAAACAGACTGGGCAAGGTATCAAGAAAGTGTAAACGTTTTAAAAAAATTGCAGGATTGGAAAAATAGATGGAAGCATGCAGGAAAAGTACAGGAAATGAATGGGGACCTGATGAGAAGGATTCTTAAGATAGCACAGGAAAAGAGAGGTAGAGAGAAAGTCCCGGTTGAAAACCTAGGGTATAGAATAGACCCAGAGTTTTAAGGAGCCATAAAAAGAAAGAGGGTTAAAAATAGAGCTTGGAGATTAGCCAGGAAAACAGGTACTCTGAAGGTGATATAGAATAAAACAAGAGACAGTATATGAAATGTAGAAGGAATGTAGCAGAGATGAAAGCAGAGAGGAGAGCCAGTGATAATGAACAAATGACAAGGAAAATAATGGAGAATGGGGAGAAGGGTCGGTCATCTTTTGGAAACAGGTTAATCGGCGAAAACAGAATAATTCAATAAAGCACAGGAAATCACACACAGAGGGAAAAGGATAGACAACAAGGAAGAAATACAGGGAGCTTTAAAGGAGCATTAGGAAGAAGTCAATAACCCACAGTAGGGTCAGGGAACAGTACTACATGTAGTGGGTCAAGCAGAGTACACACAGGTTCAATGGGATCCAGAGTTGCAGGATCAGAAGTATAGAATTTCAAATGGCAGTTGAGTAGATGCGGTTACGCAAAGCTCCAGGACCAGGATGATATCTTGACAGAATTCATAAAGTAAAGGACCAGAAGGAATTGAAGATAGTTTACAGTTGCTTTTCAACAGGGTCATTGAGAAAAGACAATTAAGTACCAAAGGAATGGAATAGACTTAGGATTTCACATGGTCCAAAGAAGGGCCTAGGAGACCAGTGTAGGGGAGTCATGATTTCATCAAATGTGGGCAAAATATTTAGTACGATAATGTACTGGAGACTAAGTAGAATAGTTGAAAGGCTTGGTCTTTTGGGGCAAATTCAGAATAGATTCAGACAAGGTAGAAGGGTAGGTGACCACATCTTGACATTGACACAGGTGTTGGAATAGGTAAGACAAAAGCGGAAGAAAGTGCTGATGGGTTTCTTAGATGTGAGGAAAGCTTATGACAGGGTATGGAGAGGTGCTCTATGGGAAAAACTAAGTGGACTAGGATTTGGTGGAAATTTTCTAGAAATTATGAAAGCATTGTATAAAGATGTAGACTGTACATTTTCATCAGGAAAGGTAGAAGTAGAGAATGCATGTCTGTATATAGGCCTAAAGCGGGGATGTGTGCTGTCCCCAATTTCGTTCGCTCTGTATGTTAATGAGTTGGGGGATCAGTTTATGGAGTGTGATAAGGGAATAAGGGTAGGTGATCTAAAAATTCCAGGTCTATTTTTTGCAGATGACATTGTACTCATGGCAGAGTCCCAGAAAGATTTAACTACAAGACATGCTGAACATGGCAGGGGAGTATGGGAATAAATGGAGGTTGGAATTCAGAAGGATAAGCGTAAAGTCATGACTCTTGGGAAGAAACCAGATGGGAATAAAAAAAATGGAGAACTGGACAGTTCCAAATTCCAGGTGGCAAAGAACAGTTGATCGCAATTGTGTAGGTTGACGATCATGAATACCTAGGAATTAAGTTAAAAGCAACGGGTAAAGGTATGTTTAGGTATCAGGTGGAGAAGATTAAGCAGAAAGTGAATCGTACAAAGGGCATTTAGTTGAACATTTAAGTACAAAAAATCACAACACCGTATTCCTTTTCTTCCCTATTCCCTACAATTTCCTTCTGCTGTCGTTTTTAATCTTTACGACCATTTTCTCTTGTTTTATCTTTCGGAATTACCCTTTCCCTACAGTTTCAAATAGTTGTCCTTACTAATACTTGAACTTCTTTCAGCAAAATGGCCATCCCTACAAGTTAGTCTAATGGTGTTCAATATTTTTTTTCTGCGCATAAAAACTGTTCCCTGCAGTTTCAGATAGTTGTCCTTACTGACACTTGATTTTTTTTCAGCCAAAACAGCTATTCCATACAATGAAGTCTAATAATTTTCAATATTTTTTTCTGCCCAAAACAGCTGTTCCATACAGTTTTAAATAGTTTTCCTTACTAATGCCTGCATTTTTTCAGCCAAAACAGCATTTCCCTACAATTAGGTGTTAAAATTTTCATTTTTTCTTTCTGCCCAAAACAGCTGTTCCCCACAGTTTCAAATAGTTTTCCTTACAAACACTTGCACCTTGTTTAGCCCAAACAGCCATAGAAATGAATGAAATAATTGAGTTAGAAGGCAACAGGCTAAATTAGAATTCCAGAGTACAGGGAGGAAAGGGGATCTCCCATGGGAAATGCCTAAGCCTTAGAGGCGGGAATAGGGTGTGTGAGGGAAGGTTTTTTTTTTTTTTTTTTTTTTTTTTTTTGTAGTAAGAAAGTACAAGCGATGAATGTAGGGGGATATACCCAGTACCAGCGGTCCACCACAGCTGTGAGAGGGTGGACCCTTTGCCTCGGCTCTGGTCCTGGAAAACATGGCAGCACAAGCTGATAAGGTTTACCATGGTTTCTCCGCCTCATCTACTTTTTTTCTGCTCTAGGCCACCTGTGTCACACAGGACCGCGGCAGACAAGCGGAGACCCACATTAGTAGTAGTAGTAGTAGTAGTAGTAGTAGTAGTAGTAGTGGTAGTAGTAGTAGTAGTAAGCAGGACTGTCCGCGCGTGAAGGGAAAATGTGATTGTGCATAAGGGGTGTGTGCACTTAGTGAGTGTCTCATACTGAAACGTCTCTTTTTTTATGGAGTTTTTCATCCAAGGCAACAGGGATTTGGCCTAAAAGAGCATTTCCTGGAAGAACATCAAGCCAAATTTAATTTTATCTTCATGTTATTAATTGGCTTGCAAATATAATTTTGTTACTCCATTTTATTAAAGCTTATGTAAAATTCATATTTTTTGAAACAGCATTAAAGGTATATTAAAATTAGTT